>JAWPHD010000483.1:0-458292 GCA_037043455.1 Cyrtodaria siliqua
TCAGGCATGTCCAAAGCTGTATGTAATCATCAACTTCTCCAATTCCTGTCACCTGCAACAAAAAAGAGAACATATTTGCACACTTTAAGATCTAAATAGGAACCGAATAACACAGTTCTTTTTAAGCGCAAGAAAGTTCTTACCGTTGCTGGCAAGGGATTACCGTTACTGGCAAGGGAGATAACTGTTTAGTGAGGAGACCTTAACGCGACATCATCTAACGAGGCAATCAACACATCTTCAGATATAAACAAACATTGACAACAGAGTTCAGTACTGGTGCTGGTTTATCTGTGTTTGTCAATTGCTTCCTTGTTTGTTAGAGAATATAACACGCAAACAGTTACACACAAACAGTTACTCACAAACAGTTACACACAAACAGTTACACACAAACACAAACAGTTACACGCAAACAGTTACACGCAAACATTTACTCACAAAGAGTTACACACAAACAGTTACACACAAACAGTTACACGCAAACAGTTACACACAAACAGTTACTCACAAACAGTTACGCACAAACAGTTACACACAAACACAAACAGTAACACACAAACAGTTACACACAAACAGTTACACACAAACACAAACAGTTACACACAAACAGTTACACACAAACAGTTACACACAAACAGTTACGCACAAACAGTTACACACAAACAGTTACACACACACACAAACAGTTACACACAAACAGTTACACACAACCAGTTACAAGGATAACTAGAAGCAAGGTATGCGACACCACAAACATAAAATGGCTGACAATAGGAACGGTCAGTGGTAAAAAGTAGGTGGGTGGGTGGGTTGTTTGGGTGTGTGTGCGTGTGGGGAGGCGGTGTAGGATTACAACCAGGTTAAAGGGCGCTCCAAAATACCACTATTACCATATACAAATCCAAAAATATTGTCTAATACCACTGAAATAAGTATTGAAAAGTTGACACACAATGGAGAAAAATAGCAGATTCGGTTTTATTGAGTCTGTTCATAAGTGGTAATATAAGATGCACATCTATCATAAGAGGTAATATAAGATGCACACCTATCATAAGAGGTAATATAAGATGCACACCTATCATAAGAGGTAATATAAGATGCACACCTATCATAAGAGGTAATATAAGATGCACATCTCTCATAATATAGGATATTGAATTTGTATGGCTAAATATTACTTGGAACGAGTTGATTTGGCAAAGGACGACGAGCTTGCGAGTCGCTCGTCGTCCTGCGCCAGAACAACGAGTTCCAGGTAATATTTAGCCATACAAATTCAATAACCTTTTTATTGCATACTTTTATTTTGTTTTCGATCAATGTTAATAGTATGACTATTACTTTTCTTTGTATTTGTGTTTTTTTTTATAGCTTTTGATGGAATTACTATCTTGTCATTCAGTTTCACTTTGTGTGGATGATAATTTTGCGCGAAAACGACGTCGACGTCGGATGACGTCATTAAAAACATCAAGCGATTTTCTAAAGTTTGTTTTCCATTCGATAATGTTAAAAACAGTGGGTGAGTGACCATTTCAATTATTTTATCAATTTCTGCCATAAAAGGTTGAAAAAAAAACACGTATTTGTTTGTTGACACTATACGAAGGTTTCCGTTATTTTATTTGAAAGTAGTTCCTTATTTCTATTTCGCGCATCTTAGCAAGCACGAAAAAAAGTTCCGGTGCAATATCAATGTGTGCAATATCGTAGAATATTGCACACTTAGCTCAATGCAAATAAACGGGACAATATGAAAGTATACAATAAGAGGTAATATAAGATGCACACCTATCATAAGAGGTTATATAAGATGCACATCTATCATAAGAGGTAATATAATAAGCACACTTATCATAAGAGGTAATATAAGATGCACACCTATCATAAGAGGTAATATAAGATGCACACCTATCATAAGAGGTAATATAAGATGCACACCTATCATAAGAGGTAATATAAGAAGCACATCTATCATAAGAGGTAATATAAGATGCACATCTATCATAAGAGGTAATATAAGATACACACATATAATAAGAGGTAATATAAGGTACACACCTATCATAATAGGTAATATAAGATGCACATCTATCATAAAAGGTAATATAAGATGCACAACTATCATAAGAGGTAATATAAGATGCACATCTATCGTAAGAGGTAATATGAGATGCACACCTATCATCTATCGTAAGAGGTAATATGAGATGCACATCTATCGTAAGAGGTAATATGAGATGCACACCTATCATAAGAGGTAATATAAGATGCACACCTATCGTAAGAGGTAATATAAGATGCACACCTATCGTAAAAGGTAATATAAGAGGCACATCTATCGTAAGAGGTAATATAAGAAGCACACCTATCATAAGAGGTAATATAAGATGCACACCTATCATAAGAGGTAATATAAGATGCACACCTATCATAAGAGAAAATATAAGATACACATCTATCATAAGAGGTAATATAAGATACACACCTATTATAAGAGGTAATATAAGATACACGTCTATCACAAGAGATAATATAAGATGCACGCCTATCACAAGAGGTAATATAAGATGCACGCATATCATAAAAGGTAATATAAGATGCACATCTATCATAAGAGGTAATATAAGATGCACACCTATCATAAGAGGTAATATAAGACGCACATCTATAATAAGAGGTAATATAAGATGCACACCTATCATAAGAGGTAATATAAGATGCACACCTATCGTAAGAGGTAATATAAGATGCACACCTATCGTAAGAAGTAATATAAGATGCACATCTAACATAAGAGGTAATATAAGATGCACACCTATCATAAGGGGTAATATAAGATGCATACCTATCATAAGAGGTAATATAAGATGTACATCTATCATAAGAGGTAATATGAGATGCACATCTATCATAAGAGGTAATATAAGATGCACACCTATCATAAGAGTTAAAATAAGATGCACATCTATCATAAGAGGTAATATAAGATGCACATCTCTCATTTGAGGTAATATAAGATGCACACCTATCATAAGAGGTAATATAAGATGCACACCTATCGTAAGATGTAATGCGTAAGAGATAATATAAGATGCACATCTATCATAAGAGGTAATATAAAATGCACACCTATCATAAGATGTAATATAAGATGCACATCTATCATAAGAGGTAATATAAGATGCACATCTATCATAAGAGTTAATATAAGATGCACACCTATCATAAGAGGTAATATAAGATGCACATCTATCATAAGAGGTAATATAAGATTCAGACATATCATAAGAGGTAATATAAGATGCACATCTATCATAAGAGGTAATATAAGATGCACACCTATCATAAGAGGTAATATAAGATGCACACCTATCATAAGAGGTAATATAAGATGTCCATCTCTCATAATATAGGATATTGAATTTGTATGGCTAAACGTGCTAAATATTACTTGGAACGAGTTGATTTGGCAAAGGACGACGAGCTTGCGAGTCGCTCGTCGTCCTGCGCCAGAACAACGAGTTCCAAGTAATATTTAGCCATACAAATTCAATAACCTTTTTATTGCATACTTTTATATTGTTTTCGATCAATGTTTAACTTAATAGTATGACTATTACTTTTCTTTGTATTTGTGTTTTTTTGTATAGCTTTGGATGGAATTACTATCTTGTCATTCAGTTTCACTTTGCGTGGATGATTATTTTGCGCGAAAACGACGTCGAAGTCGGATGACGTCATTAAAAACATCAAGCGATTTTCTAAAGATTGTTTTCCATTCGATAATGTTAAAAACAGTGAGTGAGTGACCATTTCAATTATTTTATCAATTTCTGCCATAAAAGGTTGAAAAAAACCCACGTATTTGTTTGTTGACACTATACGAAGGATTCCGTTATTTTATTTGAAAGTAGTTCCTTATTTCTATTTTGCGCATCTTAGCAAGCACGAGAAAAAGTTCCGGTGCAATATCAATGTGTGCAATATCGTAGAATATTGCACGCTTAGCTCAATGCAAACTAAACGGGACAATATGAAAGTATACAATAAGAGGTAATATAAGATGCACACCTATCATAAGAGGTAATATAAGATGCACATCTATCATAAGAGGTAATATAATATGCACATCTATCATAAGAGGTAATATAAGATGCACACTTATCATAAGAGGTAATATAAGATGCACACCTATCATAAGAGTTAATATAAGATGCACACCTATCATAAGAGGTAATATAAGATGCACACCTATCATAAGAGGTAATATAAGAAGCACATCTATCATAAGAGGTAATATAAGATGCACATCTATCATAAGAGGTAATATAAGAAGCACATCTATCATAAGAGGTAATATAAGAAGCACATCTATCATAAAAGGTAATATAAGATGCACACCTATCATAAGTGGTAATATAAGAAGCACATCAATCATAAGAGGTAATATAAGATGCACATCTATCATAAAAGGTAATATAAGATGCACACCTATCATTTGAGGTAATATAAGATGCACATCTATCATAAGAGGTAATAAAAGATGCACAACTATTATAAGAGGTTATATAAGATGCACATATATCATAAGAGGTAATATAAGATGCACAGCTATCGTAAGAGGTAATATGAGATGCACACCTATCGTAAGAGGTAATATAAGATGCACACCTATCGTAAGAGGTAATATAAGATGCACATCTATCATAAAAGGTAATATAAGATGCACACCTATCATTTGAGGTAATAAAAGATGCACAAATATCATAAGAGGTTATATAAGATGCACATCTATCATAAAAGGTAATATAAGATGCACACCTATCATTTGAGGTAATAAAAGATGCACATCTATCGTAAGAGGTAATATAAGATGCACATCTATAATAAGAGGTAATAAAAGATGCACAACTATTATAAGAGGTAATATAAGATGCACATCTATCGTAAGATGTAATATGAGATGCACACCTATCGTAAGAGGTAATATAAGATGCACATCTATCATAAAAGGTAATATAAGATGCACACCTATCATTTGAGGTAATAAAAGATGCACATCTATCGTAAGAGGTAATATAAGATGCACATCTATAATAAGAGGTAATAAAAGATGCACAACTATCATAAGAGGTTATATAAGATGCACACCTATCATTTGAGGTAATAAAAGATGCACATCTATCGTAAGAGGTAATATAAGATGCACATCTATAATAAGAGGTAATAAAAGATACACAACTATCGTAAGAGGTAATATGAGATGCACACGTATCATAAGAGGTAATATAAGATGCACACCTATCGTAAGAGGTAATATAAGATGCACACCTATCGTTAGAGGTAATATAAGATGCACACCTATCGTTTGAGTTAATATAAGATGCACACCTATCATTTGAGGTAATATAAAATGCACAACTATCATAAGAGGTTATATAAGATGCACACATATCATAAGAGGTAATATAAGATGCATATCTATCGTAAGAGGTAATATGAGATGCACACCTATCGTAAGATGTAATATAAGATGCACACCTATCATAAGAGGTAATATAAGATGCACATCTATCATAAGAGGTAATATAAGATGCACACCTATCATAAGAGGTAATATAAGGTACACACATATCATAATAGGTAATATAAGATGCACATCTATCATAAAAGGTAATATAAGATGCACACCTATTATAAGAGGTAATATAAGATACACATCTATCATAAGAGATAATATAAGATGCACGCCTATCACAAGAGGTAATATAAGATGCACGCCTATCATAAAAGGTAATATAAGATGCACATCTATCATAAGAGGTAATATAAGATGAACACCTATCGTAAGAGGTAATATAAGATGCACATCTATCATAAGAGGTAATATAAGATGCACACCTATCATAAGGGGTAATATAAGAGGCATACCTATCATAAGAGGTAATATAAGATGCACATCTATCATAAGAGGTAATATAAGATGCACATCTATCATAAGAGGTAATATAAGATGCACACCTATCGTAAGATGTAATGCCTAAGAGGTAATATAATATGCACACCTATCATAAGATGTAATATAAGATGCACACCTATCGTAAGAGGTAATATAAGATGCACACCTATCGTAAGAGGTAATATAAGATACACACCTATCGTAAGAGGTAATATAAAATGCACATCTATCATAAGAGGTAATATAAGATGCACACCTATCATAAGGGGTAATATAAGATGCATACCTATCATAAGAGGTAATATAAGATGCACATCTATCATAAGAGGTAATACAAGATGCACATCTATCATTTGAGGTAATATAAGATGCACACCTATCATAAGATGTAATATAAGATGCACACCTATCGTAAGATGTATTGCGTAAGAGGTAATATAAGATGCACATCTATCATAAGAGGTAATATAAGATGCACACCAATCATAAGATGTAATATAAGATGCACATCTATCATTTTAGGTAATATAAGATGGTAATATAAGATGCACATCTATCATTTTAGGTTATATAAGATGCACATCTATCATTTTAGGTAATATAAGATGCAGACCTATCATAAGAGGTAATATAAGATGCACACCTATCGTAAGAGGTAATATAAGATGCACACCTATCATAAGAGGTAATATAAGATGCACATCTATCATAAGAGGTAATATAAGATGCACATCTATCATAAGAGGTAATATAAGATGCACATCTATCATAAGAGGTAATATAATATGCACACCTGTCATAAGAGGTAATATAAGATGCACACCTCTCATAAGAGGTAATATAAGATGCACACCTCTCATAAGAGGTAATATAAGATGCACACATATCATAAGAGGTAATATAAGATGCACATCTATCATAAGAGGTAATATAAGATCCACACCTCTCATAAGAGGTAATATAAGATGCACATCTATCTTAAGAGGTAATATATGATGCACATCTCTCATTTGAGGTAATATAAGTTGCACATCTATCATAAGAGGTAATCTATCATAAGAGGTAATATAAGATGCACATATATCATAAGAGGTAATATAAGATGCACATCTATCATATGAGGTAATATAAATGCACATCTATCATAAGAGGTAATATAAGATGTACACGTATCACCAGCTTCCGTGTTGTTGTTGTTGTTTTTTTGTTTGTTTTTTCACAAGTCTCCTTTGAACAGTGAACAGTGAACAGCAAACATATGAACAATCAACCCAAAACACTCCCCAGCGAGCTTTTCAAATAAAGTAATGTCTAAATTATTTACAATATACAAGTGCCGTCGGTGACTACCCACACCACATGGGTTTTTACTGTACACAATAAAGACTTATGGGCCCAACCGTAGTGTAACGGAAGAGCCTCGGAGTTCCCTGTACCAGGCAAGCATTCCCCAGGCAGGCCAACCGTAGTGCAATGGAAGGGCCTCATTCCTGGGAAAGCTTGCTTAGCACGGTATTCCCTGTACCAGTGGTGTTCTACTTTCAAGCCAAACGTGTGATGATCCCAAAGGACCAATAAGTATCACTACTAACATTTTACACCGTCACCCAGAACTTAACAAACGCTAGGTTTTCAGAAAAATATGAAAATTAATATCTTCAGAGTGGGCAATAATGTATAGCTTAGAGTCGTATTCATAGCAACTAATGCACCTCGCGAGTCTAACGGAGCTAGCTAATTGGAAAATAAGCCAACAGGAAAGAAGCCGCGTGTGTGTGACGTGTCGCAATTAACGATCTTAATTTACTTTTACAACATCCATGCAGCACTGCTAGCTATACGAATGCGATCTTAATTTCTGTTGGAAGAAGGAAGTATGTCTGGTATTTTAAAAAAATTATGTAAATTTCCTTAAAGCCGCCACGTGGAAGGTTTTCTCATTTATTTAATGAAAAAGCCTATGGTACACAACCTGGGTTATTTAGTTTTTAGCTCTACTGGCCAAGGGATGGCGAGTTGAAATATCGTCCCTCGTCTGTCGTCTGTCCGTTAACGTTTACTTCGTTAAGACGATAGAGCCTTCGTTTTTCATCCGATCTTTAGCAAACTTATCAACATATTGTTAATATCAATGAAAGCTCGGACAAGGCCGAAAACCAGTCAGATCGGACAAGTAACAGCGGAGTTATGATCCTTGATTTAGTTAAAAAGTGCTATATTTTGCCTCATTAAGACGATATGGGCTTCATTTTTCATCCGATCTTTACCAAACTCTACCAGATGTTTACTATCAATACAAACTTGGACAAATTCGAAAACAAGCAAGATCGGACTTATAACAGCGGAGTTATGGCCCTTTATTTAGCCTCGTTAAGACGATAGGACCTTCATATTTCATCAGATATTTACCGAAGTTTACCAGATTATTACTATCAATGAATGTCAGACAAGGTCGAAGGTCCTTTATTTGGCCGGATTTCATTGAAACTTTGCAGGGATGATCAGTACCAAGCCTAGTCAGCGTGTTCCGGTTGACTAGTTGGTTGAACGATTTTGGTTGAGTTATGGCCCTTTAAAAGTTTTACTACAAAACTTTGTCCTCACTAGTTCTCCTGAACCCTTGGCCGGATTTAAACGAAGCCCTTTATGGATGATCAGTTCCAGGTCTAGTTGTGCATATCATCGCCGTGTTCCAGTTGAATAATTTTTGGCAGAGTTATGGTCCTTTAAAGGTTTAATACACAAACGTTGTCTGGACTAGTTCTCCTAAGCCCCTCGCCGGATTTCAACGAATCTTTGTAGGGATGATCAGCACCAAGCCTAGTTTGGCGTATCATCGTCGTATTCCGGTTTACACATTTTTGGTGGAGTTATGGCCCTTTAAATGTTGTTGATACACAAATATTTTCCGGACTAGTTCTCCTGAACCCCTGACCGGATTTCAACGAAACTTGACGAGGATGATCGGTATCAAACCTAGTTGTGCATATCATCGCCATATACCGGTTGAATGATTTTTGGCAGTTTTAGCCCTTTAAATGTTGTAATACATAAACTTTGTCCAGATTAGTCTCTTATGAACTCCTTGCCGGATTTCAACGAATCTTGGCGGCGGGGATGATTAGTATCAAGTCTAGTTGCACCTGTCATTGTCGTGTTCTGGTTGAATGATTGTTGGCCTTCTTAAGGTTTTAATGCACAAACTTTGTCCCAACTAATTCTCCTGATCCTCTGGCCGGATTTCAACGAATCTTGGCAGGGGTGATCAGTATCAAGCCTAGTTGCATATAGCATCGCCATGTTCCGGTTGAATAATGTTAGAAAGAGTTATGGCCCCTTATACATAAACTTTATCTTTAGCAAGAAGAGCGTCCACATGCCCTCTTGGGCCTCTTGTTTACCTTCTTTTTTTATCTAGATGTAATATATATGTTTTATACATACTGTATTTACTTATATCTAATACTTGCACTAAGTAACATTGTTAAAAAGAAAAACATTACTTCTAAAACTAAATCAATTACATAACATAATTCTTCCATAGGAAAAATAGTTGATATAAATCGAAATAAATACTCTGCATCGCATGCTTTCCCATGACATTATGTATACTCTTGGGGGCATTAATCAGTTGATATATAGATCCTATAATTTACAACTGCATTCCGAATCAGAACTTTTAGACTGTTCCTGAGCACGATTACAAGAAAACTGGATGTGTGTAGGTTATGCACGATATGTGAAGATTTTATCTGAGGTGTAATCACGCCACTGCCGTACATAATTAACTAGTAACGTTATCGTTTTTTGTGCGACCGTGAAACTGCTTCTATTCGGCTCTGTTTTAAGACATTACTCCTACCATCTTTTAACTTCAAACGAAAATAGCAATTACACTGCTCCATGATAATGATAATCTCACCACGGCATCATTAAAAAAGCAAACATCAGTCATGCACATCTTCCAGACCTTTATTTAAAGCTACATACTCTGTATCTAAATCGCTTTCTTCTTTGTAGTAGTGTCTTTATTTGTAACTTTATGTTCAACTCATGGCGAAATCGGGTATCACCCCTGCCAAGAGATCAGCTTTAACGCAGAACATCATTTACTTTATAGACATCGAGCAGTGCATATCGTACCTGTACGCAGGTAGCATTATGATTTACAGAAAGAAATAAGTTTTTTTCCTCTTTCGGGACTCCAACACACGAACTTTTTTCTTATTTCAGTCCGACGTTCTAACCACTGATCTATAGCGGCTTCTTGGGAACATGATGTATTTAGTACCATATATTTGGATGCAAAATAACTTGTGAAAATGTGAACTCTCCTCAGGATGTATCAGTATATGGTCCATCATGTCGAACATATAAATAACCATGGGCGGTATAATACTATGTACATTATCAATTTAACTTAAGATTCCGTCTCAAAGCTTCAATCTTAAATTTTTCTTAAGCGGATGATGTGTGTGCGCGTGTGAGCGCTATAGTTATTATGTAATGACTAAGTTAGTGTTAGTTTTGATGCAGTGGTAATACCTTCATGTATAATACCTTCCTATATTACAATTAAAACTGCAAAGTCACTGGTTCGAATCCAGTTAAGGGCAACCATTTGTTTTATGAAATATATTCGGAAGTCGTATATTATCGATGTTACCTGCACGAAGACTAAATACAAGTTTTTACTTTTTGGATTTTCATCGAATTGAAACTACTTTACCTGTGACTTCTTGATATTCATGAGCTAGTATCTGTTTAAGTATAGCTTTAAGCAATCTTGCTGTTTTGATGTTATGTGTCTGTATTCTTGTATAGAATACACGCTAAACCTTGTTTATTGTGACAACCCTTTTTGTGTTTGTGACGTCTTATGCCTTTATTCCTCATTAACATTGCCATTCATGTTTTTCGTTTTGCGTGTTTTTGGCATTACTGTGTTCTGTGAAAGCTGCATTTCCCGTTCGACTTTATACTTACGTTTACATTGCAAAGTCGAAATTAAGCTTTGCATGAAAAAGGGGATCATATTTACTGTATTTTATATTAGACAAATTAGTCATTCGCTTTGTGAAATCACATGATCTGCAATGTATTTTATAGTTTTAGTGCATAATAAATCTCTCTGCATGAAAGACGTCATTTAGTATGATTTTATTCAGCTGCTGAAGGCAGCTGACACTTATAAGGCCCTTACAACTTGAATTCCTAGAGAACTCGTCTCAAAATCTTGAATGATATAAACACATATTTTGTAATATTGAAGGTTACCGTTTCACTTGCTGAAATGAAGTCTTCGTAAACCAGTCTACTGAAATGGAGCATGTAGTCATTATTATTATAAAAAACATTCACTGGCCTCAGCTGCGCAGTTGACTAAGGCGTCGTGTTAGTGCCGAGGAAGGGAGGAGAGTTCAAGACTGCTGATTTCCTTTTTTTTTTAATTTTCATTATTATGGTTTTCATTATTGCTAATGGTAAAGTAGCAACAGTTTCTTTATATTTTTCACTTTGATAACGCAATTTTATAATTACACATGGTAACAGTGAACAGTTTATATGTGTTGTAATGCACACACTAACGCACACGTATCCCTTACATGTGAACAATTGTATTTCTGACATTTCTGTGCTGATGTCTGCACGTCGTGTTACAAGGATGAATTGTAATCAATATTTAAGGCATGTTAAGGTATTTGAACAGAAAGAAGCGAGGTCGCCCACATTAATTCAAAATGCTTTGTAGGAAGGTAAAATGATTGGTAAAAATCGGGAAGAATGTAAGTAAATACGGTCGTAGCTTGTTTATGTCTCCGTGACATTTATTGTTTTCAATATTGTTTTAATACCCATGACTTGATGTCTCTCGGCAGCTATTTTACGCTTGCGTAAAACCTTGCTTGTTTCACTTGATAATGTCTTGATATTTGGATTTTGCCTTACGTCAACGGCAATGTCAAGAGGTTGTGTATGAAATAAAAAAATTGAGTAAATTCGAATATTATTAGTTTAGTGTATGTGAATATGGACTTTGCCTTCTAGTCGCCTAGTATGCTTTAAGGTATGACCTATATTTGCACAGGCTTAAAAATAATAGAAATAAACTTGAAAATAATTTCACATTTTAAATATACTTTTTTCACATCCTTTTCTTTTTGAGGTATTATTAATATATGATATCAAACAAACACGTGAATCATTGGTAGAGAAGTAACAAACAAGTAACAAATAAGCATCGTGCAAAAGCGGAGGCGGTCCCATTTAATCTGTTCATAGGGAGCTGCAATAACATCAACGATGACAATATCTAATATATTCCAACATTACTATTATGTTAAACCATTTAATAATAAATGAAATATATCCTGTTAGGCAAGTTTAAATAGTTTGTGACACCAGAAGACTCTGGACAAAAAGATAAAATGCACGCATACGAGTCAATGATTTGTTTCGTAATTATATGGTCATTTACTAGAAATAAGGTAAACACTTTAGATTGTGTCATACTCTAAACACTACAGACTGTGAGCGACGATGTAATAAAAACGCAACTGTCCCTAAGCAATGAAAATAAAAAACAAAACTCTAATGTTTACTCTCCGAGGCATATACAACATTATTAAGTTCAGGATAATATATCTTATATCTTAAAAAGCAGTTTCAAGTGATACGCTGATTGGATATAAACCTTGTGAACTTAGAGAAAAACACGAACAATCTAGTCTTTCATATCCCCTTTTCCCTTTCATACTCTTTCCGTTTATTTTGATGAATATCTTTTTAAAGCTAATACTGAAAGGAAAAACATTATAATACATTATCATACATTATAGTGTAACAGGTACTGATAAACTCGTGTTATAGCCGAGACTCGAATTGAATTGAAATGAATTGGGTTTTAAGGCGCACCAACACATGAAAGGTTATATGGCGCCTAACAGGCATGAACATGCCAGGCTCATCCTCCATGTACATCGAGATAAAATATGGAAAATGGGCCTAGAACCTTCTCACCCTGAACGGCAGAGTTGCTGCAAATTCTATCGTAGAAACTCCATTTACGATGGAACCACGTTTATTGTTTTTCTGTCACTGCTCTTTTAATATGAGCGAGATGGCACCTGAAACAATGCAGGGATCATGATGAAGACCTTAAATAAACATGAACAAAAAATGCTAAAATGAACATGAATTTGGGGGAATTCTACCCCTCTGCCTACCCCTCCAAAGGGATCTGCAGTGGCCCTATTATTTGCCCCGTGACCAAACGGAGCCCCCGGGAACCACACGGGGCCCGGGACTCGAACCGAGAGTCTCTAGTTCAATGTGCTAGCACTCTGTTAACTATCGAGGAAACACAATTGTCACCATATACCCTTACCAAATTACTAAAATACCCAATAATTATGATCTACTCTTACATCTACTTCTATTCTCATTACAGGTGCTATATTTGATTGGGATGACAAAGCGGCAAAATCTGGATTTAAGTTTGCCATATCCAGGTTCAACGAAAGATCGACGGAGTTATTCAAGTTGTCATATGAACTTGAGATTATCAATGTTAAAGACAGCTTCCAACTTGCTTCGTCAAGTAAGTGCCGTTACAATACAAAGCCACCTCATCCTACATCTAATCAATAAGGTTATATTGTAATCCCATAGGGATTGCAAGACATTCGCAGTTTCTAACTTAAATTCTTAAGCACATTTCAGCGATATTCTGGATCATTGTAAATTATGGTCCGTTAATTAACTTATTTTTAGCTCTACTGTCCAAGGGCCAGCAGAGCTTATGGGATGGCGAGTAGTCCGTCGTCCGTCCGTTGTCCGTCGTCCGTCGTTAACTTTTGTCTCGTTAATACGATAGGGCCTTCATTTTTTATCTGATCTTTACCAAACTTTACCAGATTGTTAATATCAATGAAAGCTTGGACAAGTTTGAAAAAAATAAAAATAAAAATATGTTTTTATTTTTAGCTCTAGTGGCCAAGGGCCAGCAGAACTTATGGGACGGTGAGTTGTCCGTCGTCTGTCCGTCCGTTGTCCGTCGACCGTCCGTCATCCGTCCGTCATCCGTCCGTCATTAACGTTTGTCTCGTTAAGACGATAGGGCCTTCATTTTTCATCTGATCTTTACCAAACTTTACCAGATTATTAATATCAATGAAAGCTAGGACAAGTTCGAAAACCAGCCAGATTTGACAACTGACAGCGGAATTATGGCCCTTGATTTAGTTAAAACTGCAATATTTTGCCGCGTTAAGACGATAGGGCCTTCATTTTTCATTTTATCTTTACCAAACTTTAAAAGATTGTTAATTTTAATGAAAGCTCGGACAAGTTTGAAAACCAGCCATATCGCAAAAGTAACAACAGAATTATGGCCCTTGAGTTAGTTAAAAATGCTATATTTTGCCCCGTTAAGACCGTTAAGACCGTTAGGGCCTTCATTTTTCATTCGATCTTTACTAAACTTTCAAAGATTTCTAATGTCAATGAAAGCTCGGAAAAGTTTGAAAATCAGCCACATCGGACCGGTAACAACGGAGTTATGGCCCTTGATTTAGTTAAAAATGCTATATTATGCCGCGTTAAGACGATAGGGCGTTCATTTTCCATCCGATCTTTACCAATCTGTAATAGATTGTTAATATCAATTAAAGCTCGGACAAGTTCGAAAACCAGCCAGATCGGACCAGAAACAGCGGAGTTATGGCCCTTAATTTAGTTAAAAATGCTATATTTTGCCGCGTTAAGACGATAGGGCGTTCATTTTTCTTCCGATCTTTACCAATCTTTACCAGATTGTTAATATCAATTAAAGCTCAGACAAGTTTGAAAACCAGCCAGATCAGACCAGTAACAGCATAGTTATGGTTCTTGATTTAGTTAAAAATGCTATAATTTGCCTCGTTATGACGATAGTCACTCGCTTCATTGATGTTATAAGAGCCATGTTAGCCAGTAGAGCATCCACAGGCTCTCTTTGGCCTCTTGTTTGTGATCTTGAACTAAATGATTGAGTTGAGTTTTGGTCCCGCTAAACCGTTCTTTATTCTTTCTAAGCAATATGTTCCTGACGGACTTCTGAAATGATAATTGCCCTAAAAGTATATTACTGTTCCCATGGTATTACATCCCATGTCATACTCATTAGTCAAATTACTACATAAATTACGTAATATAACTATCTGAACTCTTCGGCTACGATCTGAGTCCTCAATACAAATCCCATATGGTAACTACATTTCATTGATTATGCGTGCGATTTCAATTTATTTGAACGTTCGTTTGGCAATCTCGATTCCTGTTCCAACATTTCTAAAACTTATCAAGAGTTGCACTGACTCCATTAAGCTGAACTTGATATTTTAATTTGAATACTGTTCACTGTTAGATATAGAATCAGAAATGTATATCATACGACTAAGCAGATATAGATTTGTAAAACCAAGTTACGGGTTTCGCATGCCGCGGATCAAATATTAAATCATTGTCTACTGAGAGGCTGGTATTTACGTAAATCAATTATACGGTTTCTCAATTTCCATATGCTGCAGTTGTAAATTTGATGTCATTTGCATATTTGGTGACCTTCAGCGCTCCGCCGTGAAACAGTACACGAGTTACTATGACATTATATATAATTATGGTTTTTTATAATTGAAAACTTCATACGACTTTATAAGCAGTGAATATTTCAGATTTATATGAGGACAAAGAATCTGTAAGAAAATACTACGATTAGTTTGATCAATATTCATACTACTCCTCATGATATCAATATAAGAATAGTTTTAGGAATCCGGAGATATAACTGTTTTTATCGGAACCGAGCCATTGACGAGCTTCCGATCACAACAGTTATACCGAGGGTTGACATTTCCCTGTCTGAACCGGATATCCATGATTGATTCTTTTTCTTGCATATCATTAACATTTTGCGCGTTGACGTCGCCAGCTACTTGTTTTGAATGTTTATTTACACAATGACGTCATGCAACTGTCATTGTTGATAATAGCACGCGACTTTGTTCTTCCCCCATGTGTAAGATTAGGATTTCCATCACATATGTAAACGCAGATAACCGTATCCGGTATGCATGAAAATACGTTACATACCAGCCAAGGATTTTATTTCTCTTAATAAGGTGACGTGTGTAGCAATGTGTTAAACACTTTTAAGTGCTCATATTTTGCACCCAGCGTTTTGGAACAGTATAAATATAAATTACTAATGCATGTAATACAGTTTCAAAACCGTAAGAAAATTAGACATTTACTGTCAAAATGCAATATCGATATGTGTGTTGCTGATGAGAACAAAGGATTTACAAAAATCTGTTTTTCTTAGAATGATGCCCGAATAAACATAAATGTAACTATCTATAGGCACATACTTCCGATACTTATTATCGCCTTTTATTGGGCAGATGATTCGAACTGAATTTGCCCCTTTTCTAACTAAAGTGGATAGCATCATGGGTAGATACCTTTAATACAGGTAGTTTGTTGAACCTGTTCAATATCAATATTTTTAAACATTTAAATGTTTGCAGTAATATACTTAAATTGCAATGATGTGTGAGGAATACAACGTGACTGCAAACATAAACATCAACTTTTAATGATGTTATATTTTGTTATTTGAAAATAAAAGTTTAGAGACAGCGAATATTTGGACTGATTACTCGGAAAACATCCACTTTTGGTCTAACCACTTATCTTTGCATTATCTACGATTATATTTGTTTTTATTAAATACCCTTTGAATGTTGGAACGGTAAAACCAATCTGCACAAAAGTGTTACATAAAACGAGCATAGTTTTTTTTAACCAAAGTACGCCTTTAAATGTGTTTTGTAGACGCTGAGGTCGATTGTTTCAATCCTCAATTAAAACCTGTATGCCATCAAAAAACCGTCGCAATTTGTCCTGTTTTGTCCGATTTACCCAATATATCGTAACCATTTTACGACGTTCAGAATTTAGTTTCATACAATTCTGAGACATCTTCTCGAAATCTCTTCTCGACGCCTTTGTCTGGTGTACACAATTGAGAACGGATTTGTATTACAGCAAGATGTAATAGGAACAACTACACTAATGGTATATCATGTTGGGTTGCGTGCTTCCTTACATATAGATGATATGATTTCTATATTATACAATTGTCTTTATTACCCTAATATGGAATAAAATAGCTGCACTCTTTGTCTACTGAGAGGCTGGTATTTACGTAAATCAATTATACGGTTTCTCAATTTCCATATGCTGACGGGTCATTAATTCGTTATGCAAACGGAGGTTGAGAGAGTATTAAATGCTTATACACGCACGCATCCACCCCCAGCCCCCACCCCCCCCCCCCCCCACACACACACAGAGAGAGAGAGAGAGAGAGAGAGAGAGAGAGAGAGAGAGAGAGAGAGAGAGAGAGAGATCAAAATAATTGAAGGACCACAAAATAGAACAGTAATAATTACTTAATCTTTAATATTCTGGATTTCATATTCATATACAAAGTTAATGCATGTGTGTCGTGTAACAATTGTAAAAGAATACAACTATATTAACAACTATATAACAACTATATAACATAACAACTAACTATATAACAACTATATCTCAACTATATAACAACTATATAACAACTATATAACAACTATATAACAACTAACTATATAACAACTATATAACAACTATATAACAACTATATAACACCTATATAACAACTATATAACAACTGTATAACAACTAAACTTGAAAGTTGCAAAACGACAGTAAATCATTCAATAATACCACTTTAAAAAAATGACACAAATCAAAACCTAGGCCGTAAATTATTTTGAAGAGTATATATGGACGTGATAAAAGTACTAAATGAATAATATATACCATGTTGTCTTAAATTAATACAGAAAATAGATGCAAAGTGTATAATTAACAGAATACAGTTATTAAAAACACATTGAAAATAACAGTCAACTAAAATATATATTCAAAAGCAAAATGTGAGATATCACAGATATAAGACGGTTGACTATAGAAGTACCGCCTTGAAATGTCAGTGGCAGATGGGGTAAAGAATGGTTTAACCATTTGCCCGCTTTGAATATATAATGCCTTTGGACTGTCATTTCTTTAAATTTAGACCATTCCATTTATGCTACAAAAGGGTGTTTTGGAGAAATTACTGATGAGCAGCCGGACATGGTACCCTGATCAGCGTTTACAATGGACGCAAAGGCTATATTTGAAGTTGTGACTATGGCAACCAGGCCTACATTATGCAACTAAATGTTCACGTTTACCGCAATAGGTTTGCTATGTACTTAATCTAGACAGGCGTAATACTGCGAGAACAAATGAATTATTAATGCGGATTACAGATTCCTTGCAAATATTGCGATTGCTGAATCCCTAATGAAACATTAATCTTTATAAATAATGCCAGCATCTCCAGATATCCGATGAAATATTGTCATTTATGTCAAGGCGTCATTAAGGATTCAATTTGCCATACAAACAATCAGTAAACTAGTTCCTTCAAGAAGGACAACTATGATAGCAACGTGACCCATCTTGGAACATATTCAGTTTTTATAGATTATAAAAGTAGGTTACCTGATCAAGTTAAACGTTATACACTCTAATGTAAATCACAGTACAATCTCCAGGTACTTCTCCATGACGGAGTGTCAAATGGGAACAATTACAACTGCTATCAAACTTGAACAATAACGAAACTATCAAATGGGAACGATTACAACAACTGCATGTATCCACCACAACTATCAAATGGGAGCAATTACGCAATTTTAAAATGGAAGCAATTACTACAGCTATAAAATGGGAACAATTACGCAACTTTCAAATGGGAACAATCACACAGCCATCAAATGGGAACAATCGCACAACTATACAATGTGAACAATAACAACATATATCAAATGGGAACAATAACACAACCATCAAATGGTAACAAGATCACCAGCCGGAAATTGTAAACCCTGATCAGCATGGGAGTTAATATCATAGGGGAACAACAACACTACCATGAAATGGGAACACGTTTTGATATCAAATGGGAACAATTACGTTTACTTTTAGGAGTCAATGAGACTCATATATTGCATTTCAAGTTGGTATTATTGGAACGTATTACTTATTATTGTTTGAATTCAAGTGCGTCAAGTTTCTTTAAGTAAAGTAATTGTTAACCATGGCCTTATCTTAAAGTAAAGTAATTGTTAACCATGGCCTTATCTTAAAGTAAAGTAATTGTTGACCATGGCCTTATCTTTATGTAAAGTAATTGTTAACCATGGCCTTATCTTAAAGTAAAGTAATTTTTAACCATGGCCTTATCTTAAAGTAAAGTAATTGTTAACCATGGCCTTATCTTAAAGTAAAGTAATTGTTAACCATGGCCTTATCTTTATGTAAAGTAATTGTTAACCATGGCCTTGTCTTAAAGTAAAGTAATTGTTAACCATGGCCTTATCTTAAAGTAAAGTAATTGTTAACCATGGCCTTATCTTAAAGTAAAGTAATTGTTAACCATGGCCTTATCTTAAAGTAAAGTAATTGTTAACCATGGCCTTATCTTAAAGTAAAGTAATTGTTAACCATGGCCTTATCTTAAAGTAAAGTAATTGTTAACCATGGCCTTATCTTTATGTAAAGTAATTGTTAACCATGGCCTTATCTTAAATTATGGCCACAGAAACACAGAAACGCCCTAGAGATACAGACCTTAGCCCGGGTTGATTTTGCACTCCGGCAGAGACATGTCTGATGAGAGAAGTCATGCTGTGTCTCCTCTCCCTCTAGTCATGCTGTGTCTCCTCTCCCTCTAGTCATGCTGTGTCTCCTCTCCCTCTAGTCATGCTGTGTCTCCTCTCCCTCTAGTCATGCTGTGTCTCCTCTCCCTCTAGTCATGCTGTGTCTCCTCTCCCTCTAGTCATGCTGTGTCTCCTCTCCCTCTAAATATAAACTAACCCTTAATCCGCTACATATATATATATATATACTGAAAGGAAAAAGAAACGCGACACGGGAATTTCCGCTATATATTGTATGTACAATATGCTGCTGTTAATCGAATGGTACAGGCTACGTAAGATCTTGCCTTTCGGAAAAAAGTTTCCTTTCGGAAAAAATACTAAAACAACACGTAACACAGCAAATAGTATTCCTGCAAAGTTTCATTATTGACAGAGTACGCGTTTGGCTCAAGCATGTGAGCAAACTTAGTATGCAAAATATTGCAAACTCTTTACGTTAAAATACAGTATCGAACTGGCTCAAGTTTTTAAAGGGGAACTTCAATTTATAACTGTCTTGTTACAACGTGTACTGTGATTAAAACGTCTAAAACATCACAGTTGTGTCCTTTCTCTAACTAACTGCAACTTTTATTTTTACAAAACATCTTGGGATTTCCTTGGAATATATATGGAATTAAGTGTGCAGTTTCCATTTAGACCATGAAAACCATTCCATTTATATGACAAAATGGTGTTTTGGGGGAAACGACTGATCACCAGCCGGAAATTGTAAACCCTGATCAGCATGTGAGTTAAATGAAGATTACATTATTTGCATAATAATTTATGAAGCTAACATCACGCTGACACCCCCTTGTTTGTTTTCTCTCACAAAACTAAAATAATATTTCACACGCCCCTAAAATTGATTCGTGTTATTGTTAAACACATGTCGAATCAGAAGGAGTTATATTCTCCAATATCCTCTAGAGATATCATGTTAGTGATGGAGATTCAACGGGTTCTTGTTAAAATTGATCATACTGAAATACCTTTCATTAACTCCTTCTATTCTTATTAGAAATGGTTTCCACATGTCTCAGCTTGAACGCTAGTGCACGTCACACGTCATGTTAGATTGTTAAATTTCCTTTTAAAGGGATGTACTTTTATTTATGCTGTCTTGTCAATTTGAACGATGAAGACTGGATAATAACGAGGTTGTGTACACTTAAAATCGATTTAAGCTCACCAAGAGGCCTTATTGCCTACTGACCGTTCACAGTCGGCAACACTGTCTTCACTACTCTTTCTGTTGTGTATATAATTTGCCCTTTGTTTGTTGTACAGTGCATATTTACGGTGCCATTGCGTTTGGTTGCTGTGATTTCTATAGGATCATTTTTCTCATTTTTCTATAGACATCTAGAAGACCAATACTTATTTTCCTGTAATGGATGTCGTAATTTGTCATAAGATTTAATGTCGGTTGATGTCTTCATTTACGAAACCTCTCTAAGCTTAATGACTTTTACCTTTTTTAAAACCCTAGACATAGTTAATACAGTGTATGATATTACTAATTCCTCGTATTTCACCAAAGATCCGATTTGTCGTTTGATGGCACCTTGACTAGATTGGACGTATACCAACATAAACATTTGTCTGGTTTCGAGGATCTATAATAATAATATAAAACAGCTAAAGTCATGGGTACATTACCTTCTGCGAAAAAATCTCTTGTTTCAACAGCAGATTCACGATGTATGTTTTGTCCATGTGCAAATGTATATTAACGACCTGGAAGTTCAAGGGCAGTAGAATGACGAATGTGAACATTGAACATTAAATGGTGAAAGGAAATGAAGTCACGTTTGATTAGGCGTAGTAATTATAGAAATACAATTAGGTATAACAATTAGGTTGAACAGAAAAGGAAGCATTCACAGAACATTCAACCAAAAATACACAATCAAAATAAACGACAATTACAATGGAAAACAGAAGCGGCTTATACGACAAAAAACATAAAATGTATGACAATAGGGATACCACATTGGAACGATCAGTGGCAACAAGGCTGCTGGGGGTTTCAACCAGTTTCTGTGGTGACCAAAACTCACTCTTAACCTAGCGTCATCCTAATTCTACAGGGCGGTGTAAATACAGAAATCCCTGCCAGGCTATATTCTCTAACAAACTGGGCAGCAATAATAACCAATACAAATAAAACACAAAGATAATCTTGTATTATATATAAATATAACAAACAAAAGTCTAGAAGGCCACGAAGAAAATACTCAGTGACATGGCAAAAGCCAGAGAACCAAGAAAATAAACCGTTAAGAACACAACAAGACAATATTGAAGACAATTCCTTCAAGATTTAGGTTTAAATCTTCATAGGGTCCAAGCCATGTCGTTTCATCGCTTAATCAAAGACGAAAGCGAACTAGTAATGGGTAAAATGTAAATATGTCATAGGTGCTAAAGTTTTGCAAAGGTTTTCCGAACGATATGTTACGGTAACCTTGATGCACGTGTATAAATATGTTTGGGTTAAACGGGATTATTTCGTCATTAAAATCTAAACTCTACTGAGGAAAATTTGGTATTCTTTTACGTTTCTATGTTGTGTGAGGTTTGTGCATGTCATTTTATTGAACCACTCCCTCTCTCTGCTTCTCATTATACTCCCGATATCACAAAGTGAAGTGAGTGTTAAATGTGTTACGGGACGCGATGGGACGCGACGCGATAGGACGTTACGGACAACCTGATTCCTTTTGCATATCTAAAGCACTTTGAATGGATTCTTCCCAAAATTCATATACTCATAACAACTGATGCATTATGCCCCTCTACATCACTCATCATTGATTGCCTAATTTATTACAGAATTATGACCCTTTCGTTGACTTAGATTTTGCGTCCCGTCGCGTCGCGTCCCGTAACACATATTTTAATACTTGCATATCTCAAGCATTTTTGAATGGATTGTTCCCAAACTTCATATACTCATATCAACTGATGAACTTATTTTCCTCTACATTATCCATCATTGATTGCCTAATTTATTACAGATTTATGGCCCTTTATTTTACTTAGAATTTTCCACTCTAATACTGTATAATGACATGTTAACACATTTGTTCTGAAACGTTTTCGAATAGATTGTACCCAAACTTCATGTACAAATAACAACTGCTTACCTTATGTCCCTCTACATCACACATCGTTAGTGCCTAATTTATTACAGAATTTTTTATTTGACATAGAATTTTTCACTCTATAATAAACTATAAACTTCGTAATATTCTTGGTCATGATCACTTTCATACTATCTTTGTTAACTTGTTAAAAAGTTTATCAAAAGAGGTTATGACCCTATCATTTTGCAACGTACTGCATGCTTGGTGGTGGACCCTTTTACAGTTCGCCACTATGCTTTCCTCTTTAATTGTACGATGACCGGACAGGCTGTGGACCCTATGATGACGCCTACCTGAAGCCCATTGGAACGGTGGCGTTTGATGTTTGTCCATGATCTTTCTTGTCGTGCCCTTAATGGTTTATTCTCTTACTGCTCTGGCTTCTGTCAAGTCATTGAGTACCTTCAATGTGGCTTTCTAGGCTTTTGTTTTTTTGTATTATATTTACACGAGCATATTTGTGTTTTACTTATATTGCCTATTGATGCTGCCTTGTTGGTTAGAGATTAGATCATGGCGGGGATTTCTTTATTTACACTGTCCTGTTTTAATGGGATGACAGTAGGGTAAGTGTGAGGTTTGGTGCACCCTAGAATCGGTTTAAACCCCCAGTGACCTACTTTGCCACTGACCGTTTCAAGGCGGTAGCCCTATTGTCAATCATTTTGTGTTTGTGATTTCGTTTGCATTTATTATTGCTTTTGCCTTCTTGTTTGTCTGTTTGCGTGTTTGTTTCTGTGTTTTGTGGTTGACTGTCCTCCTTGAATGCTACTTTCCCTGTCCGATCTTTTTATATTTCTTTTTATGTGGCTTTCACTTTACAACTGTTAATAGATTGTTATTACACTTGACATACAGTTCACACGTGATGATATGATGTGACTCTGCATTAATGGTTATTCGATTCTGTTGTTTTTTTGCATAATTATGGACCTTTGTTTTACTTAGAATTTATCACGTTTAAAAATTAACAGATATTTTAGACATTTATTAGTCTTGAGTTTGCCTATCCTCATCGGCTATAGCAAAAAAAAGCGGGGGTATTTATCACATTCAGTGATAGTTTTAGTTCTTTCTACCCTTCCTTCTGGAATGAAAATCACGCTGATATGAAGTTCCGCTGATATGAAACGATCAATGACTACAATATGATTGACCAGACATTACTGCGTATATTGAGCAATCTCCACGAGCTAATCAACATTCACCACCGACCACAGACGACACAATCTTCTGGAAATATTCAGTCAATGTACCACCTTGGGGACATCCGTTAATTTGATCAATTTATAAGCTAATCGGAGTCCATCGTGAATGCATGAGTGTCGAGGAATTACTCTCTCGGGCATTTAAAACACATTGGATGGCCGAAATAAAACGATAACCGAGATTTAGATGTCCACCCCATTGAGACATCTATGTGGTCAATTACCGGCAATAATTGAAAATTGTTGTACGTCCTGACTTTTGTAAATAGTTGATGAAACTACAGAGACCTTTCTTTGCCACTGACCGTTCCAATGCGGTAGCCCCATTGTCAAGCATTTTATATGTGTGATGTCACATACCTTGCCTTGTATTTATCCTTGTAATTTGTGTTTGTTTCTGTGCGTGATGTCATATACCTTGCCTTTTATTTATCCTTGTAATGTTTGTTTGTTTCTATGCGTGATGTCACATACCTTGCCTTGTATTTATCCTTGTAATGTTCGTTTGTTTCTATGCGTGTTTTCCGTTGACTGTGGTCCTTGAAAGCTACATGTCCTGTTCGACTTCGATATGGTGTAAACATGTCAGCTGTAAATAGCATGGTAGACGTACGACAATGACACTGTTAAGCTAACTAGTATCCACTCATTACTCGGCGAGTATATTTATTCTTATGTTTAGTAAGTGCAATAGCAATAGCAGGATCTGTAATTAACGGGGAACACATTTATTTTGTGACCCACTATTTTTAGCAAATTTCCTGAAATGAAATTTAACTTATATTTAAATATTTAAACTATATGTGCATCTATACAATATGTATTATTTGGGTAACAGTTGTTCGTGTGCAGTGTACATGTGGTTGTTACAATGAATTCTGCAAAAGTTACGTTTATAATACGGAGCTCTGTCCCATTGAATTAACGGAGCGTGTAATGCCCTCGATGTATTGGCCTACGGATTTTTATGTGAATTATAAGGCACACACTGATATACTGATATAGACACACACACGCACGCACGCATTCACGCACACACACACACACACACACACGGCATATTTGTAAAAATAAAGGCATGTATGTAACGTGTCATTAATAAGCTGTTATGTGGGTTATGACCCTATCATTTTGCAACGTACTGCATGCTTGGTGGTGGACCCTTTTACAGTTCGCCACAGTGACTATGCTTTCCTCTTTAACTGTACGATGAACGGACAGGCTGTGGACCCTATGATGACGCCTACCTAAAGCCCATTGGGACGGTGGCGTTTGATGTTTGTCTATGATCTTTCCTGTCGTGCCCTTAATGGTTTATTCTCTTGTTGCTCTGGCTTCTGCCAAGTCAATGAGTACCTTCATTGTGGCTTTCTAGGCTATTGTTTTTTTGGTATTATATTTACACGAGCATATTTGTGTTTTACTTATATTTCCTATTGATGCTGCCTTGTTGGTTAGAGATTAGATCATGGTGGGGATTTCTTTATTTACACTGTCCTGCTTTAATGGGATGACAGTAGGGTAAGTGTGAGGTTTGGTGCACCCTAGAACCGGTTTAAACCCCCAGTGGCCTTTGTTGCCACTGACCGTTCCAAGGCGGTAGCCCTATTGTCAACCCTTTTGTGTTTGTGATGTCGTTTGCATTTTTTATTACTTTTGCCTTCTCGTTTGTCTGTTTGCGTGTTTGTTTTTGTGTTTTGTGGTTGACTGTCGTCCTTGAATGCTGCTTTCCCTGTCCAATATTTTTATATTTCTTCTTGTATTAAACGTGTGGATGGAAAAGTATGTTTACTCTGGGGTTTATTTCCTACAAGACAATTGTTGGAGTTCCGTAACAATTATATCAATGGACGTTTCTGGGAAATTTGGGGGATTCTTTTCCAGATTCTTTCCAAATTGACTTCAATAAATAGTACGTTGTAAACAAAAACCGAGAACCATTGGGTTGAGATCAATAGTGAAGACATTTTTGGCAAGAGTACATACAAAGCTACCTTGCCCTCGTCTATGGTTTATTTAATTCTAGATATTCTGTTTTAACTGCGAGTATATTGTTCTATATGTCATCACTTTTTCGCTCTAGCTCCAAGCACTTTGAATGATGAAGCAGCTGAATAGGCACAGCTATTTTTAGAACATAGGTTTAACAGCTTAGACTTGCTAAAACTGCGTGTACTAGTCTGAATTAGTATACTAGTCTTGGTTTAAACAATATTTATTTCGTAATGTTCACATATATTGTATACAAATTATAATAGTAAGGATCTGAAAACAAGCTTATCAAAGCTTATATAAATTCATCTCCTTTCAGAGAAGTCACATTTTGATATGGCTAAGTAATATAAATATTTTAATCATGAAAAGTAAGGAAATAAAGCAGAATAAAATAATCAAGGATAAGGAATCAGAATGGTAGCCGAGTATAGCTGAACACAACAATGAGAACGTTAAGAAGATACATATTAGACTATACTAGTCTTTTGAGAGAGAGAGAGAGAGAGAGAGAGAGAGAGAGAGAGAGAGAGAGAGAGAGAGAGAGAGAGAGGGGGTTGATGAGACAGATTGGCTTATGGATATTGTGAATTACTATTTCTGACAAACTATAGTCATTTAAAACAAAATGCTCATTATATCATGTAAAATTATTCAGGTAGATTTATATTTACCCCTTTTCAATGAGATGACAATCGTAACACACTTCAATAATACTACAAAGCATTGACATTTCACCAAAAATACTACCGGCGAATTGATACTTTGCATAACAATTGTCATGTATGCATTATTTACAAACAACGTTAGCGGGTTATGAGTACATGCGTTGTGGCTTTTTAGTCTTTTTACATTCATATATATATGATCATCTATGTATGAGAACATTGCTTATTTATGCTGCCTTGTTTATTAGAGAATATAACCTGTCGGAGATATCTTAATTTACACTGTCCTGGGATGACAATAGCATAAGAGTGAGGTTTGGTGCACCCTAGAACATGGTTTAAATCCCAACGGGCTCTTTGCCACTGACAGTTCCAAGGTGGAAGCCCTATTGTCTGCCCATTTATGTTTGTGATGTCACATGCCTTGCTTGTTAACATTGTAATTTGTGTTTGTTTAAATGCGTACTTTCGGTTGACTGTGGGACTGTTCTGGGAAAGCTATATTTCCTGATTATATTGTATGCCTACCTTTAATCTGCATCAATGAATTAATAGTTGAATAGATGTTACATCGAACTAGAAAAGTAGATACGTCGAGCAGGAAATGTAATATGTATTTGATACAGCAACCAAAACACGCATTCAAAACAAACAACAGCGACATTGCTGACTAGAAGCGAAGTTTACCACGGACATAGAAGCTTTGCAAGAAGCTGCATTTACACTATATATTACTACTCTATAGGAATGCCTATACTAGCTTCTCTTATAGTTCAAACATTTTTTAATGGATATCATCAATATATATTTTGGTTGTCCGACAATTATTGACCTTACACAAATGTGAATTATGGTGACGTGTTGTTTACATTTAACTGAAAAGGTAATACAATGTATCGAAATAATATTCAACTGTTATATAAAATATAACACATTTCACATAAATGTAGAATGAATGAATGCAGAAATGGTGTTTTACGGCACGTCGACACATAAATAGGTCATATTGTGCGCAAAAACTGATGCAAGATGAAGAAATAAAGTAGAATTAAAATTAATGTAAATATATAAAGATAAAACTATTTACAAATAAGGGATGATATGGTAGTAATATACGCTGTATATGTAAATCAATAAATGCCCGTCAACGGGTATATAAATAAGTATAGATATATAAGAATATATTATAATGATTTATAAAGTCTGATTTCTTTCAGGAAATCTAAAACAAGACTAAAGTCTATAGTTTCAAATAACTCTTTCATAGTATTAACACTGTAGTAGTACCTCTGACTTATAGGATCAAAGTCCACACATTCCAACAAGATGTGTTTGACCGTTAAATGGACGTAAATGTAGAAAACACAAGTCTTGTTTTTGGAAAAAAACACTCTACATTGATCTGAACTCTGCACTCAGGTCTGCATCAATTAATCATTGTCAGTTATTTACTAAATCACTACTGTAATGGTTATTTGATTATACCATCCGGCCTGATCGTGACTGATAATCAACAGTGGCATTTGATATGAGCTTGATAATCTGAACGCAATTGATTCAAATACATTTTCTTCATTAAAAAGTATCACAGGGGTAGGATTCTGAATGGAAAAGTATGTATACTCTGGGTTTTATTCCTACAAGACAACTGTTGGACAAGTATATCAATGGACGTTTCTGGGAAATTTGGAGGATTCTTTTCCAGATTCTTTCCAAATTGACTTTGATATAATAATTTACGTTTAGTGGTAGCACTAACTTTGATGATCTGATAGATATATATATTGAAAGGAAAAAGAAACGCGACAAGGGAATTTCAGCTATATATTGTTTGTACAATATGTTGCTGTTAATCGAATGGCACATGGCTACGTAAGATCTTTACTTCCGGAAAAAATACTAAAACACCACGTTACACAGCAAATAGAATTCCTGCAAAGTTTCATTATTGATAGAGTACGCGTTTGACGCAAACTTGGGACGCAACATTTTGGAAACTCGTTACGTTAAGTACAGTACTGAACTGGCTCAATTGTTCAAAGAGGAACTTCAACATTTATGAATTTCTTGTTACAACGTGTACTGTGATTAAAACGTCTACACCATCACAGTTGTGTCCTTTCTCTAACTAACTGCAACTTCGTTTTTACAAAACATCTTGGGATTTCCGTGGAATATATATGGAATTAAGTGTACAGTATATACAATATATCGCGGAAATTCCCGGTCGCTTTTCTTTTTCCTTTCGGTATAAATGTTCAGCCTGCAGTTCTTGCGTTATGTACAGATGTGTCTAAAGATCTAATTACTTGCAATTGCTTTGTTTTCTGAATCCTCGCTACAAAGTTTGGCTGGAATGCAGTGTGTGGCAAAATGAACATGTAATTACCTTATACCAGTGGATCTTCGGAAATTAGGAGGTGTTTCTACATCTGCAGTGCGCAGACATTCTTTAAATATGCAACCAGTCCTGCTAGAATGTGACGTTTCAAACTATAGCGCTGGTGTTACAATTTTCCAACTTATATTTGCATCAAACATTTTGACACACACACACATACATTGGCTATGCAAAAAGAGTTGCTAGCTCTTCTGTTTTGATGTAAACTTGTTCACCATTTACATGATCAAAAGTCAAAAGCTTTTAAAATGAGCAACCTTTTAGCCCCAATGCGACTACACAGATGCTTATTACAACATGATATATACTCACCAAAAAAAGCACCCCTTTTTTGCTGGTATTCCAGCAATAGGCGTAGGACAACGCTTTAATTAAAACAATGTTTGATGTTTTTAAGCACACTTCACGGAGTATTAAATAATCCTTTAAACAGTTTTCATTTTTTGCCAAGCTATAATCTTTTATGGATGCTATGGAAACCTTAAAGGGAGGTAATTTGATGATTTTGGATAATCAGAAGCTGCTTCCTATACAATCGGTGTTGTGTTTTTCTGTGATTTTACTTGAAAGCAACATATAGCAAATATTGTCTTGGACAAATTGAGGGAATGTTTGTAGATTTTACGTGTTTTTACCAAAAATGCGTGGTTTAAGAAAAAGGGGGATAAATCTCTTGTGTACTGAACTGTTCAAAAAAATATTTTCTTTGAACTGTTTATAGTGGTCGATCTAATTATTCTATATTCATCATTTTTTATTTCCTGTTTTGCTGTCTGTTTAATACGGGAAAGACAAAGGCGTACTTTTTATTTTTGTATACACAGTATAGTATGTGTTGTTTTAGCTCGAACATTAGCAACTATAACAAGCCGTCACTATTATGTAAACTACAAATAATCATCCTAAGAAAAATAATTAAATAAGCACTTTTACTTTCATTCTAATCAATCATACTTCATGTTTTGTTTACAGATACAATGTAAACTTTCAAAAATAAAAAACATGTTTAAACCAACACAGATGTGTTGTTACTTTTATAATTTATAAAACTATGTTTATAACTACACAAGTAATACATTGTTATCGTCGTTTGTGTTTAGTTTATTAATGAATCTATTCAAATTTATTTTTATTATAAGCATGCTCCATTGTAAATGACACACATTTACATGTACAAGAAATAAGATTTTGTAATTGAAAATCGAAGCGTAACTGTTATGGTAATATATGTATTGAGTAAACATTATTGCAAAATAGAAAATTGACTTAAGCCGCCATTTTAACCGAAATGACATAACGCTTGAAGCTTCGTTTTACAACGTCATCCTATATCACAACGTTGCGATGATTGACGTTTTTAATTATCACAAGACAAGTGCATACCACATTATTTCTTTTTCACAGTCGTTGTTCACTCTTAACTGTTATTTATTACAATAAACTTCTATTTCCAAACTCATTGGTATGAATAAACTACAATGGCTGTGGTTTACTGTTAGCATTACAATATAATGCCATGCAATTAGATAGGAATTTACGATGAAGCATGGAGACTTATTGTCCATTAGATAAGGTTTAATTCCTCAATAGAATATGTCTAAGAATGATTGCATCAATCACCGTTTGTATGAATAGCGATTATTGAGAAGCATCTCTGTGTTGTATAACTGTAACTATTCGCCAGAGAGGCGATCCTTTATCAGTAGTTTTTTTTCATATTCGAAAAGCTTTCGGATTATTCATTGGTTCTTCATATTTAATGGTAAACTGAGGCTGTTTTTGTTTTAATTACATTTAGATTATTCTATAATATCACTTAAACTACACGATTTACTTGTTTATATTAGGGAGACTGTAATATGGCAGGAAGGGCAAATGTGTAAATGTGCATATGGGATCAAGTTATTGTTTCACATTTTATTTAATTGAATAATGTCAAAACAAGGTCAAAACTATACCAAATGTTGTTCACGAAAAGTAGATATAAACGTCACAGCTATGCAAAGTCACGCATTCAAAAGAGAAAACAATTACATGGAAAACAATTACATGAATAATCGGAGCAAAACAAGTGATTCATAAACATAAAAGGGTAAGCAACAGATGCACCACTTTAGAAAGGTCAGCGACCAAACAGACATGGGGAATGGGTCGGTTAAACCTGGTGCTAAGGTGAATCAAACATCAGTCTTACCTTATTGCCATATCAATTAAACTGGACAGTGTAAATAAGCAAATCAACCCCAGGCTCTATCCTATTACCAACTAGTAAGCATTTTGATAGGCAATATAAAAAAAACTCAAAGATGATCATGTACATATGAATATATACGCCTCTTACCTTTTCCAATATAGATTACCTCCAAAAGATTGTTCGAACATGAAACAAACAACCATGGTAAGAGTAAGGTTAAACAATCCCGCCTCCCCGCCCTGATTTTTCTTTATAACTCTTTATACAATAGTTTGAATCCCACGACAGGCTCATTTTTGTATCATTTAAACAAGCTCAGTAGTGAAGTATGAAATAAATATGATCACTCGTTGTTCAAAGACGATTTATAGGATTTTTTCCTGTACATTTAACTTCATATAAACGGGATTTACGGGGCGGGCCAATTTTTATTTTAGGGTCTTCATTTGTACAGAGGTAAATGATATTCCCCCACTCCCCCTACCACCAACAGAAAAAAAGCAACAAAGAGTCAAGGTATGTCTGATGTTTCTTGAGAAGTTTTTTTTTAAAGGTTTCAGGTGAGCCTAACTATATAGTAAAGCGCGTTCTAAATTCAAACTGTAAATTGAATACGTTAAGAGCAACCTACTAATAAAGATGTCTAGCGAAATGAACCCCGTATCCAATTTTTCTTTTCTCGTTTCCATAAAATGTAATAAGACTCGGGTTGTACGCCAAGTATGGATATTTCTGTCTATTAAGGGAGGCTTATGAAAATCAAAATGATATCTTAGGCTGATTTAGTGCTACTAAATATACTAAGCCCATTATTAGATGTATTTCATTTTGGAATCATGCCCAGAAAATGCTTCATTGGTACAATTGTATATTTCGATTTGTGCTTAATTGCTTGTAAAAATGAAGGTGATCCATTTACTAACGCGCCATACGTGAGTTTTTTTCCAATTCAGTTTCATTTCTGATTATAATTTATGATCTGTCAGAACTTATATTCAGTTTTTAATAACGTCTAACATCATTAATTCAATAAATGCCATTTAATAGGGCATTTGGACTGAATCTGAATTGCGTATCAGCGTTATGTTAACATCTTACAGATGACTCTCTGACGTCCCATGAATGTGGTATAATTTCTAGGAAGTGAGAGATGAATTGAGCATTAGGCTAGCATGTTATACTAGCAAAAAGTTCAAGAATGCTTTATACTACAACATAATAAATATGTGAACGCTTGTCAGCTTATAAAAACGATATCGCCCCATTCTGAAATCCGTAAGCAGTAGGTGTCAGTAATTTGTCGAAGGTAAACAATGTTCCAATGCCGAGTCTTATTAGTTATTAGGCAAGCACTCAACCTCTAGCTCACACCATCCCCTATGTATGTATAATTCTTTAAATTATCAACAAGAAACTAAATGCAAAAAGGTAATTGTATTCTAATTGCCAATGATAATGGCAAATATACTGAAGCGAAAAAGAAAAGAAAAGATAAAGATGTACTGCACACTTAATTCCTCTTAAAATTCCAAAGAAATCCCAAGATGTTATGTAAAACACAAAGTTGCAGTTCATAACCGCTGCTCCCAACTTAATTCCTTTTTGTTTATTCCGCTCTTCGGGGCATACAATTTTATTAGATCTATACGCCGCTGGATATAGAGGATGAAATCAAGATACAAATATTGCTATATCCACCGCCATATGCTTGCCATCTTCGGGATGGTTAAAATTCTGTACTGTTGATTTTTATGAATATTGAGTTCTGCTCAACCCGGGGCTAGAGGGCGTGAGCAGTAGCTAGCATATTTCACTACCGCTCATGAACAGTATCAATCAAACCGAGACTGCAATATTTCGTATGTGTCGTGCTCGGCCGTTTCCAAAGGTCTATTATCGTACTCTTTTTTAGTTAGAAAAAGGACACAACTGTGATGTTGTAGACGTTTTAATCTCAATACACTTTGTAACAGAAATTCATAAATGTTCCTCTTTGAAAAATCGAACCATTTCACTATTGTATTTAACGTAAAGAGTTTCCACAATTTTGCATCCTAAGTTTGCTCACATGCTTGAGCCAAACACGTACTCTGTCAATAATGAAACTTTGAAAGAATACTATTTGCTGTGTTATGTGTTGTTTTAGTCTTTTTTTCCGAAAGTAAGGTCTTACGTAGCCATGTACCATTCGATTAACAGCAGCATATTATACATATATACAATGTATAGCGGAAACTCCCGAGTTGCGTCTCTTTTTCGTTTCAGTATATATGGGCAAATGAAGACCACTGGTGCATACTATCTAATACAAATTGTATCCACCTGAAAAATCAAATCAGAAATAGTTTACACACACCCAATAATACCTTTCTATTTTGCCAAACATATACAAATGTGCTTTGCCTTTTTAGCTTATTGTATAATATCGATCTTGCCCTCAATAAAATTGCGGAAGTTGTAATTTGAACTAGACCAGACAATCAGTTACACACATGAAATATACGTTTACCATATTCATAAACCTACTATAGGAACATTAACCGAAGTGGAGTCAATACCATTCGAAAAGAAATGCACGATAACACGGAGAGAAACTATAAATAAGACATTAACTGTATGTTGCATTGACAATGGCGGTAATTCATGGAACCTACATTGATCCAAACCGATACTTAGGTCGTATATTAAATACTGAAAATAAAACGCGGTTAGTGTCATCATTAGATTGTTTCATCGACCTAGCAACGCGATCGTACCAATGGCCGATATATGTAGAACGATAGATAGTACGATGGCATGGTGGTAATGGTACAATGAAGATGACAATAGTGCGATGGTATAAAGGTTATATCACAGTGATACATACGATAAACATGGTGCGATATTCCATCACGTTATTCACACCGTACAATTGTACACTCACCAGTATGTCATCGCACTGTCACCGTCTTACAATTCTGTAGCCGTTTAGTCATAGTTTAGTCGTATTACAACGTTAGCTTCAACGTGCCATCTTAGTCATTGCACTATAACCACCTGGTATAGTACCATCGCTATACTACCATCGTATCACTGCCATATTACCATCATGACATCGTACTATCGACTTCATATCATCGTGCCATGGTACTATCACACTTACATCAGTACAGGACATATACCATTATCCAGAACGTACAATCTAGGACATGTCAGGCTAACTATTATTTATTTGTTGAGGAGCGCAATATGTATACGCGGAAAACCGAGTGCATATATCCCAATACAACTCTAATAACCTTTTCTTTTAATGCATATGCATTTTTAATATAAAAAAACTAATAATTAGAATGAAACAATAGGTTTTAACATTTTATTTTCATCAACAAAAATATTTATTTGAAACAAACATACTGTCGTAACATCGTGGGAACTTTTCACAATGAAACAAAAAATCTACACAATTTACATCATATGACAAACTTCCTGTGACATTGCACCAATCACTAACGAGTCGATACAATAGTGGTGTCTATACAATAGTGGTGTCTATACAATAGTGGTGTCGATACAATAGTGGTGTCTATACAATAGTGGTGTCTATACAATAGTGGTGTCTATACAATAGTGGTGTTTATACAATAGTGGTGTCTATACAATAGTGGTGTCTATACAATAGTGGTGTCTATACAGTAGTGGTGTCTATACAATAGTGGTTCCACTACACTGATTTTACAACGCGTCAATATGACACGTCAATATGGACGAATATTGACGTTTCCTGTTAAATTGAAAGTAAATGCGTATGCAATAATATCTTATATATGGGACGATGATATGAGGTAACGACAGTAATATTGTGATATTACAATAGCACAATGATAGTAGTAAGTGACACGATGGTGAACGTACTATGGTGAAAAAGCTCACTATTGATTATAGGTGACGATAATATCGCGATATTATATAGCATCATCGGCATCGTACTATTAAAATTTAATAACGTCGTACTATCGCAATAATCACGTGATTTCTTACCATTGTATTATCACCATCGTATTATCGTGGTAGGGTACTAAAAAGTCGATGAAGTTTTAGATAAAATTTCCTTTCAAGAGTTCGAGTTTCTATAAAAAAAATATAGCATTACGTATGGTCGTATTGACATGTTTGTATCGACATTTTAAAATATATTGTCGAAAAAGAAAACAAACGCAATTTTATGAAACATATCAAGCACTTTTTCCCCCAAAGCTTATAATTATAATTAAAAACATTTCTGAATTTCTTCAGCGTTAGAAGTTTTAAAAAGCATGTACATTCACGTCACTAATATCGATGCAACTGCACTTCAACTAAATAACCAAGTGGTGTGCTGAAAGACAAAACCAGACAGTTCTTTGTTGTAACGAAATGGCGCGTTGAAACACAACTTTGTTAGACTGTGAACTGTGAATGCCACATTTCATATTATATTATATGTTATTCTATTATATTCTGTTCAGAGAAGCACAAAGGACCGTAACACAGTCTACACATTTCCTGTTTGACTTGTATACCGACTTTAACACTATTATAGGTAATGGTATGCGTCGCTTCGTCAGCACTGTATACTAACTGATATATAACCAATAGCCAAGGCTTAGAGTTAGTGGTGGATTGGCCGCATTAGCACCGTTGGTAACAAATGGACCCGAATTTAATCCCGTGTTGATGTGTACAACCACACAGTACACGCATTACTTGCACTAATTTGAAATGCAAGACAATAATACAAGTTCATCATCAAGAGCACAATACACAAGTTCATCATCAAGAACATGTTGAAATCAATAGATACAATCATGTTAAATACTAACAATCAGAATATATCATAAAGGTTTTATTAGTTGTTTTTTTACGTTTTATCACGAATATTCTACTGAACTACATCTAATGCCTTATATAGATCTAGCTTCTATAACAACACATATTTCACGTACATCAATATTTTCACGTCTTAGGTTCTTCGGGGATATTTAATATCTGTGAAACTTCAATTAAAACCATCAATATTGTCAGCATAAACCCTCCAGTGTAAGTTCTAGTATATATTTTCAATAAAGAGTCGTACACTTCGTCATTGCTTTTAGTTTTCCAAAGCTGAGTCTGAGTTCTAAAGCATTGAACATTACTCATGATCCCTGAATATCAAGGGTATACGTTTTCTTAATAATTACATATTAATGACACTTCTATCAAATCATATGTTTCTTTTCTGAAACACTATTAGCGAGTGTATTGTCACGTATAATATAGATATCAATTGTAATAAAGTCATTATGTCTGCCGATAAATCCCAGCGGCCTTTTTTTTCTATTTGACCGTTCAGTAGTAGCCCTATGGTCAACCCTGTTATGTTTGTGATGTCATACCTTACCTTTTATTCTTATTTTGTTATTGTTGCTTGTTTCTATGCGTGTTTTTGTTTGACTATGGTCCTTGAATTCTTCATTTCCTGTTCAACTTGTATATCTACTTTAAGACCCGTGTCGATGTGTACAACCGCACAATACACTTACTACTTGTACTTACAAGACAAAACACAAGTTCATTATCAAAAAATATTTCGAAATATCAATAGATCCAATCATATTAAATACAAACAAACAATATATATTGAATTCAATTCAATTCTTTATTTCCTCAGAGAATGAGATTACGTATAAACAAAACATATATGATTAACACAGATTACACTTTACAAAAGCAATAAAAAGGGTACAGATAAAAGAAGAATCGCATTACATGTGATTAATAAAAATATGCTGTCGGATACATTTATATCTAACATGATAAGGAGATGTACGTTCCAACATCCGCACTGTTAAGAAAATCCGCTCTTAATGCTTCTGTGCATAAACAGAATTGATTTGAATGTTGTTTAATGGCTCATCAACACAGTATAGATTATTTAGAGCCGCCCCAGAGAGAGGGGAAGGATACATAGGAATCCGGGAACCTGCCCTACTCTTATTATCCAATAGATGCCTATGATTCTTTTACGTGCTCGGAGGATAGACCGATACACGGGACCGCCCGGTTTACGTCCCCATCCGACGGACAAGGCTAAGGGAAAGTGTCTTGCCCAAGAACACACCGACGGAACTCAGTGGCACCACGGTGGATTGAACCCGGGGCCTCCGGTTACAAATCCGCCGCGCTACCGACTGCGCCACGCCAGCCCATCGTGCATAAACAGGAAGCTATGCATGACTATTATGATCACTGTATTTTGATTTAAATTCTGGACACACGTGTGGAATATCGTATTGTTTGGTAACCATGTCGTTTGCAATGAAGTTACATATATCTAGTTCATTGGCGTGTTGTGGTAGTGACCATACTATGGTATTTTTATAAGAATTGTGCAATAGTTTAAAACAAGCAAAATCGTTATCTATTGCCAACCTTGGCCTTAAGTGTGCGTTTTCATATACGCTTATTGATAGTTTAAAAGAGTATGAGAGTAAGATTCGTTTCCATGTATATTTATATGGTAAAAAGGATATTCGTTTTGTATATTTTATCACGAATATTCCACGGAAAACTATCTAATAATTTGTACTTATAACAACATAGACTTCATTTACATAACTATTTTCACGCAGCTTTGTTTCTTACAAATGCCTTAGGTTCTCTGGGGAATATTTATTATTTGTGAAATTTAATTTAGAACTAAACTTGTTGTCAAGTATGTCAGCATAAAATCTCAAGTGTCAATATCACTGTCCAATAGCCGAAACCGTGTATACTTTTATGGAAACCGTGTAGAACAATATGGCGGCCAGCAAAGCATGCGTGAGGTATGTGCATTGAAAATCAGTCACTTCCTTTGTATATTTAGATTATTTCGATCAATCAATGTAACAGACATGCACCTAAATGCTCGATGCTTAAACACATACTCGTCTTATGCCCGTGCTAAACGTTTAATGCCCGTAATCGGGGTTCAAAGCTGACAGAATTCAGTTTTCAAAATTTGAAGCGGTGACTGATCACCGTTTCTGACCATGAGTTCGTTTCTAGCCGGATTTGTGTCCAGTTTAGGGATACAGTATTTGATATATATCCATTAGAATGCAAGTAACTGCATCATGCATCCATCGAAGATGGAGATATTTGAGTTTGGAAAAAATGCGTTGTAAACCTTGTCGACAACGGTGTTTTTGGAAACTGACATTGCAATAGCAAAAGTTAAATGCCCAATATATTGATATGCATTACTATTGATTGATAATCGTAAATGAAAAACCGATTATTAATTTAGTTTGTAATCATTACAGTCAGAATAGTTTATACCACAATGATAATGGCAGGCTAGAACTTGCATATTCCCCTTTAATAAACAAATGTTCGTATTGCGTGTGGTTATCACATCAAATCAGAGGATATCTAAATTCTCAAATTCCTGAATGTTGCAAGGACATCATTTTCTCTTCACTTATAACATAATTGTTTGTGAAATACAAGCCAATACCCCTTAGAGTGTATAGCATATTTATGAACAATAAATTCAAAAAGTAATATTCGTATTGCTGGTCCGTTGATTTCATTGAGTTGTAACAATAATAAATAAAGCAAAACGCATACGTTGATCTTTTAACCGTCAACATATTCTAAAAGACTATGAGAGTGGAACTTTGCGGCCGAACACGATAAATACGAAATAGTGCAGTCTCGGGTTGCTTGAGACTGTTCATGAACTTAAGTCGGAAAACAGTTCAACACAAAGGTGCAGTAGTTTTCAACTAAAATAAAGACTACAGTCAATACTTTAATTCACTGAACTGCAGTTCGCAGTTAAAGCATGACCGTATTAAAATTGTTCGTTCCACATTGTTATTAAATACTAAGTAAAAGCAAGCGCTTTTACAAGGATTTTTTCGTAATTCTTATACACATGATTAGACTCAATAAAACCTGGTCTGATGCTTTATTCTCTTAATTGTGTTTGTTGCTCCCAAAGGATCACCTTTATCAGTATTTATTAACATTCACACTAGCGTTCGTTTAGTGCAGTGTGGCGGCTGTAAAAAGTCTGCCCGTGCTACGAATCAGTAGTGTTATTTTTACTGGTCCTTTGGAACCAACGAGTTTAATATAGGTGGCTTTGAAGTAGAATACCGCTTAAGCCGGTGCTAGGGGGCGTGAGAAGGGTTGTTTCTTTCATTACTTCTCATGTATAGACTCAATAAAACCGAGTCTGCTGCTTTATTCTCTTAATTGTGTTTGTTGCTCCTAAAGGATCAACTTTGTCAGTATTTATTATATATTAAATTCTCTTAGAACGTTGCAACATGCATTTCTTTTTACTATGAACAAATGTAGGTATAAAAGTCAAACAGGAAATGTAGCTTTCACATAACACAGTCAACCAAAAACACGCATTAGAATGAAAAAAAAAACCGTAATGTTAATATGCAAGGCACGTGACATCACAAAGACAAACGGGTTGCCAATAGGGCAAAAGGGCAGCTGGGGGCGGGGGAGTTAAACCAGGTTCTAGGGTGCACCAAACCTCATTCTTACCATATTATCATCCTAATAAAACGGGTCAGTGTAAATAAATACCCGCCAGGTTATGTTCTCTAAAAAACAAGGCAGTATTAATAGGCACTATAAGTATAACACATATCATCACGTATATATGAAAAAAAGGCTAGAAAGCCACGAAGCCAGTACTCAATGACTTGGCAGACGTCAAAGCAACAAGAGAACACAACATTAAAGTAACACATAGTTATATTGTTGGTTTCACTGTTTGTGGGGCAATTATATTGCAACCAATGCATGTTATATGTTGATATGGCATAGACAGGTCATGTTTTATCTTGAACATAATTTGAAAGAGAAAGTTACTTAAGTAATATTATCTTGATTCGTAGCTCTCAAGATTTTCATCAAACAAATCGGTAAGAATAAATCAATGTATTTTATTGCAATGACTGTTTGTTTTTATATCTTAATTGAAATCTTCCGTTAATTATAAATACATGCAACATCTATAACATAGCAGTTGGAAGAGCAAACTAGAACATCTTCTCGTTTTTATGCATATGGATGTAGCAACATGGACACTATTTGTCACATCAATTACAGGAACATAATGATCAATTCGGTTATAGTAATAGGTGTAGTACATGAAAGTCGAAATCTTTCTTACATAACGACCCTTGTTTGTGCCCAACGCTCAGTTACCGAGTGTATGTCTTTTAACTGTTTTATCATATTTTATTGATATTTATTTTTTTCGCAAACTTTCTGTTCGAACCGAATATTTTTCATTTACAGTCCGTTTCATCCACATGTTCATGTACTTTGATAGAGCGCGTGTAAAAGAAGTTCAAACAATAGACCTATTTGATTTCACGCTTTACTATAAGAATGCGCATGCGCGAAGAAGTGCGCTACCAATGTTCAATTATAGCACGGAAAGGTGTTCTGTGTGTGTGTTACCATCATGTAGAAGTAAATATTAAAGTCGCACAGAACACAGTAAACCCAAAAAACGCAAAAAGACAAATAAGAATGGCAATTGTAATAATAAAGGTATATGACGTCACAAACACAAAAAGGGTTGACAGTAGGGATATCGCCTTGGAACGGTCAGTGGCAAAAGGTCGCCGGGGTATTAAACCAGGTTCCAGGGTGCACCAAACCTCACACTTACCCTACGGTCATCCCAATTAAACGGGACAGTGTAAATAAAGAAATCCCCGCCATGAACTATTATCTAACCAACAAGGCAGCATTAATAGGCAATATTAAAGATGCTCGTCTATACATAAATACAAAACACAACAGCCTAGAAAGCTACAAAATAGGTACTCGATGACTTGGCAGAAGCCAGAGCAACAAGAGAATAAATCATTGAGGGCACGACAAGACAAGACCGCAGACCTTCAACATGGTATAAGTAACACATGTGTTTAAGGATGAAACTGGATCTATGAATGTCATACAATCCCTGTGGGATGTAAAAATAACAATATTGATTGGATGTACGGAGAGAACGGTATTTTTTTGAAGGGAAAAACGCGAACATGCGATACAACTCAGATAGACGAAGGATGACATTTAAAAGTTCAGAAATGTACACCAACGGATGAACGTTTTTCTCAAAGCAAAAGCTTGTACATTAAACACACCCACGATAATGATCTCTTACAAATCCTTCATTAAACTGGAGATGTATGTGGTACCATAAGCATCATTACAGTTGATCATTAGTATAGCGTCACGTCTAGTACGATACTACGTTATTTCTCTTAGGAATGTCGGCCAAATTGAATAGGCTCAAGATTGTCATCAAGACAGTGTACACTAAACACTGTGATATGACTCGTATATATGATGTACGACTGACTAGGGGGCGTGAACGGTAGCAGGGATATTTCACTACCGTTCATGAACAGTTTCATTCAAACCGAGACTGCAATATTTCGTATTTGTCGTGTTCGGCCGTTTCCAAAGGTCCACTATCCTACTCTTTTTTATCAGGTCAGTCATTCGTGTACAGTAATGTCTTCAAATACATAATCTAATTATACATGGTACTGGTGCTCCTTTTTATTATCGGAAATTAAAGCGTCACTTTCTGTTTTCGTTCATCTTTTTTCAATTATAGGTTTTTTAACCATAGTGTCTGCAAGAAAGAGAACAAGCGAGAATAGGTATCGTTAAATCAGGTTAAATTGTTTCGTACGTCCAAATTCTTCTAAGAACAATCGATCACATTTCTTGGAAGATGTTTTGTAAGATACCGGCGGAAAACTTGAGAAATTCTTCACCATTATTATTTTCCTTTATGGATGTCATTAGTTTTAAACAAGCACCAACAAAACGTTCATTAACATCTGATATATTGTACAGAATATGTTTGGATAGTATTATATCACAACTTGTACCGCGGACATTCAGGTTTTAGTGCTGTGTGGCGGCCGTAAAAAGTCGCCCTGACTACATATCAATACTGGTCCTTTGGGATCTTCAAGCCCAATCTTTTTGGTTTAAAATAGAATATCAATTTGTTGCTTCAACTTAGAAAATCGTTTAAGCCGGTGCTAGGAGGCGTGAGAGATGTTGGACTTTACATTACCTCCCATGAACATTCAATAAAACCTAGTATACTACTGTTATCTCTGGTTTTTGTGTGTTGCTTCCAAGGGATCCCCTTTTCAGTATTTATTTGTATAAACATAATAATAGTGTCAATTCAATAAAAAGGTAGCTTAAATAAAACTGTTATAACACTGTTTGTTAAAATAGAAATTTATATGTGTGTGACAAACCACTAAATTGATCTTTCCTCCGTATCATATAATGGACATAGTGTGAGTAAATACATGTTGTTTTTCCTACGGTTTCATTATTACTAGCAGTGCCATACTCCTTTATGGACACAATAGCAGTATTCCGCCGTGTCAACTGTATCGAAAGGCATATCGTCTAATACAAATATATTGTCACAATTTTAAAAATCAATCGCTTGCAATATGCATAACAAAAACATAGATCAAGACACCATTTTTTTAAAAACAATACTTTATAACTTAGTACTCGAATGAAATAAAAAAGCCTATTCCGAACTGAGTATAATCAAGAAAAATTAAGATGTTTGAATAATGTTCCACTGAAATTAAACATTGCAAAACTAACCACACGTGCCACAACTCGTCCCAAATCATAAATCGATGCATATCGTGCCTATATCTAATAATCGCATATTTGCCATATTTTAGCGAAATTGAATTGTTTTGCCGATTCCGGAGATTACAATGGAATAGAACCATCATAACGAAAAGCATTTATATTCAGTTGGATCTAAAACATTAACACTAGGAAATATCAGCATTGCGTTTTCTTGCGACATTCATCTGTATGTACCAACATAAAGAATACAGGATAACGGAACACAACTACATGCAATGACTATTAAAGCTGCATAGTTTGTTAGATGATACAGCTTGGAAGGAATTTCCTTTTGTATACTGTCCGGGGATTTTCTTATTTATACTTTCCTATTAGCGCCTCAGTTTGAAACCTTCTCGGTTCTCAACGCTGCTGGTTCCACCCAATCCCATTTGGATCTCGACTTGTAAATGCGAAAGTGTCGATTTTAACGGATGGCGGAAGGTATATAGAATTGGTTCTAACCAGGAATAAGGAGCTGGTATGAGGCCAATAAAAATCGACCGTCGTAATAGCCTTCATGCGAAGATTTTCTGTTCGACCTGTGTATCTTCTTATAACAAAACCAATCCTCGAAACTGATGTATTACGAACAACAATTGAGACACTGCTTTAACTTTTTTTAAACATTAGTCCGTACCAGTGTATTAGCTCTTACATAATTCCCTAACACAAAATCGAAATATTTGACGCACTTTTAAGAACTTGCCTCTTTTAAGATGAGATGAGATGTTGACTCAAGACATCCATTTATTTGGTTTATGTGGTTTAATTCATTATAAATAGGATATGGATTTGTGCTGGCGCCAACGGTGTACTTGGAAATCAGATTATCAAACCAAGTTTATAGCATTCTGATGCGAGTTGTTTATGTTAAGAAAACGCTACAGCTACGAGAATATGTAAATGAAGCAAATATCTCGTATTGTGACCATTCAATGAGTGTTAATGTGTGCTTCATCACTCTCGATGGCTTCCTGTGTAGAACCAGTAATAAGCAGTGTGGATTAATTACCCTGCTCAAGGATATATAACATGGCCCTGACGAGGATCGAACCCACGATCAATCGATAAGAAGTCCAACGCACTGCGACTGGACCACTCGCACTTCCACTGGGAAGTTATTATTTACCATGCGTGTGGCATTTGTAATTCATACTATATTTCGCTGTTTTTATTTTGTTTAAGATTTTATCCTTTTTGTTCAGTATTTTTTTCTCTTGTTCATAATTCATCATTTGGTGTCTACATTGGAAACAAATAGGCTAAACTAAATTCCCACAGACGCATTGGCACAGGGTTAACTTGATTTTCAGTTTACTCCATTTGTCATCATCTCGAGTTATACGTTGTATTGCATTTAACGTTTAGTGAAGTCATCAACCGAAAACACAATGTAACGAGGTGAAGATGGATATATTATTCAAGTTTTTGCATCATTGACTCTCTGAGTTATTGCATTTTGTATTTTCGTGATGTAATTACAAAGTGTGATAATCTGCGTCACATTTATTGATAGCTTGTATGAAAACTATGAAGACATTCATTGATAAATGGTCGATAGTAATATTAGTTAAACATTCCATCTCATAGTTACATGTTTTCAGACATTGCTTTAATCAGAAATCCTGTTTCTGCAACACGTATGACATAATAAATAAAGTCTTATCTTGATGGACTGTTTTAAAAGCTTTTTGCATATGAAATCTGATTATAGTGTTGATATATAAAGATTTTTGATCCTTGTTTCTGTAAAAACTGTGTTTCTGTCAAAATAACTTTATAATTATCATAATTTTGACAGTATCCTAGCAAAGACTGTCTCATAAAAAATAAAACAGCTGTATCTTAGTCTGTATGAAGACAAGAGAGTCTGAACACTTCTAAGTCAAGAGAGTCTGAACACTTCTAAGTCAAGAGAGTCTGAACACTTCTAAGTCGAGAGAGTCTGAACACTTCTTAGTCAGGAGAGTCTGAACACTTCCAAGGCAAGAGAGTCTGAACACTTCTTAGGCAAGAGAGTCTGAACACTTCTAAGTACGGTGTTTCGTTTCCATCCATGGTCTGAACACTTCTAAGTCAAGAGAGTCTGAACACTTCTAAGTCAGGAGAGTCTGAACACTTCTAAGGCAAGAGAGTCTGGACACTTCTAAGGCAAGAGAGTCTGAACACTTCTAAGTCAGGAGAGTCTGAACACTTCTAAGGCAAGGGAGTCTGAACACTTCTAAGGCAAGAGAGTCTGAACACTTTAAGTCAGGATAGTCTGAACACTTCTAAGGCAAGAGAGTCTGAACACTTCTAAAGCAAGAGAGTCTGAACACTTCTAAGTACGGTGTTTCGTTTCCATCCATGGTATAGTGCTGTGCTATTATGTTGCGCTTACTGTATCTTGAATGATGTAACCACATGCATGAAGTCTTCTATCAAATCACATGCTTAATCTTTCATTATAAACACTATCAGCAAGTATGATGTCAAGTATAGTGTAAATATCAATTGTAATGAATTCGTTATGTTTGTCGAAACATTCATCATCCCGGTAAACAAAAAAAAATGATTGAGGACAATACAATTGAGAGTACATATGTAACAGGTGAAGTGGAAACAACATAATGAGCAGCATTTATATTCAGTTAAATCTATAATGTAAAATATTAACATCAAGAAGGACAGGATACCGGACCACAACTACCATTCGCTACATCTCGTACACTGCTTCGCACCATTACTCGAATATAAATCGAAGGTTTCCATATTGGTTACGTCATCACGCCTTAGATTCCCGCCAAAACAAATTTGCATTCAAAATCAAAGTTATATAATTTTTGCATGTCATTTAGCCGATTGCTCCATCAATAGTTTATTTACATAAAAGCAGTGATGAAACCTTCAACTTCATTGAAAAAACAAACATTTTATATATCAACACATGTAACTAACGGCCATATTATTTACATAGCAACAGTGCACTATTGTCTGTGCCGTTGCCTTCCGGCTAACAAAATGTCAAGATTTTGAACATACCGAAGCTCGATATACACACGAGGCGAGATCCCAAAGAATGACGGAACTGGCCTAGCTTTCACGATTGCACAACTACATGCAATGACTATTAATGCTGCATAGTTTGTTAGATGATACAGCCTGGAGTGAACAGATTTATTAGCTCTATTTGTAAACAAATATTTTTTTTGTATGTGTTGTTGCGTAAATAACAGAAAATGAAGCTTACATGTTGTTTCAGGGCAGTCTATCGATAGCAGAAGGCAAGGGTATATATTGTTTCAGTGCAAACAAATACAAACGCAAAGGTTGTTTCAAGATAGTCCATTGATAATATAAAACAATGCATAAAGGTGTTTTTCAGGACACTCAGGTTTGTAAAACCATTTATGTTCTTTTTTGGATCCCGGCGTGTAAAGATAGTGGTGTTACAAGCATTTCGAGGTATTCATACTTAAGGGTATCTGTGTACACAGTTTGATATGACCAGGCACCTGTATGAGGTGATCCCGCATAATAGACATGTTATTAACACGGTCTTAACGAAGAACTGCGTTTTATAAGCTCGAACCTAAAAATCCGGATTAACCGTAACTCAATATAATAGTCCGACTAGACTAACACATGTCAAACAAACACAAATCTACAATTTAAATTCCGCCACATTGCATATGCCTCAAGAAAACCTTTCTTCCGTACTTTATCCATTCGAAACGGTGATGCTGCACTCTGAATAACCTCTTACATCAATAACAACTATTGTTGTGAAAGTAAATGGTGTCCGTGCTTAATAGATTATTGAAATGTCAGAACTTCAGTTTATAGTTTGTGAAACTCATTTGTATTAATATGAATTTGTGTTATATGTAATGCGAAATGAACCGGATTTGTAAAAGTTCATTTACATCATGTTTGAGACATTGTTTCAGTTACTGTGCATATTATGTGTTATATTGTGTTGCATTAGACGAAGTAATCAAACCGATTGTATTGATACAATTATGTACAGTAGCGAGGTGTTTATATACCGAGCTGCAGCCAGTTCTTGAATTCAAATTCAACAGAGCGATAACCGAATTAGTCACCCCCAAATTGTGTCAGTCGAGTTAGGTATGGACCGTAAAAATGGAACCACAAGTGGACATTATTTATGCTTCTGTGCTTTATTAGCGGCTGTGTCTTTACATTATTAAACAGGGAGTGTGTAGCTTTAACCATGTAATGTTATTCCATTTAAATTGTTCTCTGACAATTCCAATTAATGAAGACACATTTTTGATATCTAATGACGAATCTTCGTTTTGTTGATATTAGAGGTTCAATTTCAAATCACTTCGGTGTGCTATTACCATATTCGTGATACCGAGGCTTAAACTGTAATATCCATTTAACTGATATGTGGCAATTCGTTATTCTCTAATGTAGAGTTTCTGCTTTTTATATTGGAGATCCAGAGTCAGTGCTGAATCATCTTTGCAGATTTAAATGAAATGTCGAATCTTCATGTTTTATACTGAAGCTGGAGTTTTCTTCTTTAAAGCCACACACATTGATGGCGAAGACCCCAATGGACCTGTAAATTATAACACTACTGAATAGTAGTCGGGCGACTTTTACAGCCGCCACACACACACAACAAAACGAATCGGGGCGACCATTTATATCCACCACATATGACTTAAGGAACGCTAGCGCGAATGTCAATAAATACAAACAATGGATCCCTTGAAGGCAACGAACGCAAAGAAGCGAGAAAAGTAGCAGACTCGATATTATTGCGTCTGTTCATGAGAGGTAGTATAACGTGCAATACGTCTCACGTCCCTATCATCGGTTTAAGCGATATTCTACTTTAAAGGCACACGGATTCGGCTCGAAGATGCCTGAGGACCAGCAAGTTATAATACTACTGATGCGTAGTTGTGGCGACATTTTACAGCTTCACACAGCACTGAACGAACGATAGTGTGAATGTTAAACAATTATGAAAATATGAACGCAATGAACATAAACAAGAGACAAAATAGCAGATCCGGTTTTATGAGAGATAAGATAAACTGCAATATCCTCTCCAGATTCAGCCGTATTCTATTTTAATGCCCATTTATGTTGCTTTATACAAGTGAGGTGTCTCTTCGTAACAATATGAGCTGCTTAATCCTTAACCCGCTAAGCATGGCTATATTAGGCTTTGTGTCCACTGCAAACCCATATCAGAATGAGATTATTTTGCGGCTGCTGATCAGTCATTTTACCCCAAAACACCCTTTGTCACATACATTAAATGTTCTTAATTAAAAACAAGAACAGTCCATTATATATATGTAGCGGGTGCTTAATCGTTAAAATAACGATTTGTCAGTATGGTTTGCCGTCGTAAAAGTAAGGTTCAGATAAAACACTGATTCTGATTGAAGGACAGATATAACGAGACATTTAATTGAACGTGTTAACAGACTGACTTCAAATGAATCCAGTGCGGTCCACATGGAATAAATTACAACTGTCAAATGGGACCAGGTAATCAAATTTCGATTCGTTACCTTGTTCTCTGGTTAAAGCGCGTTAGACTTAATGATGATGCACTGCCACTAAACAACAGTTGCGACATTTAAGCGCTCAATGAATACTTAAATAAAAACTGGGTTTAACTTACATGTTTCATTCAGAAATAAAGTATACGAGGTACCACAGCTAACATACATTCCCGAAGCGTATATGTTTAGAGGAAAATATAACTGTTGTGTTATATATCAGAGTATTTTATTGTTATCACTTTCGTTTTCTTGTATCTGAAATTAAATCATCACGTTTGATAGTGATATAACCTCTATTACACTGTAGCAAAATAAAACTGCGAATTAATTCCAATAAAGCAAACTAAATGGGTTCTTGTGACCGATGTCTTATTGGAACAATTTATCAAATATCTGCATGGAAGAAAATGATATAGTAAAGTTCGTTGAATGGGCAAATACAGACATAAATTGTTGGCTTTATTGACAACTTGATGTTGTCTAACAGCAATTTAAATGTATGATTTACTACCAGTGCAGTTAACTTATATATAATTCAATATACAGTAGTTTAAGGTGGCATAAAGCATATATACATAAACTAGAATACAGATATAAAAATCAAAGGAAAAGCAGCATTCAAGGACGACAGTCAACCACAAATACACACAGAAACAAAGAACAAATCTAAAGATGAATAAAAGGCCAAATAAGAAATCACAAACACAAAAGGGCTGACAATAGGGCTACCGCCTTGGGGTTTAAACCAGGTTCTAGGGTGCACCAAACCTCACACTTACCCTACTGTCAACCCAATAAAACGGGTTCCACAGAACATTTGTCTCTTCTGTCATGTGCTTATTTCACCAAGGACAATCTAAATATGAAGTTTGAAGACAGGATGTGAAATCGTTCAAGAATTATGGAGGAGGAAAGGGGCATCACTTTGCATCGAATAACTGAGAAGGAATACCTGTATACCTGTATACACATTTATGACCATAGTTCAATAGTTTGCCAAGTTATGAGCTATGTTAGGGTGCCTATTAATGTTTTATGAAAATGGGCATACCTCTGCCAAAAATGAAATCAGAGTTATTGGACATTTCAATGTCATTGATACAAGGAAAAACTACAGTACATGGCTAAGGGTTATTAGTTTGTCAAGTTATGAGCTTGGTTACGTTTCAGGTTAAAGTTTTATGAAAAGGTTTATAACTCTGCTCAAATGAAAGTCATAATTATTGGATATGTCAATGACATTTAATAATTGTTAAGGGAAAAGGAAGAGAACTTTATAAATTTCATGACCATAGGCCAACATTTTGCCCAGTTATTATCTAGGTTATATCGCGGGTTAAAGTTTTAAATGAAGGAACATAACTCTGCCAAGATTAAAGGCAGTGTTATAAAACATACGTAACGACATTTATTTTGTAAGATAAAGATGTGTGTGAAGTTTCATGACCATAGGTCAAATAGTCCTCGAATTATCTTAGGTTAAGATGCAGGTTAAAATGTGACGGTCGATCGAACGACGACAATAGACAAAGTGACCCATAAGTGACTGTCATACTACGCAGGCGACACGCTTCTTTTGCCACTGACCGTTTCAAGGTGGTGTCCCTGTTGTCAACACTTCACTTTTCATGTCTGTGATATATCACGCCTTGTCACGAACAACAATTACAAGGGTAAATAGGAGGCCGGGTACGTGATGTCACAAACACGTGATGAACGGTCGGTATCAAAAATACCGCTGAGGGCTTAAACCAAGTTACAGGTTGCACTAAACCTCACTCGTACTTGTCATCACACCAACCCCCAGCCCACAAAACGGGACGGTTTAAATAAAGAACTCTCCTCCAGGCTATATCCGCTAACAAATTAGGCAGCACTGATAAGCACTATATACCACACAGAAGAAACATTATATACTTTTCCACATCTTTGTCACAATACTGCTTAATGAATGAATGAATGGAGTTTTACGACACGTCGACACATAAATAGGTCATATTGTGCGCAAAAACTGATGAAAGATGAAGAAATGAAGTATTAATTAAAAAGTAATGTATATATATAAAGATAAAATGATACGGTAGTAATATAAACTATATATGTAAATCAACAAATGCCCGTCGACGGGTAAATAAACAAGTAAATATATATAAGAACATATTATAAAGATTTATATAGTCTGAATTCTTTCAGGAAATCTAAAACAAGACTAAAATAAATAGTAGCAAATAACTCTTTCATAGTATTAACATTGTAGTACCTTTGACGCATAGGAACAAAGTCTACATGTTCCAACAAGACGCTTCGGGAAGGTATTTTAGCTGTGGTACCTCGTTTACTTTATTTCTAAATGAAACATGTAACCCAGTTTTTATTTAAGTATTCATTGAGCGCTTAAATGTCGCAACGGTGCAAAGCTGTTAATTGCTCACCTTGTAATAAATATGAATGAGTATAACGTGTATGCTCTATCCTGCACCGGGCAAATACTACTTAACATATATGAAATGCATAATGACATAGATGATACGTATATATTAGAATGAAGGGGGTGTCTCTGCAGTTTAATAATGATTGTTTATAGAAATGTGAATCAAAGAATGATGTTTAATGTCATTTTCACAACATTTTAGGCTATATATGACAATCGAGATTTCACCCACCCACTTCTTCCTTGGTAGAACCAGAACACTGTACCTCCCGCCATCCATGAGAATCGACAAGTTATCGCTTACAAATCGAGCTCTCAGTGGGATTCTAACTGTGTACTATCGGCATGTTTCTTTGCGCATTTGTGAACAGTATGTTTGACATCGTGCCAGTTATGAATGACTGTGTATAAAGGAACACGTGTCGAGATGTTGCATTGTAATACATGTTTTCATGTGTTGCGTGACATATTAAAAAAGAAGAGTTATTTCCTGGTTGGTGGGTTTCATTGAATTCGAAATATTAATACTTGGCCCTAGTAATATGTTTAATACATCGGTCGGTTTCCCAAAGTAGCAGCGGAGACTAATCTCTATTCAAGAAAAATTAATTTCCTTCTTGTTCATACGTTAAACGAAGTAAATTATATTGGTAATAGGAAAATATATTATAAAAATAATCAAAAAACAAACAAAAATATAAATCAACAAAAAATAAATAAATATATATATATATATAAATAAAAACAGGATAAAATAAAAATAAATATAAATAAATATGAAAATAAAACTCAACTAAAACAAAGTTTTGAAAGCACGATACTAGATTACATACGATGATATTGCATTAGATCTTACTAAACAATTACATTAGTCATTTGGAAACATTCATCAACTGACTGATATCATCCGATTGAGATATAATATACGGTGAAAATCCTAGCAGCAGTACAATTGACCTTGTTTGGCATTCGCCGAAGCATTTGCAACGTTTTTAGAAATGGACGCAGGAAGTCTATTGTTCTATAACTGTCATACAACTGTCCGCGAATGGTGTTTGTTACTATAAATACTTTCAAGAAATGTATATTACATTTAAATAGTCAGCGACATGTAGGGTGACATGATTACGCGAGTAACATTGAAAATAGAAAAAACAAAAGAATTATAAACATTTGAAAAAGAAGCATTAAATTGAATGGAGTGTGGTTATCTGGTTATAAGGTTATATGTTTATTAAAACAAGTCCGTGGACATTGGTGTCATTAAATACTGAATTACAACGCTTGCTCAACTTTATAGTACTGCCACACTCAATCACATTTTTTTCTGATTCCGGGTCGACCAGTCCTAGCACTGCCTTTTATATGCTGAGTGTCAAGCAATTGAGCAACAAGTACGCTTTTTATGTGGTATTTAGAATGAACCGGTCAGAGCTTGGACACAAGACCTCCAGCATGCGAGTCGGACGCTCTACTATTACGCCATAGTTGAATACGCGTAGAATGTATTTTTTAGTCAGTAGCTCATACTGTAATTCAATTTAAAATGAGCAAATACGGATATTTGTAGCGCGTTAGCCGTTTATACATGTAACATTATCAACACATGTTTAATGACATAAAGTTGCGGTGGCCGATTGGTAAGCATTCTTTGTGACTCTTTCAAAAGGTCTCGGGTTCGATTCCGAGTGCGGTCACATCTTAGATATTTAAAACACACCCATATCCCGTGCACCTTAAAGATATCGCTGACCATTTGTGTTTTCACAACCGCAAAAAAACATAAGCCTTACATGTATCTCTATGTCGTGCTTTCATATGTCCCCAATAAAGGTTTTTAAAGTAAAACAAATAATTAAAATTAAATACGTAAACATGGTAAACAAACTATATATTAAAAGAAGAAGAAGAAGAAGAAGAAGAAGAAGAAGAAGAAGAAGAAGAAGAAGAAAAAGATGAAGAAGAACGATACTCGATACATGGTTTGAAATTAAAAACAAAGAAAGAATAAAGACAGAGACTTTCAAGTGTAACATGTAAATGAATCCTAAGCAAAAATAGAAATTTCAAACTATTTATTAAAACACATGCTCGACTTTTTACAAACACACACAACACGTAATGAAACCTTTGTCATACTAACGCGACCTTTTGCTGTCCGAGGTCAATCGTGCCTCTGCTAGGATTTTCACTATAATTCATTAAAACAGAGAAAAACAAATGTTACATTTGTAACACATGTAAATGCATCAATGATATTCGAAAATTGGAAGAAACATCAACACGTTGTTAGACACCTTTTATTACAGTTTGACCAAAACCAAGTTAACTTCTTGTGGGGTGTATCTGTCTCAACTTATTCGTTTTTCTAGAGCTTGTACTCGAGTTGAGGACTTTAATATTCGTAATATTTGTATAACTAAAAAGTTACTCAATCAGGGTTACCGTTACCATAAACTTCGTAAAACCTTTGCAAAATGTTATTATCGTAACCCTGATCTTCTTTCCAATATAAAAATAATTTAAGGACTCTTCTGCGACAAGGACTATCACAACCTGACTTCTATGGTGATGTAATTTATAAACTTCGTAAGATTCTTGGTCATGATCACTTTCATACTATCTTTGTTAAACTTGTTAAAAAGTTTATCAAAAGAGGTTATGACCCTGTCATTTTGCAACGTACTGCATGCTTGGTGGTGGACCCTTTTACAGTTCGCCACTATGCTTTCCTCTTTGGTTGTACGATGACCGGACAGGCTGTGGACCCTATGATGACGTCTACCTAAAGCCCATTGGGACGGTGGCGTTTGATGTTTGTCTATGATCTTTCTTGTCGTGCCCTTAATGGTTTATTCTCTTACTGCTCTGGCTTCTGCCAAGTCATTGAGTACCTTCATTGTGGCTTTCTAGGCTCTTGTTTTTTTGTATTATATTTACACGAGCATATGTGTGTTTTACTTATATTGCCTATTGATGCTGCCTTGTTGGTTAGAGATTAGATCATGGCGGGGATTTCTTTATTTACACTGTCCTGTTTTAATGGGATGACAGTAGGGTAAGTGTGAGGTTTGGTGCACCCTAGAACCGGTTTAAACCCCCAGTGGCCTACTTTGCCACTGACCGTTCCAAGGCAATAGCCCTATTGTCAACCTTTTTGTGTTTGTGATGTAGTTTACTTTTATTATTACTTTTGCCTTCTTGTTTGTCTGTTTCCATGTATGTTTCTGTGTTTTGTGGTTGACTGTCCTCCTTGAATGCTACTTTCCCTGTCCGATCATTTTATATTTCTTGTGGAACAGATGAGTTAACCTAGAATACTGCCAATTTACATTTTGACTCTTAATTTCAAAGTACTCACCTAAGAATATGCCAACAATATTCTCATTGTTTTGACTGTTAATGTGTCTTTCATGCTTGACAGCAGATACGATAATGACTTTAAATCGTATGCTCAGATTGCATGAACACATTATCAAGGCATTGTGTTAAGTAGTTTGAATAAGTGTAGCTTTCGATGTTCCTAATTTTAAAACATGCCAACTTAACTTATTTTGATATCGTGCTTTACTGGAATTACCACTACAGATGCGTTCGCAAAATAAATGTGCGAAGTCTTTAATGTTAACACCGAATTATAGTATCTTGAATTTTTCAAACGATATCTAATTGAAAGCAACCTTATTTTGGATTATAAATGTTTTATTTTATTATACACGGAACAGTTGTAATAAATGGGTCAATCATTAAGAAGAGAATATTTTTAAGCGGTCTTTGATCCATTTTATGTGTTTCATCAGCACATTTCATGTTTTCATATAAAAGGATGGTAACTCTGTAAAGGTATAACAATTTAAACATCCCATTTTTGTTTACAAACTATTAGCTAAAACAAAATACTTGTCACACAACTATTTTAAAATATATTTAAATTAAGAAATTTGGTTAAGATGCAAACGTGAGTAATTGATGGAATGTGGATAAGTATATATGATCTGTTATCAGATTTCGTAATCCGTATTAGAAATTTTCAATAAATGTAGCACAATCAACCAAAAACACGCACCGAAACAAACTATAATTACAACGATGAATAAAAGGCAAGATACGACATCACAAACATAAAGCGGTTGATAACAGCGCTACCGCCTCAGAACGGTTAGTGGCAAAATAGTCCGCTGGCGTTTTAAACCAAGTTCTAGGGTGCACCAAATCTCACTCGTACCCCAATGTCATCCCAATAAAATGGGACAGTTGTGAATAAAGACATCCCTGCCAGGCTATATTTTCTAACACACAAGGCAGCATTAATAGGCAATATAAGTATAATACATAAATGATCATGTATATATGAATATAAACAACAAAAGCCTAGAAAGCCACACAGTAAGTACTCATTGACTTGGCAGAAGCCAGAGAAACAAGAGACAAACCGTTAAGGTTACTACAAGACAAGACTCTTTTCATTTCAAGCTTTGTTGCTATATGATTGTGATCAGTATTATATTATGTCATAACCACTATAAGAATCGCACTTTTCACAAAGGAATGCTGCCTTGACTCACCTTATCCATCATCGTGGTACTTTATCATTTGGTTCTAAATCTTCAGTCTGAATCTCTTATTTAATTTACCATCAATTGGGGGTACTTGATGTTTCTTAGATAGACCAAGTGCGACATTATACACATTTCTTCCTAACACTTGCTTTTTCATTGCAAACACGCTCGTGTTCTCGAAAATGATCTCTTGTAAAGCTCTGATTCAAGTGTGTTGTCGTAAACATTATTAGACTGTATCATTATTGTATTGTGTCGTGTCTACTTTGAGAATAACGCATTTCCAGCACAATACTCACCATTTGTTTAATACTATTTTGCGGGGCTCTAACACGTATTCTCTTATGCAACATATGTTTCTAGAGAGGCCACTTGGGCTGAACCCAACTGGTACATTTAGTTTACCTATTAATATATGATGTGACGTTGATACGTACTTCTCTTATACTGTTGTTTTATTACCCACTCCTTAGAAATCGCAGAACAATATGCACGAACAATGCCATTTATTACTCTATGATTATGTCGTTAATACGATTAACAATTCATGGCTTAGAGCGTATTTATTGACGGTCGCACTAGCTTTGCTGTGCGGAACGGCCTACGACCCTAATGTATAATATGCAGAAAACTCCAAAAACAAAATAAAACAAAAAAAGCAAGCAAGTAACAATAGCAAACTGAGGATGAGAAGAATTCCGGCGAGTAGTGTACTAACTTGACATGCGCTACCACGACACAGTTTGGAACTCCCCATTAACGCTAACGCGCTTCAAAGAATTTGCAATTTACATTACGCGGTCCGAGTATAAACCTTCATATCCCATCCAACCCTTCTCCAAGAAGCGAAAATTGGGTTGGCTGTGTTATGAAATAAAACCTTAATTTAGGCTTAAACATTTTTGCAAATTGTACAATTAAAACATTTATTAGGCAATTTTAAACAGGTAATCACATTTGTTATTCAGTAATCCTGCTTATATAAGCGTTCCTATCGCTTAATGGAATTAAGGCGGGACCACTTAATGACTACCGAAGTTTAAAACCTCATAAACGCAGAACACAAGACGAATTAATTCTTAATTATGTCGGTCACTTGTACTACATTATATAACCACGCTTGTATAAAGAGAAGTATCATGCCTTTTCATGAATACAACATGGCGTGTAATTCCCCACGTTCGTCCATTTAAACAATTACTGATGATTGATTACTGATTAAAAATGTTGGACTTAAACTGCATAATACATTTGGTGTTGTTTGTGACTATTATTCAAAAACTAAAACAGTTCCAATACTATATAAAAGTTAATGTTTGTGTATGTTCAATGGATTTTCTGGGTTCAGGTTCACAAATGTAACACTCATAAGTGCAGAATAGATAAAACATATGTTGTAAGAATATACGGTACAAAGACACATGTTTTGCTCTTTGTTATTATCTGTCAGCTGTACCTGTATTGGTGTCGTTTGGTATTTGGTTATATACTTAAGGAAAAAAGAAATGCAACTCTGTATTAATAATCAAACATCTTATCATGCTTATATTATATTATACTTTTATTTCAGTAAACAGTATTTAAGTCTGATATTATATTCCAATAGTTTTGTGCGAATCAACCTTATAAGCGTAACCAAGCGTTACGTCATATAACGTGGGCAGCATATACTAACAACGTATTCGGTAGAAATGCTCCTGGCACGTATTCGGTTGTTTTGAGGACCCTTTACGGTGGTTTCACGACGGTTTCATGGCGGTTTTTGTTGGGGTACGGAGGTACATAGGTGCTTTAGACAAAACTACGCGCCATCTTGACGCGACGTAACGCCTGGTCTGGAATTCACCAACCATACAATAATGCCATCAGAATATTCTTAGACTTGAGGTCAACGTTCGCAAATATTCCCCATCAACTTCAAAGATAAACATTGTATGAAGTTACTATTTATTAGTAGTTAGCATATTTATACAAAGCAGTTTGTTATTAAAGTTTATTCTTTCAACTTCTATAAATAGTTGTGATAGAACGTTGAATACGTGAGCTTAAATCTAAGAATAGTTTCAGAAATGGCTGGTGAATTCAAGGCCAGGACGTTCTTGTTTAGGACGGTTGTTGGTCATACAGTCTATCTCAGACGTTGAAATAGTGCATTTATGCACGCCAAGTTGGACAGACACCATACGCTACGAAATTCCATTCAACCGCTATCTGACAGCGTCTTCACGCTCCTCTTTACGTAAACGTGGCATAAAGAAAACCTTACTTAATTTAAGAATACCCCTGGATTCTTGATAAATGATGCCGTGCGACACAATTAAGACAGGAAGTGGCCTGTGCTCCCGAGTATTCATGCCCCGACCTGTGCATCACGTGCATTTGTTAAATTTTGTATTTCATGCTTGACTAAATAAAATGTTCAAAACGAAATATGTCTGAGGTATCGGTGAATTTTTTCGATCACTGGTAAATTAACAAACTATAGTTAAACAAATAACACTTCATATATACTGACCCTAAAAAAGTTGCGTTTATTTTTTCCTAAAGTATAAAAAGGGTTTTCGTTTTAAATTATCCTTTTGTTTCTTTTAAGGACCTTTTTCCCAACGTTAAATGATCATTGAAAAGGCATGGAAAGCTTGCTTATTTACTGCTAACATGCTACATGACCCATTATCGCAGGTATATAAACTGAGGCTCGAGTACAGATTTCTCATAGAAAATCATTGGTTTATTGAAAGGTATCTAAGGTATAGCAGTATATAATTCTTCAAACTTTACAATTATGAAGAAGAAAAAAATTGCCTAACGGGGCCGGGACTTAAAAATAGGAGGTAAATGTTGTTTAAATAAAAGTTTGTAATATGTTTAATAACTGAAAACAGCATAGTTTACATTTTGCTGATTTATGACATTTAAGTCTATTCGTTTAAAAGCAAAACGACATTGTATAAAAGAACAAACAAACAAAAAACAAACCATAAAACAACAACAAACAAAACAAAAAAACAATAGCAAAACTGTTTACCCCAAAAGAGTAGGTCAAGGTCATGGATGTAACTGCTGTGTCCAAAAAGAAACTGCTGTGTCCCAGGATATAACTAAGTCAAAATATAAATTTTGGTCTTCAAACGGTTAAACTGTAATCTAAGGTTAAAACACCTAGTACATAATTATTATTCGTGAGAAAGTGACATAAACATAGTTTATTACTAGGTTATCCGCCCTTTGCTTGGAGGGTGCAAAGAATAAGCAAAGTTTGAAACGTCTAGTGCATACAGTTTGTAAGAAAGTGACCTAAACGCAAAAGTAGAATGTTGACGCCGCCGCCGGAAAAGCAACACCTATGTCTCTATTTTCCTTCCAAAAGGCGAGACAAAATCTGTGCTGATAATTCATTGTTTTAGGACAAAAATAAAACCGAAGAAAACACCCTAAAACACAACTAATGAAACACCTACTTTTATGCTTTAATATGTCGCTTTCATACAAAATATGTATTGGGAGGGCCTCATCAACTGAAACAAAATTGAATACCTCCATTTCTTTTTGCAATTGTATGTCTAACAGTAATTTACAGTTACCTATATAAATTCTGTCCCGCCCGCCTCGCCAAATACAATATGCTGGAATATAGGTCCTTAATTAACGCCGTCCTGTTTTAATGGGATGGGAATAAGTTAGGAGTGATGTTTGGTGCACCCTGGAACCTGGTTTAAACTCCCAGTTTTTGCCACTGACCCTTCCAGTGCGGTAAGCCTATTGTCAACCCTTTTATGTGTGTGATGTCATATGCCTTACCTCTTTTTATTTATCGTTGCTTTGGTGTGATTCTTGAATCCTACATTTTCTGTTCGCCTTTTATACATATTTTGAATTACCACTCTATATAAATTCTCGATTCTGTTGTTTAGATGTTTTGGAGAATTTAAAATAGTCGTCCTCCAGAAGGAGTCTAAAATTACCGTTTTGGGGTAATTATTTATACCAAATTACATAGCATTTCCGAACTATTACAGCTTGACATCTAAAACATCTCTGGCAATAAATAATTTAAATAGTTTATTACAAATTGGTTACCATAGCAATAGTCTGAGTCTGAACTTGTTTTCAAGAACTATGGACGTATGACGATCATTGATGAGTACTTAGGAACAACGTTGATCCTATTTCACCGTCATACGCATACAATATAAATTGCACATATTTGTAAATGTATTAAACGATAAGAGATTTGTTATATTTATTGCTGCTCATGAACATCCACAAGAAACCGATTCGATTGACTGCTATAGAGTAATGTTAGTTGCATATACGATAAGCCTTTTTATTCTTCTTTCAAAAAATACTCAACCGTAATATTTTATACATCAGGATTAAATGGATATACGACAACTTCTTAAAGAAACTAACCTGCCTAAATAATTGAACAAATTCCACTAAAGAAAACGCTTATCAAAACTCTATCTAGATATTCATTTCATATAATAACGTATATGTGCCGATTAAATGTATATGTTTGTTGATGTGTTCTTAAAATACCCGTGATTGAAATGCGTAAAATGAATTATAAGTTGGTAACTCTTAATTCCACTCTCCAGTTTTTGGGTTTTGCCTGGCTGGTTAAAGCCGTTTATATTGTGTCTAAAGAATTTCTGTTATCAAATTATGTAAGTTATATATATATATATACCTCGTTGTCAGGGTGTACATCTGTTTTTAAAGTTGGCTGTTGTTGGCGGAATAGCTACTTTAAAATACTTGCGGCGCTTTAGAGGTTCATCTACACAATCTGAATATCTGCAATTAACCCTTAACCCGATACATATGTATAATGGACTGCTCCTTTTTGAATTAAGACCATTCCATTCATGTGACAAAGGGGTGTTTTGGGGGAAATGACTGATGAGCAGCCGGACATTGTAAACCCTGATCAGACTGCGAGTTGCTCCTTACTCGCATGCTGATCTGGGTTTACAATGGACGAAATGGCTATTATAGTCGTGCTTAGGGGGTTAAGGGTTAATGCACCCTTCATCACTAACCGTTCAAAGGCAATACCCATATGTCAGTCATTTTGTAAAGGTAATGTATCACACTGCCGTTATATATACTAAAGAAGAAAAGAAACTCAGAAATGTGTAGTTTGTCTAATGCACACTTAATTCAATGTAATATTACAAAGAAATCCCAACATGTTTTGTAAAAACGAGAATTGCAGCTAGATAGAGAAAGGAAATAACTGTCATGTTGTAGACTTTTTAATAACTGCACACATTTTAACACGAAATTCATAAATGTTGAAGTTCCGATTTGAAAGTTTGAGCCATTCCAGTACTATATTTAATGTAAAGAGATTGCACAATTTTACATCCTAAGTTTGCTCACCTGCTTGAGCCAAACATGTATGATATCAATAATGAAAGTTTGAATCGATAACATTTGAGCTGTTTGACGTTTTTCCCCCCGAAGAGTTCTAACGTGGCAATTAATGTACCATTCGAGTAACAGCAGCATAGCGTACATATAATATATAGCGGAAATTCCCACATTGAGTTTCTTTTTTACTTAGTATATTACACGTTCTGTTTGAACTTTTGTATATAGAGGATCTTACATGAGTGCCTGTTTAATAGTGTATTAAACGAGTTGGATACAATTATATGATGTGAGGCTGTGCCGAGCATCATATTAATTTTATCCAACGAGTTTAATAAATTCAATAATAAATAGGCACGAATTTGATATTCTATTTATCTCATAACTGAAATAGCAGCGTCATAAGCAACGTGTATTAGTAGTTGTCTATATATAACGAATGGTTAACAACGTTGCATTGTAAATATTCGCCTCTCACCGCCGCGGGTTCGAAACCTACTAGGAGCTCTACTTGTAAGTGAGGAATTGTCGAAACTTACGGATGGCGGGAGGTGTACAGTACTGGTTCTACCCAGGAAACGTGGGTGGTCTGCCTCCACCACAAACAATCGAATGTCATATATAACCTTGCATGTGTTGAAAATGACGTAAAACACCAAACAAACAAACAAACTATGTATAACGTTGTCGTATGATGACGTCGTATGTTCAATCGTCTTCTCCGTATGACGTCGAACATCGAAATGTCCTCGTCGATTTCCGTAATCCGGTATTTTAAACGGTTACGGAAATAGACGAGGCAATTCCAATGCACACCGATCTGAACGGAAAGAACGGAACGATGACTTTCATTTGAACATTTGTATATATTTGCATACATTCTTGGAATATTCGTCAATGTTGAACACAATACATTATTAATTTAGTGAAACATGCTAACTCATTAAGAAAAACAACTTTGACTTCCATTCCCTTCCCCGTCCTTTATTTAAAGAAACTTACCCGCCAAATAACGGTAACATTACGCTACAAATCCGCTTATCAACACTCTATCCAGGTGTTCGGGTCATATAACAATGCTTAAGTGCCGACTGAAAGCAAAGCTTTATTAACGGGTTCTTAAAGTACCGTGATTGAATATACGCTAAATGAAGTATTGAACGCTCCAGTTTTGTGATTTGGCGTGGCTGGTTAAAGCCGTTTATATTGTGTCTATAGAGTTTGGATTCTCGAAATATGTAAGTTATATATATATATACATCGCCGTCAGAAGTAGGTCAGTAGGTTTAGAAACGGTGTACATCTGTTATAAAACTTGCCTGTTGACGGCTGGATAGGGAATTAAATTATTAATTATGTACATGTACATGCATCAGTAAAATAAATGAAATTATTAATTATGTACATGTACATGCATCAGTAAAATAAATGCGTGATAAAACCTTCAACATTGCCATGTAAAACTTCACTTGCAAACGCCTGCAGTAATATACATGTAATAATGTAATACAATAAATTATCTAAAAACGGTATGCATATCATCAGAAGTTTCAGAAACTAAACTGTCTTAGATATTAAATACAACAATGACGTAAATCATTTAACAATAAAACTGTTAATGTTTACTTAGTGAGCATAAAAAGGAGACACATTCAATATATATTCATTTTAATGGCGTTTAGCATTTCCCCTGGATACTTTCTTGTCATGTACATACGTGTATATGGAACGCAAATTGATTTTTATATCTGAATTTGTATCTCTATGCATATCTAGCTACGGCGTATTTATTCTAAACTGATAACGTAATCTATAGTAGAACTGAATTGCCCTGAATTGTTGTTTAACGACCATTCAACAACATGTTTCGGTATTTTGAGAGAGAGAAAGTGTACAGAGGAAGAATATCCAGGTTCACCAACAACCTACTATCACGACTAACGCCCTCCCAACTTCGACGGACGAAACCGTGAGAGTAAGTGACTTTCTTAAAGCGGTTCTAGCCTCCGTTTGGCGTCGAGGCTGCACACAACAACAAGAACACATACTTTTATATAGGATAACATAAAATAGTTTATTAATATAAATTCTGTAATAGACAATATAATAGTAAAACAAAAACATCATTACACGCCATATTCGTTTTTTTTAGTTACATCATCAAGTTATTAGCATGCATTCAATTGGATGTGAAATTGTTCTTTTACATATTAATTTATATTGTCCCAACCTTGCTATCTGTTTTAATACAGCTTTCTGCGTAACTGTTAGAACTTTTTAAATAACACCAATGAATATTCTTACAGCAAAATCCGTTGATTCAGATTGTTACAATTAATATTATGTTACTTTGTAAGTTAGTACTTATATCATGTATATTGAAAGAAATCTCCAAATACTGCCTCTTCGTTAAAGACTCTATGCCATTATTAGTATTACATCTTGGAGTATTAGGAACTGGTGTTTGTTAGTATGTTTCACATTGGACATCAACTTATCCAAGGCGGTAGCCCTATTGTGAACTCTTTTGTGTTTGTGATGTCTTATTTGGCCTTTTATTCATCTTTGAAATTGTTCTTTGTTTATGTTTGTGTTTGTGGTTGACTGTCGTCCTTGAATGCTGCTTTTCCTGTTCGATTTTTATGTCTCTATTTATACCCTCTATTTTACAAACTGTAAGAGCGTAGATGTACGCCTATGGACAGATTATCAGTTAAACCATTTTGCATGCAGTCAAATACGTATAGCTAATTACACTGCGCCTTGTTAATGTATTTTCTTAAATATTCGATAGTGATAAACTCTTACAATTTAATTTCCTGATAATGTCATCATACTCAATTACAGATCATTATACACAAAAAAACAATATGATTCAAATATTTTAAAACCGGATAATAGTACGCAAAATGTTAATTAAAACATATAGTAAAAGAACACATATATTATTAAGTATTCGGTTAAATTTCTGTCACGTCTTTTTATCAGAATGAAATACATAGCTGATATATGTAATATAAACTAATGACGATGTACACGCTTGTCTATTTATATCAAACATCAAACAATACTGAGTTCTTCATTTTACAATATAAGTATGTAGGATTGTTTGACGTATCGATTACAATTTATAATGTCTTAACCATCAAAGCTTATTTATTTCATACTGATGTGAATCACATTTAATATGTCCTATTGTTGTAAGTTATTTCGCAAGCAAAGAATGTTTGAATGTACAAGGAATATACTACATTAATATACACTGTTTTTTCAGTTTCACATAATGTTCTAATGCTTAATTCTCCAGGAAGTAAGTTCACACACTAACGTGTTATTTCACAAACAAAAGCATAAGGTTTTGTGCAAGGGTTATCATTCCTCTTCCGTAGATTTGACACGGACCCTTCGTATCAACACAACTCCGTTTTTCCGTTTGTGGGTTGATTAGACATCCAATTCGAGAAACCATCTGGAGCACCTCCATAACTGTATACCCAGGGAGAACTGACGTCCTTTCTCTTTCCGTTTATCCATATGGGCGCAGTTGCTTTGTTGTAACTCTTCAGGATATTGAGAACCTCATCTGACCTATATTGCGAGTTAACGTTCACCAGATGCCCTCCATCCTTTTGACAAGCAGTCTCCGCAGTACTCTGTTCACCAGCAGTGGCGCCAAACTTGAGACAAAATCCATTCTGTGTGAAATTGTAATCGCTAGGACAAAACCCTTCGCACATCTCAGAATTTACTTCTTCTTCAGCGACCCGATATTTCTTGTCACACAGGGAAGATTTAAGTCCACAGTTTCTGGTTCGCCTGTTAATTCCGAATTCTCCAACAGCGGTTTTAGAACAATTTGTCCATGCTGACCACTCCGTGCACATGTGATATCGGCACTCATTATTGATGAAGGTTTTTCCAAGGAGTCTCAGTAGTGGACTCTGTAATTTGCGACCCATGTCATACACATATTTACCATCTATTGTGTTGTTACTGGCATCTTCATCATCACCAGTTGACTTGCATAATATATTTCCAAATATGTTGTTTAGGAACACGGTCCCTATTAAAAAGTATACGATTTCCATTTTAGATTTCAAAATATGTGTTTTTGTTTAACTGAGAGTTCACTAGTTGTACATTTACTATATAATATATTTCTCGAAGTCTTTCTCGCGTACTTCACGTTGCGATCTGATATGTTCTGGAAATGTTTTACAGATAGTTTTCAAATACATCCGTGTTTACTTCAAGGAACCGAAACTGCGTACTATATTAAAAAAACATTGACCAATCAAGTTTCTTGCACATTTGAATTGTATGATAAATATACTCATAACTATATTTTACGTAACCGGATTGGTAAATTATGATTATGACAGAGTGGTACAAAAAATATAGTATGACACGTGATCGCAAATGTTATCTAACAAAGATGATGCTGTCAGATACGCTCGACAATAATTCATGGCATATGCTTAATGTGCATACAATAGTCTTATAAATTCTAAAAACTGTTACAATTAATGTATGTATACGTTGTTTATGGCAAACATTTAAGAAATATGCACCCGTGTTAGTGAGGTTACCACATAATGCGTTTATCAAATGCAGACATCAATATATGCGGTTGAATGTATGCATCAATCACGTTTTCATGCAGCCTCGATTACCCGACCGATTTAGAAGTTTTCACTGCGTAATTGTCTCATAGACATGGTAAAATGCACGTACACTATTATGTAAGTATGCATTCGACTTGAGTCTAAGACCGGCCTGCACCAAAGCAATGTATATTTCGATAGTATTATATGCATTTATTAGAAATGATATGTTCATCCAGTTATAAGTACTTGGTCTGTCTGTCACATTGGACCATGGCCAAATTTTAAAGTTCGACATAAGAGAGATATCAAGTATCACTTTATTAATAACTATTTTATCCATTTACTATAACGTTAAGGCAGTTATATTAATTTAATGCAATAAATAACAGTTCTAGCGAAGATTTAATTCAAATGAATTTCTAACTGAGTCAATAGGAGCAGAACTGTGCGAAGATAAATTCAACCTTGCCTATTTGGATACTGGTCAAGTTAAGTCCGTATTGGTCCAGATAAGAACTCGTATGACGCAGTCCGCAAAATTGATAATACATTTATTAACATGATTAAAGCGGAGTTAATTATAATCTTTGCAATCATAGAGTCGTAGATACCTGTTCTTTTTAATCGTTTGGGTTTGTTATGTGATATTTATTTCACACAAGCAATGTTTGCCGTTTCTTTTGCACATGTGTACTCGTAATGATGTTCTGATCAACGACTTCGGCCCCACCCTCTAATCTACATTCTCACCATACTCCGAATATCGCCAAAATAGTTATTATGAATAGGAGAGATTTGTTGTTCTCTGACCGCTCGATAGCACATATTACTGTGCCGTAATCATGTCTCATATCTACTACTTCGGTAAATTTTGGTTCTTTAGAAAAAATCATTATGTATTAAATTTAATCGCACCCCTGTATTCGAAGGTATTATGCCCCTCTTTAATTGTTTGTTCATTCCGATTTCTGTCATGTTTGTATTTGTCCTTGTGACCGTCATACATCTTCTTTTTTTCTAGTACTTTTGTGACCTTCATATATGATTGTGTGTGATCAGTACTCTTGCGTTATATACTTGTTTGTATTTGTACAGTTATCTTTTGACATTAATACACATTTGTATTTGTCAAGAAATAGCGTAAAATTCATACAAATTTGCATTTGTCAAGAAATAGCGTGACATTCTTACATAGTTGTATTTGTCAAGAAATAGCGTGATATTCATACATGTTTGTATTTGTGTATTTATCTTGTGACTTTCATCCGTTTTTGTATTTGTCGAGATATCGGAAGACATTCTTGCAGGAATTTGTCCAGAAATCGTGTGACATTCAATGCTGTTTTTATTTATCCATTAATATGTACGTGTTTGTATGTGCCCAGTAATCTTGTGACATTCATACATGTCCAGTAATTTTGTAACATTTATAGGTGTTTGTATTTGTCTACTATCTTGTGACATTCTAATATTGTTGCATTTGTTCCATTATCTTGTAATATGCTTACAGGTTTGTATTTGTCGTGTAATCTTTTGGCATTCATTCATATTTATATTTGTCTAGTTATCTTAAGACATTCATGCATGAATTGTCCAGTAATCGTGTGACATGCATAGCTGTAGGTATTTGTACAGTAATCTTGGGACATTCATACATGTGTGTATGTGTTGAGTAATTTTGGGACATTTAAACACGTTAGTATTTGGCAAGTAGTCTTGTGATATTCATACACGTTGGTGACCTCCATCAAGTTATTTGTTACGTCTGAAGTGTTGTACAATTTAAACGTATTGCTTCTTGCTATATTGTCTAAAACAGTACATAATCGAAGCATTTTTAGTTGCATAACTCAAATTTCAGCACCAATCAATTCTGATATTAATAGTAACTTAAGATATTAGATCGTATTATCCTTGCTATATTGTTTAATATTGTAGTTTATGTTAGATTAGGGAATATACTTGCATACTTTTCCCTTTAAATCAATCTATGCAGACATTTAAATCTTCACTTATACTTACGACTCGAAATTGTATATCTTAGAACACGATTTATTTATGGCATGTTGAATTGCGATTATTTTTTTCAAAGGTAGATTAATGAAGAAACCTTTATCAATGTATAACATCATGTAGCAATTTAATTACTAATAACATAGTCGTTGATCCATGTAGAACGTGTTCTTACAAATAGCCCATTCCAATGGAGTTTGATACTATTTTATGCGCTCTCAAGATCGGCACACTGACACAGTCAATACAATAGATAAATGACAATACTGTAATTAATGTAATTGGCAGAGCTACATGCATTAAAGCTTTAGAGTTGTCCATCTTAATGAATTGAATTTGCCTAAAGTTTATCTATGGGATTTCATAATACGTTTATGTTCAAGAGAATAGATAGAAAAGCTACATTTCGCTAATGGTTTGGCGCTAACTGTTAAACAGTGGTGAATCTCAAGTCACGGAAATATTACATTTACATACTATTAAGCAGTATTTTGATGAACATATTATTGACGTGTAAAAGTTAGTCTGTTATGTCACAACATTACTGGACAAATTCAATTACGTTTAAATGTATGCGCAAACGTTTTTTTTATGCAGTTGTCTAGTGACTATAGGTCGAGGTATAAGAGCCATTATTCTTGTATTCCTTCTTTTTCTATAGTAACACAGTTACGACCTTATAGTTCGATACCTCGATTTTATCATATTATCATTAATTAGGTCTTGAGCCAGTACCCAACATTTTCGGTATTTTTACCAACTCAGGTTTTTTTTTTGGAAAGAGCAATGTCTGTAAATGACATTTTTCATGTCTGTAGATAACATTTTTCCATGGTAGCAATCTGGAACGGGTAGCTTCGACAATAATAGGTGTACCATTGTAGCCTTGGCATCACATTTTATATGTTCATTTTTGCACATTGTTATTTTTTGATAATTGTTAATATACTTTTAAAATATGCAATTAAGTTTAGAATTCATAGTAATTTACAGCATAAATAAGTTTTGTTTCAGCATTGCATTCTGCTTAAAATCACTATTTTGCTTAAAAGTGGAAGTCAAATTACTCCACCCACTATTGACACATTTTATATGCCTTAAGGTGTGACTTAGTATATATATCGTTTTACATGATATGTATCAAATTGTAAGAATCAGTAATTAAAAACTTTTCTACGATGATTTAATAATTATATTATGACTTAATGAAAGTATATCCTGTTCAAAGTTCAGGCCTTTGCTTGCATATATAAGTTCAGCAAGCATGAAACGCCTATACACGCATCGAACAGGAAGTGTAAGTCTTCTTCAGAATAATTGCAACATCACTATTATTTAAATTTTCTGATATATTCATATATTGCACAAAAGACACAAACAGTCCAAAGGATTCTAGATAAGGGAAATGCGAGTGTTTCCGCTTTTTATAAGTCCATTTTAGGTGTATATATTATGATTAAGACGTTTTGAATATGTATTACATATAAAGACACGAAGCAATAGTTTACACATGCAAACACAAAATCCAATTAAATGTCTATTTTAACGCCTTTAATTGCAATTTATGTCCATTTTAATGTTGTTTAACACCAGTTAGAATTACCCTTACCACATAAATCATAATAAAGATGTATGCATATAAAATTGAAAACTATTACATGTATTTGCACGAAAAACATCGAAGAAGAAGCTTAAGGGTAATTCATATACTACTGTACTACTAACCATGTCAACTATTTGTTAGTATTGGTACAGTTGTTACACTAGCACCTTCTTAACATGTTCTTTGCATTTTATTATAATGATAACCTATTTTTGTGCATGCTGAAATAGTGCAAACTGAAAGACAGTTACCTAAAAAAGATCGATAGTTTTATTTCCAATGATGGGAGTGACAATGACAAAGACTATCACACAGGGGTATATGTACTGCCTTAAACTGTCCCTTATTGATCTCAATATTAGTATTTATTTATTTATTTGTTGTTGACACAAAGTATACTTTTACCTTTAATTGTTCATGCTCCTTAAAAGAAACAGAATTGAATGAATTGAATCTTGTTAAACGTATTATCAACACATAATATGTTATTAAGACCCGCCAAAAAGAAAGGGGAGCTATACTTTGGAATCCGGGAACCTAATAACAAATATATTACTATAGTTCTTTAAATTAAAGGATGAACTACGATACACAACACCGCCCAATTTACGTCCCGATCAGACATACTAGGCTACCCATGTCTTCACGAGGAAACATGTCTTGCCAAATAACACACAGACGAAACTCAGTGGCGCCGGCGAGGCTTGAACCGGTGTTCTCCGGATTTCAAGTCCACCGTGCTATCCACTTGGCCACAGACTATTTGCGCTCAAGCAAGGCGACTGCGTTGAAATGCATACATCTAAAATGCTAAAACGTTATTAGTTCAATGATACGGTTACAGCAAATGGCTGGGGATCACAACAGTAATTATTTTCTAACACATTTGTTTATGTGTGTGTGTCGTTCGAAGGAGTATATACTCCCTCTGCAAATGCATCAAGAGAAGAATCTCTCTTTGGCACGGTTGTATGACTGGACTGTCACGAGTTGCAACATGTCTGTAAGCCTTATATATGCCCATCCCGTTGCTACGTTTTGATTGATAATATCAAGTAATGCCAAAGTTTTTGGAATAATAAAATACAATTAATAGTACTCATATCATATCTTGTTTAAATAACTGTTAATAGTATTACTTAAAATTACCATATTGAAGTTAGTTAAAACAACAGCAACAACAACAAAAAAACAAAAACGATTAAACATCAGGATCGGTATCCAGGATATCGGGTAGTACACATTTGAATACTCAGAAAACTATGTTTTACATACCGGTACTAACTACTACAATAACATGGTTTTCTTGATGGTACTTTGTGCGAATTAAGGGAGTACATCTGTAAAATAAACAACTCAAAATTAACAATATAGGCCATTTAAACCATGAAAAATGTAGGTGCACGAACTTCCTTCCTTAAAGATGAATGGCCACACTCTTTTTATAGTATATCAATTAACAAATTTAAGTCTTAAACATCATATGAACATTTCTTGATAGTCTCGGAGAGAAACATATATTGAAAACCATTACTAAGTAGTATGTAAAAAAGTATTATTTGCATGACGTAGATACTAGTTTTACCACTGCGTGACTGCACGGGCAAATGAGGTTAATCTGAATTGTATAGCTGCACAACTATTGCCAGAGAATTGATAAACACATTTACCTGTGGATTAATTTGCCTGTTCAAAATTGTCTACTTCATCAAATAAAATCTTATTTTCGCTTTTCACAGATATTGCAATGTGTTAATTGTAAATATCTATTGTTGTGTATTGATTTCGATTTAAATAAACATAAACATGTTCATGAAATAAAACATAGCCGGAGAACTTTAAGTTTTTTGATCGTATCTTAGATTCGATTTCACTTTGGCTGCAACTGCTTTTGTTATTCAGTAAAATTATGGATACATGCTGAGGTGTTTCAAATTAAATATTTTTATATATATTTACAAAAACATTTATGTGCATCGTTTACTGTTTTTTTCTGCGTATTGACTTTATTGTTAAAGATTTTCTTTTGATGGGATACACTTTTATTTACACTCTCTTGTCAAGAAGGTTTCATAGCGAGGTTGTGAACACATGACATCAATTTAAGTTAACCAATAGGCCGTATTGCATATTGACCGTTCCAAGTCGCTTATACAATATTCATCACTGTTTATTTGTGAATATTAGTTGACTCTTTAATTTGATTATTTTTAATTTAGTTTGTTGTACAGTGTTAACATACGGTGCAATTGTCTTTGAGTGCTGTAGTTTAAATAGGATTATTTTTCTCATTTATGTATATATGATGCTGACAATGCTGCTGACAAAGCTGCAGTAGTCAATGCTTCAGGTGAATACCAAAATGGTCCATAAATTCTTTGCCATGACAATGGATCGGTCTCCTTTGTGGTTAAAGTGGCTGGATTTATAGAATAAAGTTATGCGACTTGTAAACATCGTTAACATGGACATTTACAGTTACGATAACAGTTCAATTGTTGTAATTACTTGATGTCTTTAAAATGTAATACCTCATCAAAAGACCCATTATTGATAAATATTGCTGTTCTTAAACTTAACACTGAAGTGATTTTATAAAACAAAAAGTGTACAATTGCAAATCATAAACAAGAGGCCAAAGGGCCTCTGCCTCGCCTCAAAGTGCTCACATGTTAAAGAAACAATTACAACAGCAATATAATATAACTCTATGTAAGACTGTGTCTGGGGTCAAATTGAACAAACTAGTTAAAGTAGCTATCCCGCGAACAAAGCCACATTGTACAACATATGTACACCGTTTCTAAACCTACTGATGACGAGGTCTATATATAACTTTCATATTTTGAAAATCCAAACTCTATAGACACAATGTATTGTAACACAACCCTGAACCAGCCAGGCCAAACCTCAAAACTGGAGCGTCGAATTGGAGTTACCAGCCCATAATTCATTTTACGCATAAACAATCACGGGTATTGTAAGAACCCTTTAATAAACGTATACTTTTAATCGACACATATAAATTATTATATGACCTGGACACCTGGATAGAGTTTTGATACACAACTATTTGGTGTAATTGTGTCGTTATTTGGCGTTATTAGACACTTACTTCATGTAGATTCGGAGATTTTTAAAGGATTTTCTTTAATGGCTTTACTCAATGTAATAGTGTGACCCACAGTGCACGACCAAACTTGAGTCAGTTAAGGGTCACCATTTGAACAGACATAGTAGAGAACCATAAGCTTATGCTACATGCAAAATATCAGACGTCTATCTCTGGTACTTCAAAGAAGATTGTTTTTAAAAATGTTTATATATAACTATATGTAAATATGTGAGCCCTGGGGTGTGACCAAACGTCTAGCTCTTGTAGTTCCGGAAAAGGTTTGTTTTTAAAAGATTGTCCTATAAAACTCTATGTAAATATGTGGCCCGTGTGACGGGGCCAAATGTGAACCCAGGGTCACCATATTAATTTGCTTTTGTTGCAGGCCATAGGCTTAAGCCATATGCAAAATTAGACCTCTAGAACTTAAGGTTTCAGATAAAACGATTTTTCTTAAAGAAACGGAAACCCAATTTTTATTTAAAAGGGGAAATAACTCTAATAACAGGAAACAGCTACCCTGTTGGCACTGCTATCATGGATTTTTTCTTTCTCTAAAATGTACTTCATAACATGGTACCAGTAAGAATTTTTCACCTGAGATGGTATCGAAACATTGTCTGGCTCATTGTCTATATGCTAACTAATTACTTTATTGCGTAGTTTGTTTTTTCTGTTAGCGATGCTTTTACTATTTGTTTATTTTCGCTATTTTTATGGGTACTATTGACGTTTTGTTGATATCCATATGATCCATTTTGTAATGGTTAATTTATCTGGACTTTCATTTTATAATACAACACGTATTATTATTGTATTCATGATCTTTGTCAAATACAACTTGTAGACTTTATTATAGCGTACATTGCCTGTTCAACTGATAATAGGACGTACATGCCTTATTGAGCTTTTAGTTAATCACACGTTTGATATATAATTACTAACTTGACTTGTTAGGAAAACATACCTTTTATTTATTTTGATTGATATTGAAACAATAATTCATAATATTTGCAACGTTTGTCATTTGAAAGACTACAGCACGAACGCTTAAATTCAATTCAATATTTGTTATGTAACATTATTATTTTTATTGGCAACAGTGTCTTGCGTGTTTTCATGTTCCTTTAAATATTCCCATGTTTACTGAAAATAGTACAAATATTGTTTTTCACAATCTGGACCACCTATACCAATTTGGAACATTTATTTTTGTCGCACGCCTGCATGTCCGGAAATCCTTTGCCTTCCACTTTCGATATTGCCAAAGCAATGGAGGCAGTGCGATGTCCGGGCGTGTACTGGGTGATTGTTTTTATCTGATAATTTTATACAGTATAATTGATTGATTTGATTGTTGTTTAACCGCTAATCAATACATTTTGGTTATTTTGAGAGAAAGTATACAGAGTAATCCGGGTTAACTCTATACGTACTATCTATTATTTTTTATTGGATAGTTCTGATATAAACTCCAGTCAATGGAACCGACCGGTCCCTTCGACGTACGAACTCGTGGGTGTACGGCCATAAGCGCAATGTTCACAGCGAGATCTCGAACTCGTTACCGTTTGGTGACGAGGCTAGCAGGCTACTACTAAATCACATGTTTTCTTTTATATAGTATAACATACATTACGAGTATAATAGTTTATTGAAATAATTCTGGAATAGACATTATATTGTAAAACAATAATATCATTTCACACCGCATTTATTTAATTATTTATATCAGCATTTTATATATATAAATTTCAATGAAAGAAATATTGGCAGTATCCTAATTTCTTTACATTTATTACGTCTAGATGTTGTGATCTGCATTTATTTTAATCCCATGTCTGCCGAGAACTGTATGAATTACAAGAAAGACTGTTCTTGAGGAAGAAAACGCGATCCGGATTGTTTTAAATTACATTATATGAATGCTTACTAAAATATATAGAGAAATTAATCTCCAATGTTCGAATATTACCACTTCTTTACAGATCGGGTGTCAGAACTTTTATTACACCTTGGTGTATTACTAACCAAAATCTCATATAACCGATCAAAACAAATGATGTATGCTAGTAACTTTTACTTTGGACATCACATTTTACCTTTATTTCATAATATGTAAGAGAGTTTGCGTTATCTAGCAACACTCTCAGGGAAAAATGGTGCTCCACGTAGTAGCAGTAAGATTGATGTAACTATTAATGAGATCGACTGACTCATATTGTGTAATGTTAATGTGTTCGACAGTGACTGTCTTTTAACATGTATTTTTTAAATCGTTTTGTACAAGACTAAGTGTATTTCTAATACGACTCCAAAGCAGATTAATATATACTACACAAATGTGATTCTGATATTTTTAAACCATACTAGCTATACAAATGAAGCTAGAAATATACTGACGGGCAATGAAAAAGCATCATTAACTCGATATGTGTATGCTGTTAGATTATTCGCAAACTATTTGGAATAAAACTGCTGAACCAATATTTTTTATGTTTTAATTATTGAATCTTAATAACAAACTTGTCTTTTTTAATTGTAGGCTTTTATGACAAGCAGTTACACAGTTATTTATCGTCATTAAACATTGTTTACTATGGATAATCATAAAAATAAAACGGTTCCAACAAATTTCAAGCTGCATTACTCTGTCTCTGAATAAATTCCAATTGGTTTTACTGGCCTCTTTATTGTTTGACTTCTAACAGTATTATGCAATGAATGTTTTCGAGAAAATGATTTCTTTGTGCGATGTAACTGAAGAAATCCGGAAAAGCACATGCATTTCATAACGACAATGTGAAATGCATTAAATTCAGATATGCACGTAAAAATGTTAAATGTCGACTCGTTATATGGATTATGCCATAATTTGTCCAAAATGCCTCAAATTCTAACTTTTAAAAGAATTTGCTTCGTTGTGCGTTTCCATTGACCGTCTGTATATAAACTTATATTAAAATAAAACACCAATTGTCAAACACGCGGATAATTATTCGCCACTTTCATAGAAGCTGTATGTCAGCACCTCTTTAAAACTTACTTTTTCAGAAATAAAATCTCTGATACATATGATAGAGTGTTTAATATTACAATATGTAGATGTTTTGATGTATCAGAAGTCGCAGTGTCTTGTCATATGTTTACAAACCTGCCAATTGTGCAAATGCAATATGAGGTCTCTCACTAACATACCGCTGTTTATTAGAGATTGAATCCCAAGAAAGATTTTGGACACACTAATACGTTATTTCACAAACAAACGTATAATTCATTGTACAACTGATATCATGCCTCTTCCGCAGATTTGAGCTAGTCCCTTCTCCTAAGCACAACTCCGTACTTCCGTTTGTGGGTTGACCAGGCCACCAATTAGTGAAACCATCTGGAGCAGGCCCATAACTGTATACCCAGGTAGAACTGACGTCCTTTCTCTTTCCGTTGATCCATATGCTAACAGTTGCTTTGTTGTAACTCTTCAGGAGATTAAGAACCTCATCTTGACCTATATTGCGAGTTCGCGTTCACCAGATGCTCTACGTCCTTTTGACATGAAGCCTCCGCAGTACTCTGATCCCCAGCTGTGGCTACAAATTTGAGACAAAATACATTCTGTGTGAAATTGTAATCGCTAGGACAAAACTCTTCGCACAGCTCAGAATTTATTTCTTCTTCTGTGACCCGATATTTTGTGGCACCCAGGGAAGATTTAAGTCCACAGTTTCTGGTTCGCTTGCTAATATCGAATTCTCCAACAACGGTTTTAGAGCAATTTGGCCATGCTGACCACTCCGTGCACATGTGGTATCGGCACTCATTTTTGATGAAGGTTTTCCCAAGAGTCTGAGTAGTGGACTCTGTAATTTGCGACCCATGTCATACAGATATTTACCGTTTATTGTGTTGTTACTTGCATCTCCATCATCACCAGTTGACTGGCACACACTATTTCCAAATATGTTGCTTAGGAATACAGTCCCTATTAAAAAGTATATCATTTCCATTGAGAGTTTACAAGTAGTACTTTTACTATATAATATATTTCTCGACATCTTTCTCGCGTACTTCACGTTGCGATCTGATATGTTCTCGAAATGTTTTACAGACAGTTTTCACCTAAATCCCTCATTACATCAAGAAAACGAAACTGCGTACTACATTAAAAAACATCGACCAATCAAGTTTCTTGCAAATTTGAATTGTATGATGAATATACTCATGAACTATATTTTACGCAACCGGATTGGTCAATTATTATTATGCACAGGTTGGTACAAAAAGGATAGTATGACAAATGAAAGCAAATGTTAACTAAAAATGATGATGTTGTCAGATACGCTCGAAGTAATTCATAATATGCATAATATTTGCTTATAGTGCATAAATTGGTCTTGTAAATTCTAAAGAATGTTAAAATTAATGTATGCATATGTTGTTTATGACCAACTCTTAAGACATGGGCACCAGGGTTAGTCTGCACCAGGGTTAGTCATGTTATCACATTATGCGTTTATCAAATGCAAACCACAATTTCTGAGATTTAATGTATGCATTACGTTTTCATGTAGCCTCCATCACCAGGCCCTTTCGAAGATTTCACTGCGTAATTGTTTTATAGACATGATACAATGCACGTACGCTATTATATCTATGTGTACGTTCAACTTGAGTCTAAGACCGGCCTCCACCAAAACAATGTCTATGGCGATAGTATTATATGAGTTTATTAGAAGTGGTTTTGTTCATCCAGTTATAAGTAGTTGGTCTGTCTGTAACATTGGTCCATGGTCAAATATCAAAGGTCAACATAAGAAACCGATATCAAATATCACTTTATTTATAAATATTTTATCAATGTACTAAACGTTAAGGGAGTTGTATTAATTTAATGCAATACATAACAGGGCCATCGAACATTTCAGTCAAGTGAATTTCTGACTGGGCCAATAGGAGCTCAACTGTGCGAATATAAATTAAACTGTGCCTTTTTGGATACTGGTCTAGTTCAGTCCGTATTGGTCAAGTTAGGAATTCGCATGACGTAATCTACGTAATAAAATATATGGAGGATATTTTTTTGTTTGGAGAGAATATAGGATTTATTTTTAACCGAGAAGTGAGAAAACATATATTTTCACGAGTGCTATAGAACGAGTAAAAATATGCGAGTTAACTCACTTCGAGATGAAAATAAATCCTATATTCATGACAAACAAGCAACTATTATAGTTATTTTATATTCACAACATTGAAACTTATGCAGAAAAAACATAATGCGCCAAAACAATGACGTCAACAACGTCAACAACGGTATTACGTCATTATTGGTATTTCACATGCGAAATATAAACAATGAAAATACGAGATTTTATTTTAATCATGGAATCCACTGGAAGGTATACAATAAAATATAGAATTAATTATAATCTAAAAAGTTTGTAGTCATAAAGCCGTAGATATATGCTCTACTAATAATTTTGTTTTGTTATGCGATATTCACACGTTTCCTGCTTAGCGTTTCTTTTGAACATGCATACTCGTAATGGTGTTCTAATCAACGACTTCGCCCACACGCTCTGTCAAAATATTTATTATAATGGTAGAGCTTGGCTGTTCTCTGATCGTTTTTCGATAGCACTGCACAGAAATCATTTGTTCATTAGACTATGTCAGTAAATTTTGATTCTTTAAAAAAATCATTATGCATTAAATTCCTGCATTCGAAAACCATTACGCACCTCTTTAATTGTTATTTCATTCCCGGATTTTTGTCAGTCATTGACATCGTCTCCAAGTTAAAGCTTGTTCATGCTGATTATGACGGGTAATCTAGTGACATTCATGCAAACTTTTATTTGTCCCGTAATCTCGTGACATTCAAACTTGTGCGTATTTTTCCAGTACTGTTTTGAACTTCGTACATGTACATGTTTGTATTTGTCCAGTAGTCTTGTGACCTTCATATTTGTATTTGTGTATTAATCGTATGTCTTTCATTCATGTTTGTATTTGTCTTGTTATCTTATGACATTCATTCATGCATTTTGTTCAGTAATCGTTTGCCATTCAATCCTGTTTGTATTTGTCCAGTAGTAGTGAGACATTCACAGATGTTTGTATTTGTCTAATTATCTTGTGAAATTCTTATATTGTAGTATTTGAACAGTAATCTTATGATATTCTTACGGATACTTTTGACTATTGCGAATTAATTTTGAAGTGAACTTGTATTAAAGGGATACTTGACACTTTTAATTGAAGAGACACTTGACAATTTAGATTAAAAGGACACTTGCTGAAGCAATCAATTCTGATTTAACGAATAACTATTGTATTTGTCCAGCTATATTATGACATTAATGCATGAATTTGTCCAGTAATCGTGTGACATGCATAGATGGTTGTATTTGTCCAGTAATCGTGTGACATTCGTAGATGTTTTTATTTGTCCAGTAATATTGTTGCATTCATATATGTTTTTGGTGCCCCTTAATCTTGTGACATTCATAGATGCGTGTATTTGCCCAATAGTCCTGTGATTTGGGATATGCATTCACGTTGGTATTATACCTTGCCTCCACCATGTTATATGTTTACTACGTCTGAGGTTTTGTATAATTTAAACTTATTGCTTCTTCCTATATTGTCTGAAACAGTACTTAATCGAAGCAGTTTTACTAGCATTACTCAAATTTCAGCACCAATCAATTCTGATATTTAACTAATAACTAATAGTTACTTGAGGTATTAGATCGTATTATCCTTGCTATCCTTGCTAATTGCGATTATGATCATTATGTTATGTAAAGTTGATTATTTAAGAAGCTTTTTTCAATGTATTAAATCGTGTATCAATTTAATTAGTAATAACAAAGTCGTTGATTCATGTAGAACGTCTTCTCACTAATAATTCATTCCAATGGAATCTCTTTTATGCGCTCTAAAAAACACAGTCAATAAAATAGATAAATGCTGTAATTAATGTTATTGACAGAGCTACATGCATCAAGGCATTAGAATTTTCCATCTTAATTAATTAAATTTGCTTGAAGTTGATCTATGGGATTTCAGAATGTTTTGTTCTATGAGCATAGCTAGAATGCGCTTATTTATTTTGTTTGTGCTTCATCAGTCGATTCGGAGCTATCTATTAATTTAAACTGTGTTGCATCTGAAATGACGTAGACATTAAATTAACGTACTACTAAACAGTATTTTGATGAACATATCATATTATTGATATAATATACAGATAATATTGCTCATCTGTTATATCACAAAATTACTGGGACGAGTATATGTAGAAAAACAAGCGCCATTAACACTTAAAAACAGCAATGTGACATCAGCGATTTTGTGGACGTTTCTATCATTTTTCCAAAGTACCGGTTAGACGTTACTCGTATGCATTTGACAAATCTGCAATGCAAATCATGTAAATAAGGATATCTATAATTGGAGCAATAATACATATTCGATATCCTTAACATGCGCAGTTGGTATTAACATTGATTACTGTAGAGTTAGAATCGTATGAATAATGTGAACTGGTATCTATCCAGCAGACTTTAGCATATTGAATTCTCCAATTTCATCCAGTTATATAACTGATAGAGCCAGTAATGATTGGGTATTGTTTTGAACTTGAACTGAACCATATTATCTGTATTTTGTCTATGGCAACATTATGTAAAATACTCCATCAAACAAGTAGCTTTTTGTGTTCATTTAGTTTTTAGGTCCAGGTTTAACAAATGCAATAACGAACCGATAGTACCATAACTGTATCAGGGAACATTGAACCTATAATATAATTGACTATGTTATAATTTATATGCCGCATGCGGTTGAGATTTAAAATTTGGCTTGTTGATTTAAAAAACTCAAAACATAATTTACAATCATGGATCCGTCCCTAGCTTAAGCGAGAATTCAGACTCGCTACCCCGATGATTGGATACTCTACCTCGTTTCCATAGAAAGTAAGTATTAATTCAGTTACAACAATATTATGTGTGCATATTTAATGCGACAGTGTTACTAGATATTTTAGATGTAATTTTTCAAAAATAAAATACAATCTTGTGAAGGGAGTCTTGCCAATGATAGGCAATACTATGTAAAATGGCTAGAGTGTCCGTGCGAAAGTATATATAGTTACAGACATATCAGTCAAATCCAATTAACACATACTTGTCAAGTCAGCTGACCAATGGTGTCTTTTACCTAGTATGCGTTTTATCCGAGATTAATTAAATATTGCAGCGATGTAGGCTAGGTCAGTTTAATTGTTCCACAAGCATGAAGTTTTTATGTAAAGCATATAGTTAATTTGCATATCGGAAAAGTTGGAACTATGTAGTACGACCCCGGTACACATTTCTGCAGAAACAATTATTAATCCTGCATTTTAGCTTATGTTGAAGTTTTAAAACACGAACATACTGACACCATGTTTAAGTGCGGGTATAAGGATTTACGGTGACATAAACGTCCATTCTAGCGTTCGTTCTGGGAGTGGAATTGAAATAAATGTCTTGTTGACTAACTTACATGTTACCATATCAGAGCGTACGTGTATATTGATAGTATAGCCTATAAAAAAGAGTATAATAATGGACCTTTGGAAACGGCCGAGCACGACACATACGAAATATTGCAGTCTCGGTTTGATTGAGACTGTTCGTGAGCGGTAGTGAAATATGCTAGCTACCGCTCACGCCCTCTAGCCCCGGGTTGAGCAGAACTCAATATTCATAAAATCAATAGTACACAATTTTAACCATCCCGAAGATGGCATGCATACGGCGGTGGACATGGAGTTACATGATTCCCCATGTCGTACGGCGTATGGTCCCAGTATCTAATACAATTAAATGCCCCGAAGAGAGAAATAAACATAATGGAATTTAGTTGGAAGCAGCGGTTATGAAGCCTGCTTATTACAAGTAACAGCCAAAATACTAAATTAAAAAGCAGACAACATATCCTATAAGTGGTTAAACAATACCCAGAGCCTTTTATCGACCGGAGTAGTGGAACTACCGAATCAAAAATTAAGTAAGAAAACAAAAGAAATTGAAAATGTTCCACCGATAACTAAATATAAGTATCGGGCTCAGCGATCTCCAAAGATCGAATGAATAACAGTACTGATTGCAAGCGCGGGGAAACGTTTTACTGCCGCCACACTGCACAAGCAACGCCACTGTGCTATAAAAAAAAGAGTATGATAATGGACCTTTGGAAACGGCCGAGCACGACACATACGAAATATTGCAGTCTCGGTTTGATATGTCTACTGTCCCTCCCTTTTACTGTTAATTTAGAGTAAATTGATATGTATGACCAAATTGTTATCCAACCAATTTATCAGTTGTCTGGGAAACAAAGAGAAAGGTGTAAGATCCAATCAAAAGAGATAAACGATATGTATAGGCCTCACATCACAGTGCAATTGTACTCTATGAATTCTGGGCCATTTCAAGCATCACGTTTCCATGCCAGAAGCCATTTTTTATGTAGCACAGTCATTTGCCCACACAACAATGTACAACATCTGGTACGTTGACCAAGTATTATTTTTAAAATTGAGTGGTGGCTTGTACTCCGGAGTATGTACCAGAATTCCTACACATCTTCAACACCCATAAAACTGTCATCGTTTGGTTCCAGTGTCGTCTAATAACTGCACATCCAGATTCAGACACATGCTCATCTCACCTGCAACAACAATAAACATATATGTCAGCATTAAACATATATGTCAGCAATTATAAAAAAATATTTAAAACCGAAGAATACACCACTACTTTTTATGGCGCAAGAAGTATCCTACCGTGGGTTTCGTTTCAAGGTAGCTAACTGTGTAGTGAGACATTTGATTTTAGGTGATATACTAAATCTACCATCGATTAGTTGCTTTATCAATAAACTGGTACGTTTCAAACACATATGGTGAACGCTTGAAATTGTTATAGTTTGTACTGATCAGTTTTATTTATATATTTAAATAACCAAATCCTGTGTTGATTTCATTTCATACGTGAAGTTGTGTATGGGCCGATGGCCACAAATCGCCTATAACGAATTTAAGTGATTTGATATGTTATGATATTTCTGGCCGGACCAGACGTATAGTCTATAGACACCTGTATCCTTTTTATTGTTATTATAGGAAGTGTCGATTCTTACGGATGGCGGAAGGTATACAGTAATGGTTTTACCCAGGAAAGGGGGTTGTCTGCCTCCACCACAAACATTCGACCGTCATATATAAATGACGTATATATATATACTGATAAAGGTGATTCTATGGGAGCAACAAACACAGTTAAGAGAATAAAGCAGCAGACTCGGTTTTATTGAGTCAACACATGTAAATTTATTTATTTATAACCTTACATGTGTTGAAAATGACGTAAAACACCGTACAAACAAACAAATATTGTTATTATAATTATACTACTGTATAGGTGCAGCTTTACAGCGCAGCTGTTATCGCTTTGTGAGGTTGATTTGAGCAACATGCGTGTCCACATTGAACACAAGCAACTAAATAAGAAAGATACTTTTGCTTAAAAACTTATTTTGATATGTGTTGCATTTATTTCTTACATCAGGGTGAAAACGAATAATTGAACTCCTCCTCATGATCTGTGTGTCCGTTTGTCAAGGAATGTTAATCGATCTAGAAAACTAGCGTCCATAAATAGGACGTTAATCGTCTTCGTTGTACTCGACAGGATAATAGCGAGGCTGTGTACACATAAACATCTAACATGTAGGCATTATTGCCTGATGACGGTAACCCTGTCTTCGCCAATCTTTGGTATATACTGTCCATCGTTATTTCGGTTTTCGGTGTAGTGTGGAACTACAATGCCATTGCGTTTGAATGCTGTGGTTTCTATAGGACACATTTTCACATTACTGAAGGATAAACTACATGTTCAAACTAATAAACTGCAAATGCAAGTGTTCTATGTTGCATTGACAGTTTCTTTTATTATCCTACATAATAGTCTCAATGTAATCGATAAAACAAATCTCAGAAGAATATTCGTTGTTTCCTATTCTGTATCATTGGTAACAGCAGGCCCGTACATAATGATGCTATACATTCAACAAATGGACTAGTTTGATGAAACTTGGCATACAGTTGTTTCGTTTTGAGGCTTTTTTGACAGATTTATTTTTAAAGGGCTGTATGTAAACTGTTTGGCATAATAATATGTTTTACGGACTGTCACGATATGATGGCATAGATGAAATTGAAGGAGGCGTGTCGACAGGGTCACATTTAACGCACGCAGTTTGGAACACTTTTTAAAGTTTTATTAAAATGTTTTTAGTTGAGAATTTCAATAATTGAATTCGATCGTCTGAAACGCAAATAATCACCGACGCCTAATACTTGATGTGTCTGGCATTCTTCCCAACTTTACTAGATAATATTCTCGCCGATTTAGTTACCAAACCTCACTCATTGGATTAATTTAACATGGAAATCTTATCCATCATTACTGTTACCGGTAATTTAAACAGGAACTTATTGAGATGAGCTTGATATGCAAACAAATAATTTTTAAATTCCGTTTCGTATTGAACTCGATTACGTACGAGATGTAATAAATCATGGTGAATCAATAAGATTAATGCGAAATGCCGAAATGCTAAGTGAAGATTCTGAGTACGCGTTTGCCTATGTAAATGTTTTAATTACCTCTCATGAACAGACTCAATAAAACCGAGTCTGCTACTTTTCTCTTTTTTTTTGTGTTTCTTGCTTCCATGGGATCACCTTTTTAGTATTTATTGATATTCACACTAGGGTTTTTTAGTGCCGTGTGGCGGCCGTAAAAAGTCGCCCTGACTACAAATCAGTAGTGATATTATTTACTGGTCCTTTGGGATCAGCAATCCCATTCTGTGTTGCTTTAAAGTAGAATATCGCTTAAGCCGGTGCTAGGAGGCGTGAGAGGTGTTGCATCTTATAATTACCTCTCATGAACAGACTCAATAAAACCGAGTCTGCTACTTTTCTCTCTTGTTTATGTTTCTTGCTTCCAATGGATCACCATTTCAGTAGTTATTGACATTCACATTAGCGTTTGTTTAGTGCTGCTTTGAATATTGCTTAAGCCGGTGCTAGGATGTGTGAAAGGTGTTGCATCTTATTACCTCTCGTGAACAGACTCCATAAAGCTTCCAAGGGATCACCTTTTCAGTATTTATTGACATTCACACTAGCATTTGTTTAGTGCTGTGTGGCGGCCGTTTCAAAGTCACCCTGACTACTTTTTCAGTATTTATTAACACTGAGATCAAATATCACCGATGTTAAACGGTTAATATTTGTTATACAAATATAAATACATATTGTGTTAAAGACTACTTGTGTTTAGTTCTAATACCCCTCTCGTTTTATAATGTGTGTTTGTCCGTCGTGTATGGACTGTTGCTTTTGCTTTTGCTTAAATGAATTCTGCTCAGAAACCACGTCATCGCGGCATCCAAATCGACTTTAAGCGTTTCTTACACTCTTTAAACATCTCAATCTCAAGAACCATTGAACATTTATTGACAGCTGTTTATTAGATATGATTGTTATATACACACTTTACTGTCCTGGTTAAATATCGAGCAGTTACTTAGATGCCATGTTTGTATTTCGATATATGAGGGGGCCAATGCACAAACATTTCAAGAAAAACAACAAAGGAGATTATCTGGCTTTTCATTCTCTATCGATCGATACTACATTTATTGATATACATGCACGCAATCAAAATATATGACAATTTTAAACAAGCTAGTCATTGATAACAGTGTAAAATTATGGTTGTGCGGTAAATTCAATAGAAATTCAGGGCTATAGAAAAGCTTGTTACAATCTCGATTTTAGGCCAAAATATATTTACAATGAAAGTGTCTAAATTGATGGAGATTCTCATGTATCTTCTAAGACTGTTTGCTCCTGAGTTTCTAAATTGAAGGCCGAGCAAGAGTCAAAAGATGTGGACGTCCAGTTATCAAAAGCATCAAGTCTAGAGTGCTGCTAATCAGAAAGCGTTTGACCGAAGATGCTTGGTATACGGTCAGAGACCTAGCTAAGATGTATGGCTTATCATTAGGAAAAGCAGATATAAAAGTCGAACAGGAAATGTAGCATTCAAGGAAGACAGTCAACCGAAAACTCGCACAGAATAGATATGACATCATAGACATAAACGGGTTGACAATAGGGCTACCGCCTTGGAACGGTCACTTGCAGAAAAGGCCGCTGGTGGTTTAAACCTGGTTCTAGGTTGCACCAAACCTCACTCTTACCCTATTGTCATCCCAATAAAACGGGACAGTGTCAATAAAGATATCCCCGCCATATTATATTCTATAAATAAACAAGGCGGCATTAATAGGCAATATAAGTATAACACATAAATTATCATGTATATATGCATATAAAAAAAAAGCTTAGAAAGCATCAAAGCAAGTACTCACTGACTTGTCAGAAGTCAGATCAACGCGAGAACAAACCGTTAAGGGTACGACAAGACAATATTTAAGACAAACATCAAACGCTACCGTCCTTTGAGGATTTAGGTAGATGTCATCATAGGGTCCATAATCTGTCCGGTCATTGCCCAGTCAAAGAGCAAAATATAGTGGCGGACTGTAAATGGGTCAACCACTGAACAAAAAAGGTTCATCTCATTTTCAAGAACCCTGTTAATGTGAGGAATATTACAACTCACTGGATACTGGATTTGTTGTCTGAGGAGCAAAAGGATACTCATTTGAAAAACGCGCCCCACCTTCTGAAAATGTTCCCCAAATAAGAAGCTCAACATTTTTCGAGAATTCTTACTTCGGACGAGACAAAGTTCGTTTTTTTAAGCCGAAAAAGAAAGTTTCAAACAAAATATGGACCATAATGCAACCAGGAGACCCTGCATTACGAAGATAATCAACAGTGTCCGTCAAGTTCTTTACGAAATTTTCTTCACAATACTGTTGCAATTTTTAAAAAGAGTATTTTCACCGCTTGCGACTGGTGTTGTATAATTTAATAACGGTGTTCATTTATTTATACCCGCATTTTTACAATCTTATAAATGCGTTAAGTTCTTTACGACTGCTAGTTTGTGACCGAGTTAAAAAAATATGATGCAAAGAAACACAAAGTCATATATTCTTTGAAACACAACATTTTATACATCTATTTCTTCAATTAATGCAATGTTCGTAATATACCAAAATAAGAATATATAAATTAATGTCAATTTCTCACTTTATTAAAAGTCCCATTTCGCAATAAACTTATTTTTAAAGTTCCCCATAATATGAAGTATTTTACGCCGAAAATAATGCCAAAATATTCAGGATATCTATAAGCCATACATTTTATACAACCACAATGTGTAACACCAACCTACACATGTGTAAACACAAGCCCCTTATAAGGAAGTGAATCTTCCCCAACTCACCATGTGTTAACCCTAGTTTGACCTTCAATTGTTTAAAGGACTACACAGTCTACCCAAGTACGCCCCGTGTAAATAGCGGATAAGAACTACAGAAAACACCTAAGTGTGAGCAGTATAGAATACACTACAAAGAATATCAGATCACACACTAGACCGGGTTGTGTTACGCCCTGTATGCAAGGTTATATAGAACTTTAAATACTTTCACATCAAACATTGCATAGAAACATGTTTATATAATACATCTATAAAATGTAATATTACCAAAACACAACACTACATGGACCAGCTGTACAAGTCGTCGCACCAAAGAAGAAAGTGGTCAATGCCAAGTTCCACTTGCAGCTGACAGCTTACTTCCTGAAGCGAATCTCCAAGACTGGACTCCGTCACATTCTTTCCGCTACATGACAACGCTCCACCCCACAAAGCAGCTACTATTACATGTATGACTAAGTTTCTGGAACAGGAAAAAGTCACTGTAAATGCACCTTACTCGCTTGGCCTTGCCCCATGTGACGTTTTTCTTTTTCCTCTTCAAAAAGGAAATAAGCTGATCGAAAGTCCTTTGGGTCAGCAATTTACCAGTGGTTAAGGGGTGTACCTTATCTCCAGTATCAATAAACATTTCAAATGAGCATAAAACGCTTACAATTTTCTGCATATAAGCTAATGGAGACTACTTTGAGGAATGTTAAGATTTTTTGGAACTGTTTTTCTAGGAATAACACTACAATTGACAAAATATAATGAAACTCCTATTATACAGAGAAAACGGAGAACAATATCAAACACATTTACATCTCAAGAGCAAATGGACATAAACAGCAAAGTGTAAAATGTCAAAAAGTCGATAAATCCAGACAACTGAAATGTTAACAACATGAAGTGCCAGATGTGAAAAATGGCCCCGGTTGTTTTTGAATGCGTGATTTCGGTTAAAAGCGTTTCCGTGAATGCTTCATTTTCTGTTCGTCGTTTTATTTATAGTTGTAATATAGAGTAGTAATATAGAGTTGTAATATAGAGTTGTAATATAGAGTTGAGTTGTAATATAGAGTTGTAATATATAGTTGTAATATAGAGTTGTAATATAGAGTTGTAATATAGAGTAGAGTTGTAATATAGAGTTGTAATATAGATAGAGTTGTAATATAGAGTTGTAATATAGAGTTGTAATAAAGAGTTATAAAATTAACTCTTAAACACAATCTGTTTAAAGCATTTATTGTGATTATTTTTGATAGATATTCATATTAAGTTTGATCAAATGAAAGTCTCTTTGTAAATGAAAGCCGCGTCACAGGATTCCATGACTTTATATAGAGTTATATAGGAACACTCTTGATCTTAATCTTCATATCTGAAAAAAGCAGTGCCAATGCCATTGCATTTTGGCAATAACTATCGCATTGACGTTTGTAAAAGTAAAGGTCCACAGGAAATGTATATTTCAAAATTCCTATGATGTTGTTGCTCTGTGTATGCTTTGTGTATGTTTTGTTTATGGTTTGTGTATGCTTTGTGTATTGTTTGTGTATGTTTTGTGTATGTTTTGTGTGTGCTTTGTGTTTGTTTTGTGTATGCTTTGTGTATGCTTTGAATGACTGCGTTCTGCGAATGTTAAAGTTGTATTTACTTTGAATGACAATTATAGTTAAACATATGCATGTACTTTCGATACATTTTACAAGTATATTCTGAAATCCTTATAAATTGATTGGATCACTATGCCTGTATGGTTAAATATCGGGACGTTGTCATGCTACGTGCTACTTTGTAAAATTCCAATTATATAACTCCGTATTTTCTTTACACGAGAGTCATTAATTTTGAACTCTTGAAAAACAAATTAAACGCACGAGCAATAACAGAAAAGCTAACTGTCGATGTCTTTCTTAATAATTTTCCCCGGCACAATTTGACATGCAATTTTCCCCGGCACAATTTGACATGCAATTTTTCATTTTCGTCCAATTATACAATAACTGATATTGTCTGGAATGATTTACTACACGTAAAGTTTTTAGTATCTTGTTTTAGTTGGATTTCGTTTTAGTTCCTTCCCCATCCCCCACCCCAACTCAGTTAAGCAATAACGTTTTAAGCTTTCGGGTCATACCTGACCATTTGACAGTTCTTGTTTGACAATATTTACGATGTGTATCATTGGTATGACGCAATTTTAAATAAGGAAATAAATTACAGCCGACACAGGCTTCACATATTATAAATGAGTGTGGACTTGCGTGTCTGTCATTGTATGTTTTCAATCTTAGATTTTCTAGGAAGTGTTTGCCAGAGTTTGTGGCGGGGACTGCGTAAAGCAGGTCAGTTAGATTCAGTTACATTTAAAATAACACTAATTTTAAATCATTGTTGTGCTTTGCGTTAAACGACAACTGTATTATCACGAACTACTGAAAGGGTTGATATTATGACCATGAATACAATACAATCGAAGTATAAAAAAAAATGAAGATTCGATAATAGGGTAAAAGTAAGTATAAAAAATGAACAGGAAATGCAGCTTTCACAGAACACAGTAATCTCCAAAACACGCAAAACGACAAACATGAATGGCAATGTTAATAAGGAATAAAGGCATATGACGTCAAAAACCCAAAAAGGGTTGACAATAGGGCTACTGCCTTGGAAATGTCAGTGACAAAAAAAGTGGGGGATGGTGAACCCTATTGGGCCTAAATTCATCAAATTGTTGAGCACAAGAATCAGACTCAGACTCAAAATCTATTATTTTTGCAAACCCTATCAACACAAAAGAATGGGTAAAAATTGTGATTTTCAGTAATTTTTTGTTAAATTACCTTTAAAATTACTCGTTTCTGTAAGTTAATGTAGTAATTTGCTTGTAAAATTGTTTTTATTTGGAATTAAAAAATGAGATTTTGAGTCGAGTCTGATTCTTGTATTCAAAAGGTTGATGAATATTAGATTTCACCAACATACTTTTAGTATATACTTAGCTACATAAAAACTTAAATTTAAATGTTTCGTCTCAGTTTTTCTTAAGTAAGGGAAACGTGTTTCACCAAACCAATTCATTAAGTAAAATACTTAAATTTCTAAGTCAGCTAAGGAGGTGACCCTTTTTAGAAATGTATTCAAGGATTTTCGTGAAGCTGAAATTACAATGGGAAGTCCCATAGATATATATTTTCATCTATTAACTTTAACATGTTTCACAAGTGCATGTCCATAAACGAGACACATGTACATAACTGTATCTGCAACATGACTTAATGCATAAAACAAAGGTAAGATATATAGTTAAAATGCTTTACTTTATCAAAAATGATGACCAGAAAAGAAGCAGTTACCATGCGTTTGTCGTGATTGGCCGCTATGATCTTTTGCAAGCATCTTGGTGATCAGGATTTTTGACTGGTTCAGTAAAAAACTGCATGTACTTTATTTACACTGTTTGCGGAATAGACAAATTCCCAGTCCATATTTAATTAAGTTTTTTACGTAGCTAAGTAGAAACTTAACTTATGTTGGTGAACACATTTCTACTAAGTTTTAGTGCCATCTTCGGGGTGGTTAAAATTGTGTATTATTGATATTATGAATATTGAGTTCTGCTCAACCCGGGGCTAGAGGGCGTTAGCGGTAGCTAGCATAGTTCACTACCGCTCATGAACAGTCTCAATCAAACCGAGACTGCAATATTTCGTATGTGTCGTGCTCGGCCGTTTCCATAGGTCCATTATTATACTCTTTTTTAGTGACTTACTTAAGTATTTTGTTAAGTATTTAAGAAAAACTTAAGGCATTGTTGGTGAAGCCGGCGCCAGGTTTATATTCCGAATGTTTACCCTGTTCCAAGGCGGTACTCCTATTGATTTTTATACTCACCAAAAACAAAGTACCCCCTTTTTTGCTTGTATTCCCATAGGCCAGTTTTTGAGGACGTAGGACAGCTTGAACAGCGATTTAATTAAACAGCGTTTGATGTTTTTAAGCACACTTTACTGAGTACTAAATATTCCTTAAAACAGTTTCAAATTTCAAGTAATACTCTTTTATGGATGCTATGGAAACCTTAAAGGGAGGTAATTAGATGATTTTTGATAATCAAAACCTGCTACCTACACAATCGGGGTTTTATTGCAGATGGGCCGTGAAAGAAAACCCAAAAATAAAAATAGTTTAAATTTATTGGAATAAACTGGTCATGGCTTCAGCATAATATAACAAAACATAATGTCATATCAATTGTGCAGTCACGATACTTATAAACAATTTTTAAAAATGGTCATAGCTTAGACCAAGTTTTGAAGTGAATGAAAACTGTACTCAGTGAACCCTAGTTTCCGATGTTCATTAAGCTAGATATTTAAAATTTAGTTGCTTACCTTCAAAGGTTCTAGTAAAATAATTACAACACACTGCTGTGTGACCGCGACATACTGCCACATGCCACCAGTGGGGACATGGGCACCACTAGAGGCGCCGCCATTAACTTAGGGAAGCAATTCACCGCAGTGAATATTAATTAATCATCAAATGGAGGCTTGACTGACGCACTTCACAATCGAAGAGATTTGTCTCGCCAGCAACAAAAACATTTAACAAATTACCCAAATATGGTCAACACAAATCATCAAATGACCCAAATATCGTCAGCTATTACATTATCAGTAACTCAAATACGGGTTTTAAAAACATTCACCAAATGCCCAAATATGGTCAACAATAATCATTAAAACAAAAACTGGCTTTTAACCCAAAATGGTTAAACACAATATTGCCATTATCATTCAAATATGCATAACATTGGTCTGCTATATAATAACAGTAACTTAAATATGTTTCTTTACATAGAACGCCAGCTGGGATTATGATTAGAACTTTATTTTATGAAGGATAATAAGATAACATTAAATAGAGGTTATATATGCCAAACATATGACAGCACAACTGATTTTGTAATTATTTAAATACTACCATGGACAAGTTTCCAAAAGTAAAGGCGACATTTTTCTAAACAACAATATTGCAGTCCTTGAGTCACTCTGTACAGAAACAAAGTGTTGCTTGTGTATGATAAACTGGATGCTTGATAGCCCACTGGAAGAAAGTTCAATGCGGTTTGAAACATGAAATATGCAGCCCAACCAATGTTGATATTACCTGCAGAGAAAGGAAACAAAGCACAAGTCTCAGTAACTGGACTAAACTGAATCAAGTAAATAAAGGTAACTATTAATGCATATCAGAAACCACGTTCTTATATCGTCTTGATTGGATTTCATACTCTTATGAAGTGATGATTTGATGCACCAGACATTGCATTATAATAAATGAAATAAAATATTAAGTAATATATACAGAATGTAAATATTTGTAGGAATATTCAAGAGTAACTTTTCATATTTGTCTTGAAAAAATAAATTAACTGATAGTAGTTCCTAAGCTTCACAAATTAGCATCAAGAATATGGACTTTCATGTTTTCAGCATGTTCAGAGTTTAACCTTCTAGTGATGATCAATAGGTCGAGCATCGGTTACAATCGGTTAGGCAATATGAGGCATAACATGTGCCTGTTAAGACCTTGAACTAGGAACAATTTCTGATTAAGTATGTATTCTTTCCTGTCGTGTTTCTTATGTCAATGTTATATCAATTCAATCAGCAAAACATATCTAATCGATATTTGTGTTTGTTTATAATATGTTCACATACATCTCAAATGTATTTCCTAACTGTTGTCTACTGGATGATCATGTTTGATTTCTATTTTAACATTAAGACTCATAAACGATCATCATAATCGGATGCCTAAGTAACTGATGATCAGTTGCAGTCAATTAATCGGTACATGACTATTAACGGCCACGAGTTAAATTGATGTCTGGACAGTCTCTACTGTTTCTTAACCATCTAAAGGCTATTCCAACCAAAAACATACCCTCACCCAAAGAAGATATTTCTTTTTCTTTTCTTTTTATAATACACATACCGGTCATTGAAGTGAATTTAAGAAACAAATGACCATGCATAGAAGTAAATTTATGATAGGTAGAAACGAATTAAAAAAAATCTGTTTCAATTTTCATTCTGTTCCAGAATGGCATGGCATCCAATCGCAGGCAGACACATATGCAACCCATTAATTAAATTCAATGTTACATTTAACTTTAGCTTTTGAATGACCACCTATGTAATTAATTATATATTCGAGAAGACTAGGACTAAAGCATTTCCAACTTTACAAATACATTCTATTATGCTCCTTTGACTATAAACTAGGAATACGTATATTTTTCAAGTAAACTAACCCACGTTAAAAGGTTGAATGCAAACCTATTTCATCTTCATATAAATAAAGGAGATGTAATAGCGATTAGATGTTGACTGCTGAATGCCATTTGCAACCTCATTTAAAGCAGCTATCTCTCCAGCAACAGCCAAATTTTGCAAGGTATGTACACCTGTTCCAAACCCACTGACGACGAGATATATGTAACAAACACATTTTGAGTATCCACACTCTACAGCCACAATATAAACGGCTTAAGTCAGCCGGGATTAACCCTAACACTGGAGTGTCGAATTAAGTTAACTACTCACAACCCACTCCACGCACATTCAATCACGGGTATTTTAAGAACCCGTGAATAACAGACACCCTCAACCGGCACATACACCTCACCACACGACCTGAACATCTGGATAGTTTTGACAAATATGTATATTGTGTGCCGGCAAGACCACCTTACTTGGTTTATAAAAGCCTGCCTTTATTCGGAGATAGTTATTAAAAGGCGGTTTAAAGGTGTTATATAATTGATGTGATGTAAGTGTTAAAATTTCAATTTGGATCATGCATAGAACAGTTTTATTTCGAATAGGACATAGCATTGAAGTACTTATTATAGTGTAATGACCATGCACAGAACTCGGTGCTATATACAGGGTAGGGACAATCCCAACTGGAATAATACATTCCTTACGTCATATTGTTTAAAAGGCGTAGGGACAATAAACCTTTGAACTACACCAACACACACACACACACACACACACACACACACACATTAAATAGATACCGTTGCCAATATGCCTTGTGTATCAATGACAGGATCAATAATACTAATTAACCAATGGTATAGCCATAAAATAAACCATATGAAAAGCATCTAAATTCTTCCAAGGTCTCGGAAAATGGAACGCCACTTATACATCCATTGTCAATTTATCAACCAGTTCTGGGGAAATATTCCCAAATTTTACACCAAATAATTTGGATACATTTGACATTCGCAATGTTTGAAATGTCGCTTTGTGATTTAGGTTCAACTTGTATAACTGTAAGAAATGGAATATCAACACTGGAGGCCTCTATGACCTGTCCACAACATCATGCCCGATACAACATGAACTTTTGACTGGCCCTAGTCAACTTGATAGTGACACAAACTGAAATATAAGGCAAAGTGTTTGAGAGAATGAAATAAAATAAAGCTTTAAATAAGTGATAGATATCCAATTATAAGTAAGCATCAGCAACCACATCAGTATAAAAAAACCAAGCTACTATCATAAAAACATCACTGTACACAAACAAATAAATGTGTAAATTGGATCGCTAGACACGTAACACTGGACCTTTTATAAACCGTAAATAATAGCAGCTGAAGCTAAACATATAAGGCACAATGACGATGATAAAATCAATTATCAACATAATGTCGTGATGCAACATTTCATTAACAACGTGGTGACAAACAACTTATTATTTGTATAAATTGTTTTCATAATAGTACTTAAATAATATATGAATTATCAGCAGCAAGTTATCATTGACATCATCCTCAAAATGACACCAGAGTTTTATTTACTTATATAGTGTTCTCATTTGTTTAACTCTACTAAATCACTGTTTAAAGGGACACACGGCAATATATATATATATATTTGTTTTTTTATCAAACATTCAAATTAGCCTCACAGTTTAGGAATCCAGTATATTTTGGAATTTGAAGTTGCTTGCATCAATGTTAATAATTCAAGAATCGCCATGTGTGCCTTAAATAAGGTGCTAATGTGTGTAGGTAACGAGGTAAACAGTTGAACATTTAAAGACAATTACATCAACAACAGGAAGTGGTGTAAAAAAGTAAAACTAAAAATCATACCGGGTTGTCATATGTTACAAACCACAATTCTATCCACAATATTTCTTTTGAACCCAAATGGTTTTAAGACATAATAAAGTCAGTTGCTTAACGATCTTCTCACGAACTCTGGAGATACCACCAGCTCCTGCTGTCTGTATCTATTTTTCTGGTAGGTTCATCCAGTTCCTGCGTGCTGAGTCGTCATCAGGCCCCGGACTGCTTTACCACAATTATGACTCTGTGACTGTAGTTTAGGCATACTGTATTTCTGAAATAAATTGCTAAAATAATGAACACCTTGCACATTATATTAAACAAAACTTTTAATTTTCATATTCATCCATCATCCATCATCTATTTGAACACTCTCATATTTAATCCAGTGTTCGATCCTCGCCTTGGCCATGCAAGTTAACCTTGAGCAAGGGACTTAATCCATATTGCTTAATATTGGTTCTACCAAGGAAGCTTTCGAGAGGGACTAATTTAAGTTGCAAGAACAGGTTACCCAGTCGATGTAAAATAATTATTTTAAGTCAACAAAGAAATAAAAAAAAATTCTTCTTCTTTTCCTATGCACAAATGCACCCCTGGCACGCCTCTGCATCTCCCAACACGCCAATGACCCCATAATCATAGATGCCACGAATGAACAAGTGTTATATGTTATGCTGCTGCACTTTTGTGACAGGGCATCAACCATTTCTATGTATTAAAGGGACTGGCGTAATTGTAGCCAATACCAATACCAGAAAAAGCACTCAGAATGTGCTTCACGTTCATATGAAAGGCGCATCGGCATCAAACTTGTTTAATCTGCAGTGGAAGTATTATTTAAGTATTATTTAAGAAAATGCTGCATGTGACCCTGTGGGAAACTGTGATTTTTTTTCATTTTTACTGGAACGTCATTGTTTTCTCATACATCATGTACATAATACATTTTCACATCGCCTTCAGTCCCTTTATTTTCCCGAAGATTAAAGGCATAATTCAATATCACTTGTGTATATACCTGTTATTTTACCAATAATAATTGCAACACCCCCAGAAGCATTATAACTGTGCTTATGCGAACGCTTACTCCAGCCGCCATCTACTATGACAGTTATAGATGGTAACTGCTGTTTTCTATTACAAGTCGTCTCTCCTGAGCCCCTGCTTCCAACATGTCATCCTCTGTAACCGACTTCCACCATACCCCAATTTCAGTTTCTATTCCCGAAAACTTACTACGTTTCAATCCCGGTGCATTACATGTTCCCATAAGTTCATTTAAATGAGAGGCTCAATTTCCTGTTGACATATAGCCTCACACAGCTCGAAAATTGCAGTCATATCTGCGTGATTCACTTGAGGCATGTCTTGGACTAGTGTCAAAGTTAAATTTAAAATTGCAACCATAACAAACACAAAACAGTACACATGCAATACCAAATGATCGACTTTCTTTTAACTCGGAAATTTGAGAAACCCCAGAACGGGCAAGCTCAGCTGCTTTTTCACATGAACATGCATGCCATATCACATCAGATACATCAGATTGTAACTGTTTCGCACTGACAAGTCTATAGCTGTTTGCCATGTCCACAGCAGTTTCAGACTTCTTTATCTTCAACTTCAATCCTGAAGATCCAATTTACCAAATTTGTATGGAAAATCAGGTTGACGATTATCAGAATGGAAAATTAATAACGTTTTCTTTATGCAAAACGTCAATGAGTCCCGATCTCGCTTACTGCATTTCAATGTATATGTTGGTCTAACCGAACCTTTACCAAGTCTCTTATTTCTGTCGTCCTCCAATAAACCAAATTTACGTGACCATTTATGCGCTTTCATTTTGTTAAAAATGCACTTATTTCATGCAGAAGGCAATAAAATGAACACACTGCCTTTTGGTGATCAGGTGATATTATTATTAAACAATTTATCTTGCAGTAAGAAAATTAAATTAAAAATTTACCTAGCTCAACTGATCCACAGGAACCACAAAAAGAAACACTATTTCTCTTTTTTTAAATATTTTTGAAAACGGATCTTGTCAATATTTTAGAGGCACATAAACGCAAGACTTACCCGCAAAAGTGCAATCTTTACCAGATACTTACCCGATTAAAAAAAAAAAGCACTGGCAATAAAACATCTGTTCATTTCAGGAAATACTGCGATTACTTGACAGACATCATTTAAGTCCAACTTTCGATTTGCTTCAGCCCAACAACTGTAAAACACCGTTTATCGTAAATCTTACGGACAAAATAATTCGCAATTCAACCAGTGTAAATAAATAAATAAAATAATTAATGATTGATTTTTCCAAAAGATAGTAAAATGAAATAGTGGACATCATGTTTAATATAATGCAGGTAATCCTAAATATTTAAAAAATTACATGTACCAACACTTTCGTCAATCAGGTCAATCAGGTCATACTCTTAGTAACGTTACTGTTCAACCGGTTGAATATATAATTTATGATAATGTTGCTACTAAAAAGCTAGGCATATAGCAGAACTTAAGTGGATGAAAAACTTACAGACACCATATCCACTCGGCCTTAATGACAATATTTATTAACAAGAAAATATTTCAAAAGATCCTGCTCAAGTGTTGACTCGGGATAGGGAGAAATTATTGTTTACTATTGTTCAAATTGTTATATATATGGAATTTTCTTTTGTTGGAAAAATTCCAGCAATATTATTTCTCGCAAAACGTAGTTTTCAGGATGTGAGGAAGGGGTATAACATGAAGGTCGCCCATCCGTCTATCCTTCAGTTACACTTTTCAATTCCGGAGCTTCTTGAGAAAATAATAAGAGTCACAATTCGTAAAAAAAGGATCGTTCTTGCGTGCGAGCTTTTGTGGGTGCGTGCGTAAACCGTGCTTGTGTGCGTGCTATTATGCATATGTTTGTTAATATTTAAATTTGACGAATTTGAAAGGCATTTGAATACTACTTCTTCATAAAAAAGAAAATTCATAAGAAATAATGTTTTAAAAAGTGCTAAGGCCTGGGCTAGAACCCCGTCCGCAACAGAAAAGGCATATTAAGACAGCGCGTTAACCTACTGCGCTACGGAGGCCGATTAACAATGTCGTATTAATTAAGTTACTTTACATAAATATGCTCAATCGAGAAGACTCTCTGCCAACATCACGGTGGATAGACGTAACGGACCCTGGTTGGTCAAAACTGCGTTACCTTGATTCTGGTTGCACTTGTAACGGACCCTGGTTGGTAAATCAGAGGGAAAATGGACACTGGTGTCAAAACGTTCGAACATAAAGATACAGTATCGTATGTATAAGAAAAAAAAATTATGCGACGGAATTTTTGAATATCATATCCTTCGAAATGCATTTTCTTTATGTACAACAAATGCAGAATAATTCCCAACAAGCTTACTCTTAACCGGTCGATACAAAGTTGGTGACTTGAAAAAGCCAAACTTCCATATGTTCTCTCTGACTAATTTAATGTGATCCCAAACTGGTTTGCAATTGCTGTTGTTCAATAAAGAAAACTGTTTAGTCTAAAATTCTGCAAATATTTACGTCATGTCTAAATTTCAGAGCACCGGACCCTGGTTGCTTTGTAAAACATGCTTGAGATTCTGGCAACGGACAAAATCTGTATCTTTGGCACCGGATCCTGGTTGATAGACTGTTTTCTATATACCTTCGGATTAAAGAGAAAGCGACGATCGGGACTTTGGCTCCACCAACACAAACAATAAAAAAAAACATCTGTTGGTTGCATGGTGTTTTAAGTCATCTTCAGCACATTTTAGGTAATATATGATGGTCGATTTTTTCGTGGGGGAGGCAGGCCATCCACATTTTCATAAGTAGGACAAGTACAGCATGCCTCATGAAATCTGGGAACGAGCTGGATTCGTAACCACGACCGTAGCGCTGTACTTGAAACAGCGCCTCACCACTCTGACCACCGGTACTAAAATCATTCATGCGACAGCATGATGGAAAATAAAAAAAGAACAGCCCAATATTGAATGTAGAGGGTGTGATCTTGTGATAGTGATAGAATCTGGTGGTGAGTTTGGCTAAATGAGTCTATGTCGTATAAGGTACAATACTAAACAAATGTACTCAGGACCTACGTTCGTGTATATGTGTTTGCGCCTTGAGATCATTCTCTCTTCCGGCCTGTCTTCCAGTCGACAGTACCCTAAAATAAACTATGGGCCCGGAATAGACATTAACCAAACTTACTTTCCCCGCAGCGCGCTGCATGACGGTTTTTGTCGCCGTTTTACACGACAATGACCTCAAACAGTTTTTATATTTGTAACCGGAGGCCCCGGGTTCAATCCTCCATGTTGCCACTGAGTTTCGTCGGTGTGTTCTTGCGCAAGACACTTTCCCTTAGCTTCGTTCGTCGGATGGGAACGTAGACCGGGCGATCTCGTGTATCGGTCTAAAGAACCATAGGAATATATTCGATAATAAGAGTAGGGCACGGTTCCCGGATTCCTATGTATCCTTCCTCTCTCTCTCTGGGGCGGCTCTAAATAACCTATACTGTGTTGATGAGCCGTTAAACAACATTTAATATTAAATAAAGGTTTATTCAAAAGGAATTATCTTAGAGCACGCAGCTGTGCACACACTGTCTGCAAAAATCCGAAAATTAAAAAAACAGCACAATACATAAAAAACAACAAAAACAACAACACACAAACGAAACAGTAGGGGCGAGAGGATATAAGGATTCAGACTGTATCATCAACATGTCAGCGTCAAATAAGGTATACAATAGTGGGAAAAAACGAACCACAACGTATCTGGGAATAAAACAAGTTTATGAAGTACCCCGCGGGACCACACTAGCAACGCCCTAGTTAAGCCCGTAACAGGTAACAATTGTTTGATCATAAATAACACTTCAAAACAAAATACAGCAATGAATAACAAATTAAATATTACAAGTAATACAAATGCAGCAATATGAACAACTAATGACGTAGACTTTATACATGAGTGTTGGCATAATGTAGGCTGACATGTCGTATAGAGAGGCCACCGTTGTTGTACGCAAAAATAAGAAAAAGTTTGTTTTTTTAGATATTTTGTTTAAAATAACTCTTAATGTACATTTATTCCCAAATTAATATAATTGTATAAGGTAATACATTGAACACTTCCTATAGAAAAGCTTAGCTTAGCGTTTATAATCTCCGAAGGCTTACTGAAAATGTCAATTACACCTTTTAAAGAGGCATTTATCAATGGTAAACTTTGAATTTGCAAGTTTTCATTATTTTATACCTATAATATAATTCTAGAGAAAGTTTTATTGAGAATGTTGCCACTTTTTTTGTTAAAGCACTAGCGGATTTCGAGGGGAGCACCCCCTCATCGGAGTCATCCTATGATTAGAAAAGGTTATCACATAACATTCAGCTGAATGTTGTTTAACTGTTTATCACGACATTATATTGAATATTTATAGCCGGTCGCCCAAAAGAAAGGAAGGATACATAAAAATCCGAGAAGTTGCCCTAATCTTACTTACGAATATATTTTCCTTTGATTAGCAAATTGTTCCAAGGATAGACTCCGAAACACAGAACCAGTGTACATACCAATCCGACGGACGAGAATAAAGGAACATGTTTTACTCAATAATACACAGAAGAAATTGACTTGCGGCGATAAGGCTTCATCCGGGTCGAATGAAACGTGCTATCAAGTAGACCACGCCAGCCCCCTTGAAGTGTACGAATTCCTCGCCGATGTTTGGAGGGTGAAAACTCGTTAAATGTGAAAATCTTTAAAATATCTCAGCACATTGTTTTTTTCCAAAAGTTGACCCACGCACAATGTATGTTTGCAACTACCGACTAGGATCCTGTGTCAGAAGCAAACAGGATCCGGTGCCATGAGCAACAGGATCCGTTACTTTGCAATCCACAAACAACTTAACGCTTCTGGCAATCGGTAGATAATATTATGTATTAAATACGTCCAAGAGATGTTATGGATGTTATGGCTGAACATAGATCATTCCAGACATAGCATATGCCAATAGCAGTCACACTTTTTGAAATAAACACATTTTTCTTAGAACTAGACGTACTTTCACGCGTCGGTGTGTAAACAGTGCGCGTTCTTTCACATCTAAAACACTGTTTTTATAACCCGTTCTTTATGAATTCAGACACACAAATGCATCTAGTGTTCCGTGGGTGCCATCATTCTTAAAAAGTGTCTTATTGTAAAGTAATATTAAATACTTTTTAACAGTTTACGTGTTTTTACCTGCTAGGGTCCTTAACATGAGTAACCAGGATCAAGGTAACGCTGTTTCGAGCAGCCAGTGTCCGTTACGTCTGTCCACCGTGAACATAAACCATTGCTTTTCAACATATTGTTTTTCCAGGTCCGTAGCTACACTGGGGCACACAGAGGTATTTGCCTTGGTTTTATTTTGGGAAGGTACATACTTACATAAAAACAACTATACACTAGTATATAAGGACCCTGGGAGAAATGCAACACACTGAAGGAAATTAAAACAAAATCTAGGGTGGAGAGGGAGGTTAATGCCACCGGATACCAACATAATGGATATGCCTCGGTTAAATTTAAGGGCTGGTTACGGGCCAGTTTTCATTTAAAATTACTTTACAAATCAATAAACTTAGGAAAGGTTAATTACTAGTATTTGAACTTAATTGTTGTACTAAAACTTTCGGTTTTTAGTTAACACTTACCCTGTCATACAGACATCTTTCATATTTTCTTCGATTTTGAAATTCTATCAATCGAATTTTAATGTTCAGATTGCCAATTCATACATTTGTGTTGCATTTTTTTTTGTTTCGTGAAAACATCAATATTGGGGCCCACACCGAAACATTGGGGTGTGGAGTCCTCCGGCTCTTACGCCTATGTTTATAAGACTATATAGAAACTCTCTCTCTCTCTCTCTCAATGCCTTCCACCCCACTCCTTCCTTCCCCCACTCTCTCTCCTCTTTGCTCACTCTTTTCCCTCCCTCCCTCCCTCCCAACCTCACGCCCTCCCTCATATCCCTCCCTATCTCTCGCTTTCTTTCTTTCTCTGTATCTCTCTTTCTCTCTGTGTGTGTCTCTGTCTCTTTCTCTCGTTCCTTCTTCCTCTTTTTGACTATCTATGTCTCTCTCTGTCTCTGTGTCTCTCGGTGTCTCTCTGTCCATTTTATTTTCAATTTCAAAATTTCAATTCATGCATAAATTAAGAGGAATTCATTAAAACTATGTTGATTTATAATCTAATAATATGTGTAAACCACGCATGCATAACTTCACATAACAAATACCATATCTCCATCTTTACCATTAGTTACGAGCCTCTACCAATATTCCAATTTCGAAAAAACAATGTCTCCCTTGTGTTTTGTGTCAACACAAACACACACACACACATACATGGAGGATTGTTTGTATATAATAGTTTCTTTGATGCAACGCGATAGTTGGAAAGGGGCTTTGTTAAAAGGCCGCTACGTTTAATTATAGGTACTGTTTTGAATTATATATAAATATGGACTTATAAGGTTGTTTGAGTAAGTACATCTTTAGCTTCCTTTTCAATTTCTAATGACTTGTATTTCCTATTAGGTCTTTCTACTGAAGGTTGGTCTCATCAGTTCGGTGGTAAAATGCCGTTTGCTAAAATCCACTTTTATACCCGTTATAAGACCAGTGGTCGATTCACAAAGTACCTGAAGCGTCTCATACAGTACTGCCTTATCTCATTAATATTCAGTGAATTTAGGTAGTGCGCATGTTGTATATATGAACCCACACGTACATGTATACAGTAATCACTTAGAACAACAGGCGTAATGACCGTTAAATCTGTTCAGTTCTAGTGTGCCTTTTATCAGGATTGTGTAGCTTTAAGTTGATCGACGAGGAGGCAGACAAAATAATCATTCGTACAAATCCCTTATATAATTCAAAACTACACACAACATGTTCTCCGACCCCATATTGACAAGGAGTCTGATCACATCAGAGATAGTCATGTAATTGATTCTATCCCTAAATATTTCAAAAAATCAGACAGTTCTGTAATTTTTTATTAGTATAAAAAACCTATTAGAAATATTATTTTCAACTACAACAAAATAGTTTCTGACCTTGATATAGTAAATAAAACTCCTAAGGAATTTGACTGTAACACATCACATCCAAATTTTGCTATGCTCTAGCAGGTCATGTCATCACGGGTAATTTTGATAGTGCTGATAAACGTATTCGGCATCTGTTTTCGAAAGGTCCTAAGTATAGATATCTTCAACTATCGATTTTAATACCTGTCGTGCTCAGATCGCCCAATCCATTGAGGATTTTAGTAACCAGTGGTGTCGTAGAGAACATGCGGACCGAAACTCTCTTTCTACTTGGCTAAAGTCAATTTTTAAAATTATAGATACACGTATTAACTTTTATAATGCTAACCCCTCTTTATTTCCTCCGAGACCTAGGTTTTCCTTTCGTAATTTAAAATCGAGTATTCAAGAATTTCATATTAAAATTGTTTAGTTCCTTCTGATAAAGCGGCTAATAATGTAATTATTGTTTGACTCCTACATTACGCCAATGCTTTATCTCTGGGTTCTAATTCGTATACTCCAGTTCATTCTACTGAGGATGATGTTATTTCCACACATATCACTCGGTGCACTACTTTCTAGGCTGGGGTAGACGAAAAGCAGAACAAACTGCCAACTATGTACTTTATTTCTAAATTACATAAAAATCCGTATAAGGCCCTTTTTAATTCGAATTCTAGTTCCTGCACCACCACAAACATCTCCAAAATGTTAACTTCTTGTCTTACTGCCGTTAAATATCACGTTAAACAATATTGTGATAAAACTTATGAAAACTCTGGGATTAATTTGTTTTAGTCTATAAAACATTCAGGAGACGAGTTTCATCTATTAGCATTTATGACTTCACTACACTATATATAACCTTACCACATCACCTTATCAAAGACAAGCTTATTCAAAAAACATTTGCTAGGGAAAAACTACATTTTTGGCCTGTAATAATATTAAAGCATTTTTTACTAACGGCAGTTTAGACAATCACACTATGTGGACTTGCCAGGAAGTTTGTGAAGCACTCATCTTCCTATAAGATAATATTTTCGTCAGACGACCGTTTATAGACAAATTGTTGGTATCCCTATGGATACGAACTGTGCACCTCTTGTCGCAGATCTATTTTTATATTGCTATGCAAGATATTTAATGTTGAGTCTTTCACCTGATACCCAGGAAGATGTTATTGAGGCCTTTATTGACACCTCTCGGTATCTGGACCACATATTAAACATAGACAACCCTTTCTTTTCTACTATGGTTAATAGTATATACCCTAAAGAACTTTAACTTAACAAAGCTAATATTTCTGATACTAACGCTTCTTTTCTTGATTGAAAATGGTATAATAATTAGCAAAATATATGACAAGAGAGATGATTTTAATTTTGATATTGTTAATTATCCCCATTTAGATGTGGATGTTTCCCGAGCAACTTCTTATGGTGTCTACGTGTCTCAACTTATTCTTTTTTCTAGAGCTTGTACTCGAGTTGAGGACTTTAATATTCGTAATCTTTGTATAACTAAAAAGCTACTCCACCAGGGTTACCGTTACCATAAACTTCGTAAAACCTTTGCAAAATTGTATTATAGTAAACCTGATCATCTTTCTAAATATAAAAGTAATTTAAGAACAAGGACTATAACAACCTGACTTCTATGGTGACGTGATTTACAAACTTCGTAAGCTTTCATACTATCTTTGTTAAACTTGTTAAAAAGCTTATGACTCTATCATTTTGCAACGCACTGCATGCTTGGTGGTGTGACCATTTACAGCTTACCACTAATATTTCCTCTTAAATTGTGCGATGACCGGACAGGCTGTGGACCCTATGTTTGTCTGCAGTCTTGTCTTGTCGTGCCCTCAATGGTTTATTCTCTTGTTGCTCTGGCTTCTGCCAAGTAATTGAGTATCTTCTTTGTGGCTTTCTAGGCTATTGTTTCTTTTTGTTGTATTTATATATACACGATCATGTTTGTGTTTTACTTATATTGCATATTAATGCTGCCTTGTTGGTTAGAGAATAGTTCATGGCGGGGATTTCTTTATTTACACTGCCCCGTTTTATTGGGTTGTCCTATTGTCAACTCTTTATGTTTTCTTATTTGGCCTTTCATTCATCTTTAAATTGTTCTTTGTTTCTGTGTTGTTTTTTTAGATGACTGTCGTCCTTGAATGCTGCTTTACCTGTTCGATTTTTATATCTATATTTAAACTTCTGAAGCACTAATTTGTCCAACCCGGGAGGATAATGAGAGGTAGAGTTATATGCGTAGTAATTATTGGACTCTTAGTGGGTGAATGATTCGCCCGGCGTAAAAGGAAGAAATGTTTACCTAACCGTTTCTGTCATAGATCCACAAGTTGAACACGACGTCTTGATATCCGTACGCTATGCATTCCTTTGATCTATATTCCAGTAAGTGCCTCCTTTATTCCTGATATGATTGCTGGTGCCGATTTCGCACTATGGCTCTGTAAAATTTCAGTTTTTATACGATCAATAAAATAAAAATGGCGGCTTTTAGAGAGGCAGCTATGAAAATTACGTGTACTCATTATTCGAACACATTTCACTCTCCAAACGCATGGCACAACGTTCATTTTACTGATTACTGATTACTATTATCCTATACACTTATATTGATTTATACTAAGTAATAAATAGCAATTCTAATTCCTGACACAAACCAGGTAATTTGGCAATGAAAATTTCCTTGTTATAGATATAGAATACACACGTTATACTCCCTTCTACAAATATGAGTTATTTTCATGATGATATAGATCTAGCTCAACTACAACTCCATTCCAATTCGCACATGGTGTTGCTCAACACAACAGAAATCCTTTTCAAGCCGCGTTTGAAATCTAATGATGCAATACAGCCATACCTTAATCTGTTAAAAACACAGACAGACAAACACTGACGTAAATGTGAAAAACACAAAGAAAGCAAATCTTAAATAATAACTACCTATGAACTGAACAAACTAAACGAGTGTTGAAATATGACACCCGACACATATTTTAACTGCACCTGTCATAGACCTATATTTATATCCATGAACCTGTCCACTGAATTAATATCTACATTAAAGATCTCCAGCCAAGTTAATATACCCCATTTATATAAATATATGATATACTAATAAAAAAACTTAGAAATAGCTGCCAACCACAAAAAATATTAGTTAGACGAGAAAAAGATGATTTTAATAAACAAATTTGTCTTCGTGAAAGTCCGAAACAATTCGGTAGTTTCCGCGCGCACTTTGCTTGATGACGTATATTTTGCCATTGACCTTATGGCCCGGTTTTCATCTGTTGTATTCATGCATGGTAATTTCGGGAAGACATCATATGTTTATTATTTTTATGTGATAATTTATTTTATATTATTATATTAGATAACTACTGGAAAATGGTTCACTGTGTTGCGTTTGCATGCAATACCACGAGAGCAAAGGGTTCAAAGTTATTATACATAAGAACCCAGAACGAAAGTAAAAGTATGTCAGTTTGGTTTAGTTTTAGCTCAGACTTCGGCGACTATTTATCAAATCTCAAAACGTATCCTGTAGAAAACTGCAAGACGAAACTATGCATATACTTATCAGTGGGCACTTCATCCATAAATGGAAACTTAAACATGATAAATATCCCATGGCGTTATTATTTGTTTGTGTTTTAACTTCGGTGCTTTTGAGTTGACTCGCTTATGGATCCTATATTTGACCGGTGAATATTTACGCTTTTACAATAAACTATTTAAACCATTATGAAAATTATAAATGAACATTTCCACTTTCAGATTCACTTATGTTTAGAACATGTATTATTTATTATATTAATTATTATTGTTGGTTGGGATAATGCAGTACAGTAGTTTCCTAGTAGATCCGCTGTGACATGTGTGTAATTGTCCAACACAAAAAGTAACTTTTAATATTCTACGATTTTGCACACATTTATATTGCACCGGAACTTTTTTTCGTGCTTGCAAAGAGCCGCAAAATAGAAATAAGAACTAATATCAAATAAAAATAACGGAATCCTTCCCTATAGTGTCAACAAAAAAATACGTGTTTTTTTTCCAACCTTTTATGGCAGAAATTGATAAAATAATTTGAATGGTCACTCACCCACTATTTTAACATTATCGAATGGTAAACAAACTTTAGAAAATCGCTTGCTGTTTTAATGACGTCATCCGACGTCGACGTCGTTTTCGCGCAAAATAATCATCCACACAAAATTAAACTGAATGGCAAGATAGGAATTCCATCAAAAGCTATAAAAAATAACGCAAATACAATGAAAAGTAATAGTCATACAATTAACATTGATTGAAAACAATATGAAAGTATACAATAAAAAGGTTATTGAATTTGTATGGCTAAATGTTACTTGGAACTCGTTGTTTTGGCGCAGGACGACTCGCAAGCTCGTCATCCTTTGCCAAAACAACTCGTTCCAAGTAATATTTAGCCAAACAAATTCAATAACCTATAATACTATATCTAAGATAGAGCCCTATTTAAAAAAAATCTATAGCTGAGATCTAAAAAAATATGTTGAATACGGAGTTGATTTTATTTTTTACGACAGTTACTTTTGGTGCGCATTCTAGCTTTTTACAACGCAATCATTCTAATTTGGAAACAACATTTTGTTCTGTCATCCGTTGGTCCTAAAATACTGCTGGCCTTATAAATACAATATATCGGAGAAAACTTAACAATGAAAATACAGCACAGTAAAATATAAGGTTTTATTTCTCAAGTAAGAATATATTCAAATATAGTTATAGTATCATTTCAAAATTTCAACAACATTTTGCAATTCCCGCCACTTCAAGAACCTCAGGTGTGAGGCAGTTTCCCTCAAACACACGAGTTTCTGCGATGCAGACTGCCACTTTAAGCTAATTCCCCATAATCTCTGCAACATTTCAGAACGTCATTATGTGTTTTCATGGCACTGCCGTGGGTACAGCCGTACCTGTAATAGAAAGAAACACTAATCTTTGCAGACCTAACAAAATCATATTTTAAATAAGTACTATTTTTCAAAATGAAAATGTTTTAGACAGGCACTATATGATAAAAGAAATCAATAGCAGGCATTTGATTACGGTGATCAGAATTCATTTAGTCATACTAGGTCACTTTATCTAAAACCATGAAGGTACTATATGCCAAAAAAAACACAACACAGTGACACATACTTCGGCAATTAACAATAACAAAAAAGGCGATGCGTCGTGACTTTAGTGGGTGGGGGAACAATTGATTGTCACAGCAGACATAAAATCTAAAGATTGCGATTCGACCCTTTTTCATAAATGTTAGGCCTACCAGTTATTTAAACTAATGCTACTGTATAGAAAAACATATAAACCTTGACAATATGCCGGCAATGAACAACAATTTTAGTTTTTTACCATTCAATTCACTTTATTGATTTAAATATAAAAGTATATAACAATATACTTTTTAAAGGCTGTCAGTGGAACTTTAATCCTACAACATCGGTCATATGGTTATTACAATTTACTTTAAATAACAACAAAGGTATACACTTCCAATATGCACATAATTATTTTTTTATAAATGACAGAGATACATGCTATACTTTACGAAGGGTACGAAATTGCAAGGAGTAAACATAGCTTTGACCTTTGACCCGGTGTTAGTATACAACTGAAGAAATGTTTCTTAGAAGGTATTAAACCCCCTATTTCCTTGTTGATGTTTAATAGCAGACATGTTTATTTGCATGATAAAGTAAGTTTCCCAGAATTCTAACAAGGTTTGAGTTTTTAACAGGTTGTCAACATTCTAACTTTACTATGGAAGGTCAATGGAGACTCATTAACGCTATTATAAACTACAAGGAGAAATCATGTATTTTTCAGAATTGCATAAAAAATGATTTTCTAGGCATTTATTTTGTTTGAATAGGTGAGTTGAACTCAGAAACATAGAAAAAAAATCATGTTCAGACTTTAGACTATTTTAGAGTGTTTTGGCAACTTTTCCTAAATTTTTCTGATTTTCTCTAAAATGAGGGCCACAATCTGTGCAGCAGGGTAACCACAAACTCATGTAAATTACCGTCCGCACTACAATAAAAGGATATATGTCGATAATCGACAATTCCCAATGTTTTTCTGTGATTCGTTTTGAAAGCAACGTACAGAGAATATTGTCTTAGACAAATTGAGGTAATGTTTGTAGATTGTATGTGTTTTTACCAAAAATGCATGGTTTAAGAAAAAGGGGATAACTCCCTTGTGTACAGAACTCTTATTATGTTTTTAATTTTGTTTGGAATATTGGTGGTAGTAGATCTAATTGTTTAATATGCATCATTTAATATTTCCTGTTTTGCTGTTATATAATAAGGAAAAGAAAAAGGGGTACTTTTTATTTTTGCTCATTATATATGAATGGTGTTTTTATTTACCCTTGCAATTGATGTTCGTTATACTCTCTTTCACACTTTTTAATATAAAGATTAACAGTATAGTAAAATGCATCAATCCAGGTGTGGATTGTTCGCTATATGTTGACGACTTTGTTATATGTTATCGTGCAAAAAACATGAATACTATCGATAGACAATTACAACAATGTCTAAATAAACTTCAGACCTGGTCTGATAAAAATGGTTTTAAATTTTCTAAATCTAAAACTAATTGTATGCACTTTTGTCAACTTCGTAGACATCATGAAGACCCTCATCTAACACTGGATGGGTCACCAATACCAGAAGTGGATGAGATAAAATTCCTTGGTCTTATTTTCGACCGTAAATTAACGTTTATACCACACCTTAAATACTTGAAGGCCAAATGCCTTAAAGCTCTTAATTTACTTAAAGTTGTTGCAAACACTAATTGGGGAGCAGATCGAAAAGTTCCTTGCGACTTTACAAATCTCTTATCAGATCCAAGCTGGACTACGGCTCGATAGTATATGGATCGACTCGCAAGTCGTACTTGCAGATGCTCGACCCTGTACATAATCAAGGATTACGACTCGCCTTTCGTACATCACCAGCCGAAAGTCTATATGTTGAAGCTAATGAACCATCACTGTCTCATAGACGGGACAAATTAGCTCTTCAATACGCCATTAAATTAAAGTCTAACCCTTCAAACCCAACTTTCGATAATGTTTTTAATCCTAGTTGTGAACATATTTTTGATCGAAAACCGAAGGCCATTCGACCATTTGGTCTTCGTATTAAACCAAAATTAAGAGACACTGAAATCGACCTAAATTTGATTGCAAAGTACAAAATACCACAAATTCCACCGTGGACTTTGGAAACACCAACAATTATTTTTGGTCTTTGTAATAATGACAAATCCAGCACAGACCCTTCTGTCTTTCAAAGCAAATTTAATGAAATTAAATCGAAATACAGTAACTTTCGACATATCTACACAGATGGCTCTAAAGATGGAGATAAGGTAGCTGCAGCAGCTGTTGTTCACAAACACAGCATAAAGAGCCGCCTGCCTGACAAGGCCTCTATCTTTTCAGCTGAACTTAAGGCAATTGAACTTGCCTTAAATTATATTCAGGAATCTGATGATGATCATTTTGTTATATTTTCTGATTCCCTTTCATCTCTTCAAGCACTGGGTAATATGAAACATGATAACCCAGTTGTGCTTCAACTTTTAGAAAAGTACAATTCTCTTATAATTGATAATGTTATTATTTTGTACATGCCGTGTAGGAATACGTGGTAATGATAGAGCTGATAGTACTGCTAAGGCAGCATTAGATTTACATCTAACTAATACCAAATTACCTTATACTGATTTTAAAAGTTGTATTAACACATATATTCGTAACTCTTGGCAAGCCGCTTGGGATTTGTCAGTTAACAATAAACTCTATCCAATTAAACCGTTACTCGGAGAATAGGGTTCTTCTAGTAGACCCATTCGTCGAGAGGAAGTTGTCCTAGCCCGGTGCAGGATAGGGCATACACGTTATTCTCATTCATATTTAGAAGCAATTACCAGAATGTATACCCTGCTTTGCACCGTTACGGTCAAACACATCTTATTGGAATGTGTAGACTTTGATCCTATGCGTCAAAGGTACTACAATGTTAATACTATGAAAGAGTTATTTGATACTGTAGATTTTAGTCTTGTTTTAGATTTCCTAAAAGAGATCAGACTATAGAAATCATTATAATGTGTTCTTATATATATGTACTTGTTAATATACCCGTTGACGGGCATTTGTTGATTTACATACATAGTTTATATTATACCTTATCATCCCTTATTTTTTAATAGTTTAATCTTTATATATTTACATTTTTTTTTTTTTTAATTAATACTTCATTTCTTCATCAATTTTTGCGCACAATATGACCTATTTATGGTTCGACGTGCCGTAAAACACCATTCATTCATTCATTCATTCGTTATGAATGTTATGTATTTCGTTGATTCTATTCAGTGAATACTACATTTCCTGTTAGCCTTTTATAACTACGTGTATGCACGTCCATTGCTGTTGTTTTACTGCACAATTGCAAGACAGTTAGCTATTTGTATGTTTTGTGTATTGAGTAAACAATACTAGTGATTATAAAGTTTTCTTCGCTGAGAAATACTGATCTTGCAGTCTAGACATGGAACTATTTGCTTCACCATCAAATCAAAGTCCTTACCAATGTCTTAGATCAATTGTCTCACACTAAAACAAAGGTATTGATTTACTACTCAGATCTTTTAAGATGCGATATTGATACAACGCATCAACTTAAAAGGTTTCGGTGTTTAATTCTTCGGAAATGTGGTATTGATTTGTGCTGCCGCCAAGAATGGACTTATGCAATCACATATTAGAAGCGAGTTATGTGCCGTTATGCCTACGATACAGGTGAATCACAGTTCTCGCAACTCCTATAAGTAGGTAAATTGAAAAAAACACATACATAGTAGACTGAAATCATAACATTTTCTAGATAAAAACACAACAACTACATATATTTGGCCTGTAACGATATTAAAGCGTTTTTCACTAATGGACATTTGGAAAATTACTCATAGTGGACTTGCCATGAAGTTTGTGAAGCTCTTATTTTCCTATTAGATATTATTTTCATCACGTATGGACCTTTCGTTCAAACGCAGATATTTTGTATTCCTATGGGTACGAACTGTGCATCTCTTGTCGCAGATTTATTTTGTATTGCTACGAAAGAGATTTCATTTTGAATATTTCACCAAATACTCAAATACTGTCATAAAAAACACCTCTCGATATCTGGATGATATATTGAATATTAAACACCCTTTCTTTTGTACAATGGTTAATATTATTCAAAGAACCTCAACTAAACAAAGCTACTAGTTTATATATGGTCGTTTCTTTTTTCGATTTACATCTCAGCTGAAAATGGTGAATAATAAGGAAAAGCTATTACAAGGGAGAAATATAGAAAGATCGGACAGGGAAAGTAGCATTCAAGGAGGACAGTCAACCACAAAACACAGAAACAAACATGGAAACAGACAAACAAGAAGGCAAAAGTAATAATAAAGGTAAACGACATCACAAACACAAAATGGTTGACAATAGGGCTACCGCCTTGGAACGGTCAGTGGCAAAGTAGGCCACTAGGGGTTTAAACCGGTTCTAGGGTGCACCAAACCTCACACTTACCCTACTGTCATCCCATTAAAACAGGACAGTGTAAATCTCCGCCATGATCTAATCTCTTACCAACAAGGCAGCATCAATAGGCAATATAAGTAAAACACAAATATGCTCGTGTAAATATAATACCAAAAACCAATAGCCAAGAAAGCCACCATGAAGGTACTCATTGACTTGGCAGAAGCTAGAGCAGTAAGAGAATAAACCATTAAGGGCACGACAAGAAAGATCATGGACAAACATCAAACGCCACCGTCCCAATGGGCTTTAGGTAGGCGTCATCATAGGGTCCACAGCCTGTCCGGTCATCGTACAATTAAAGAGGAAAGCACAGTGACGAGCTGTAAAAGGGTCCACCACCAAGCATGCAGTACGTTGCAAAATGATAGGGTCATAACCTCTTTTGATAAACTTTTTAACAAGTTTAACAAAGATAGTATGAAAGTGATCATGACCAAGATCCTTACGAAGTTTATAAATCACATCACCATAGAAGTCAGGTTGTGATAGTCCTTGTCGCAGAAGAGTCCTTAAATTACTTTTATATTTGGAAAGAAGATCAGGGTTACGATAATAAAATTTTGCAAAGGTTTTACGAAGTTTATGGTAACGGTAACACTGATTGAGTAACTTTTTAGTGATACAAAGATTACGAATATTAAAGTCCTCAACTCGAGTACAAGCTCTAGAAAAACGAATAAGTTGAGACAGATACACCCCATAAGAAGTTGCTCGGGTAACATCCCCATCCAAGTGGGGATAATTAAAAATGTCAAAATTAAAATCATCTCTCTTGTCATAGATTTTGCTAATTATTTTACCATTTTCAATCGAGAGATTTAAATCAAGAAAAGAAGCGTTATTATCAGATATATTTTCTTTATTAAGCTGAAGCTCTTTAGGATAAATATTATCAACCATAGTTGGAAAGAAAGGGTTGTCAATGTTCAGTATGTCATCCAGATACCGAGAGGTGTCATTAAAAGCTTCAATATCTGGTTGACTGGTGAATATCTGGGTATCTGGTGAAAGACTCAACATGAAATCTCTTTAATAGCAACATAAAAACAAATCTGCGACAAGTGGTGCACAGTTCGCACCCATAGGGATACCAACAATTTGTCTATAAACGGTGGTACCATACCTGACGAAAATATTATCTAATAGGAAGATGAGTGCTTCACAAACTTCATAGCAAGTCCATATTGTATAATTGTCTAAACTGCCGTTATTAAAAAACGCTTTAATATTATTACATGCCAAAAATGTAGTATTTTCTCTAGCGAATGTTTTTTGAATAAGAGAAATTAGCTTGTCTTTAATAAGGTGATGTGGTAAGGTTGTATATAGTGTAGAGAAGTCATAAGTGCTTATTGATGAAACCTGACCTTTATTGAAAATACTTCATTTTGACATTTTAATTATCTACACTTACATTGGGATGTTCCACGAGCATTATCCTATGGGTTTTATGTGGTCTATGTTTCACAGCTTACGCGTTTTTCTACAGCTTGTAGTCGACCTTATTAACCTGCTATAACTAAAACGCTGTTTTATCAGGGCTATAGCTACCATAAACTTCGAAAAAAACTTTGCAAAATTGAATCATCGTCGTAATCCTGATCATTTAAACTCATAAATGTTATAAATCCGACAATGACTATCACAAACGGACTCCTTTGGTGACGTTATTAACACTATTCGTAAGGTCATTGGTCATGACCATAGACAGCTAATCAAAAGAGATCATTATGAACATTTCATTTTGCAATGCACTGCATGCTTAGTAGTTGACCCATTTAAAGTTGGCCACTATTCTTTCCTCTTTGATTGTGGACCCTATGACGTCTATCCAAATCCTTAAATGTTCATCAGATCTTGTTTTTTACATTTCAACTCCGTTTCTGTCATACTTATCCCTATTTAGGTTTTTGGTGCAAAGACACTATGAGATCCCATGTATTCTGGGACTTTATAGTTAGTTTAATAATACAAAAGGCCAATTGTAAGGATGCCTAACTTTACGATGAGCTGCACCCTAATCCTTTTGACAGAAGAGAGTAATGTCAATTTGGTCAAATAGTTGCTTATTGAGTTGTGACATCAAAACATACAATTGATATTGCAAATTACTTACCATGTGAGTGTTTCATCACTCAAACCGTTTCTAATAACATTATTTAACTAACCAGCCGCGTTCAAGCATAGTAACTCTGGCAAAATCACCGTTGGTATGTTAGTATCTTTATATTGAATATACATGCAAACTACTGTTTTATGATATCGTATGATATTTCTAAATTAGTTTATTAAGAACCAAAATGTCGATTTTGGTCATCTGAAGAAGTACTTGTATTCAGATATGATTATACAGCAGCTGAACGGGCAAGAAAGTAGTCAGCTACAGCATTTGTTATAGTAGAACTATAAGGTGTATGGTTAATATATGCACATGTTGTGTTTTTCATCTCATCGTCGCTTTATTTTTACATCTGTGAATTAACATGACGCCAGTTGTCAATCATTATCTATTTCAACCAAGCAAACCAATGCGATACCTCCGACCAACAATAGCACGTGCAACTATATTATAATCAAACATATCGTCAATGGTCTACGACAACAACAGGGCGGGGATGTATCTAAGTACTGACGTCATGTTAATTGTCAATATACTACGACATCAACAATAGGGTGTGGATGTCTAAATACTGAAAATATTGATGTCATGTTAATTGTCAATATGCATCGACATCAACAATAGGGCGGGGATGTCAAAATACTGACGTCATGTTAACTGTCAATATACTACGACATCAACAATGGGGCGGGGATGTGTAAATACTGACGTCATGTTAATTGTCAATATACTACGACATCAGCAATGGGGCGGGGGATGTCTAAGTACTGTCGTCAAGTTATTTGTCAATATAAAACGACATCAACAATGGGGCGTGGATGTGTAAATACGGACGTCATGTTAATTGTCAATATACTACGACATCAACAATGGGGCGGGGGATGTCTAAATACTGACGATATGTTAATTGTCAATATACTACGACATCAATAATAGGGCAGGGATGTCTAAATACTGACGTCATGTTAATTGTCAATATACTACAACATCAACAATAGGGCGGGATGTCTAAATACTGACGTCATGTTAATTGTTAATATACTACGACATCAACAATAGGGCGGGATGTCTAAATACTGACGTCATGTTAATTGTCAATATACTACGACATCAACAATAGGGCGGAGATGTCTAATTATTGACGTCATGTTAATTCCCGTGGTGTCGTTTGCCTTGATTGCGTATTATATCTATGATTAGGAAAAATGTTTTTGTTGCCAGATGTGGTAAGTCTGCTACCAAATAAAATGTATGATATTCCTTCTGCAACAACTTCAACAAGAATGATGTCCAATAAAATATTAATTTTCTATGTTATGTATCTGTTATGTCTGCCAATAAGTGTATTACTAGTATCACGACAGGCATTATGGATTGAGAAGTAAATCATTGGCATTTATCATCAGAAGTAATCAGATTTGTAGTGTATGCCATTATTATAAATAATACACAAGGAGTATAGTTCTCTTATGGGAATTAATACTGAAACACCTTTTCAGTATTTATTATTCCCTTAGAAGCAAAAACACAAACAAGAGATAAAAGTAGCAGACTCGATTTCATTGAATCTGTTCATGAGAGGTAATGTCGAGTGCAATACCTCTCACCTGTCTTAGTGTGAACAAACACTGGTGATATCAAGTGTATACACTTTACATGGTTTCTATGACAACAAAAACAACATATGGCATGATACCGAGACTAAAAAACAGTACCATTTTAAACGTTAATGACTGTTCACGTATATACTACAGACAAAATGAAGTGTAGGCAGGCATACCTGGCATACACAGAAGAAGACTGTATGCATTGGGTACTTTGGTTTTGCTTCCAATCAGTTTAAACACATTTCTTCTTCTTAATGTGTTCGTCAATTACTATGTAACATTCGATATGTGGGTATATGTTTCAATTTTAAATTATAAAATAAATATAATTATGTTCTATATTACAGACAGATACCTTGCCTTTTATACATCTTTGTTTTTGTTGTTTGTTTCTATGCGTGGTTTTGGTTGATTATGGTCCGTGCCTGCTATATTTCGACTTTTATATATAATTTTATTAAAATCTAAACAAATAATTTGTATATTTATCTGTAAAAACAAATTCACGTTTTATGCCAATAGTTTGGTGTAAGTTAGATCGTCATGCATGCACGCAATAAAACCGATATAGCAGTTTTATCTTGATTTGCGGTTCGGCAATTTACACTGATGTTGAGATGCAGGAGACCCTTGAATTTATTAGTTTTCAAGTGTAACGTATCGTCTACATCTTTAGTTGGCTTTATCGATAAAACAAACTCTCCCAATTCAAAGTCAAACGAATAACGAACAATGAGACACACACAGACAATACAGTACCATTACCCTATAGAACAAATCTTGAAACGCAGTTCATAAATTTGCTGGAAGCAAAATGTAAATGAGGTTTGGCTTTTTATTAAATTGTTTACTGGTTTCAATGCTATTTCTCATCATTTTAAAACTTATGTTTAGAACTTGTATAGCTACTGTTCATACGCGATTGTAAATGCATACATATAGTACGATATATATATAAGTACTATTTAAAGTTTAATACCTAGATGTTTACAGGCATGTATAAAGTTAAATTTCGTTAGATCGAACTTTCAAACTTCGAATATCACTGTAAACGGGTTCGTCCAACCCGATTGAATGCTAATATAAATTTATGAAATTCAACTTCTAAAATAAGTATTAACGTCGAACAGGAAATGCAGCTTTCACAGAACACAGTAAACCCCTTACGCGCAGACAAACATGAATGGCAATGTTAATAAGGAACAAAGGTATATAACGTCACAAACACAAAAATGGTTGACAATAGGCTACCGCCTTGAAACGGTCAGTGGCCAAACAGGTCGATGGGGGTTTAAACCAGGTTCTATGGTGCACCAAACCTCACACTTACCCTACTGTCATCCCAATAAAACGGGACAGTTTAAATAAAGAAGTCCACGCCATAAACCTCGAAGTTTAAGTGTATAACAACAACCTCCACCCACGTGTATTTCTGGTCCCAAAGCCTTTGTTGTGCTTTAAATTAATATCTTCTCCAACTCTCAAAGACGTTTATTGGTTTGCTTTAAGGGTTGTTCGTACAAAATGTCAAAATCAATTATTAAACGAAAATTAAAAGGAGTGATTGTTTGCTTGTTACAGTATTGATTGCGACAATAATTATGTTTAGTTGAAAATGTAATTATGTGTTATATGCGCTCTGAAGTTTGTTAATCGTTTTCACGATTTGCTATTTTATTGAAATTAATAAATGTGACAATGTTGTATAAAGTAATAAAAGAAGGTATACATGGCCAACAGGAAATGAGGCATTCAAAATACAAGTCAAGTAACCAATATAGCATACAAAACACAAGTCAAGTAACCAATATAGCATTCAAAACACAAATCAAGTAACCAATATAGCATACAAAACACAAGTCAAGTAACCAAGCGCATACAAAACAAACGGCACATACACGGAAAAAGCAGGTTGATTGCAAGTAGGATTTATTAAAAAATATATACATTAATCTCTTTGTGCAAGCTTTTAAAGTTGAACTCAGGTATCATTCCATAGAAAAGCAACGTTGATTATAGACAATATTTAACACAAACACTCTCGCGACTGGATTAGTGAGTTTCGATATTATGGCTATACAAGACACTGCTTTTTTGCAAACATGAACACAGTTGTGACAATGTAGCTAGATCGGCTGATATACAACTTTCCATCTTAACATAGCATTCTAGTCAGTAACTAAAAGGAATTAAATTAGAACAAACACAACACAAAAAACAACATACCGACAACGTTAAATAAATTACGAATGGCGGAAGTGCAAAACCAAATGAAGGCTGACATAGCAAAGCGAACTTACTCACTTAGACATAGCCAACAAAATAAAGACATCATCACAGATGTCAGAAAAGGAAACACAATATAATCAGGATTATACAGGACATAAAGAGTGCCACTCGTAGCTAAGGATTAAACTATGATCCTAAACTCCAATGTAATGAACACCAACTAGTGTGCTGAAATGTTAGACTAATATATCTTAGTTTAAACCATCGACTGGGTGGCTAGACTCAATGCAATGCATATTTCCTTCGGGCAGGTGTGCAGTGAAGCAATGTATATAGCTCAAACTCTACATATATGAGGGACTAATACAAACGTCTTGAATTTCTGTTCAAGAAATTAAAAAAATAAATAAATAAAATAAAAAACCAGACGACATTTAAAATGCCGACGTGTTTTCTTCAGATTGTTTTCCAAAACGTAAGTATTCATTAATATGTTGATTGCCATGGTGGAAAGAAGAGCAAATGCGGACCTTACTGATATGGTATTTAAATAAAAATGGCTGTGATAATTGCCACGGCCAGTGATCACTTATTTGATCATATATTCGGTAAAGCCTCGTGCTATAAGAACGTCAACCCGTTACTTACGGAGTAAGCAGGTAATACAAATGCATTGATGATATATACTGAGTAAAATAATGTGAGCCCATAAAATGCATGCCAGTTCCATAGACGAGATACATGTACAAACCTGTGTTTGTTCGAGGTCAATGATAAAGTTACATAGATATGACCATTAATAATAGTACAAAGTCATTTGTAAACAAAGTCGGTGATAAAAATAAAGCAAATATGTTGGGAACAACTGGTTATCGCAAATTCTTCTTACTTCAATGGAATGGGAGATAATTTTAAAATTATGAAATTTTGAGTGTTTTTTGTTTGAAAAACAATATATTGTGAACACATTTTGGCGGTTTATAAGAATGACAGAATGAAAATTTCATGTCAATGCCAAACATTAAATTTGTTCAAAGCAATAAGTTTATATAACGAAATAAGTTATTTTTAATATATGGGTGGTTATTGTGATACTTCGACTAGAAAATAATAAAATCAAACATTTCTTATTTGAAACTCATATCCTATTATTTCTTATATCGCTTCACATAATTATATCAATGCTTATATGTTTTATCTATGTCGATAAAATCGGTTCAACTGGCCAGCAAATTCTGCGGCAAACGCGGAACATTGCTGTGAGTGTCTACAACTGCCCAGCACATAGGTCGGTCAAGGATCTAAAAGCTATAGAGTTGGTATTATTTTCTCTATCACTACAAGCAAACCTCAACATTAAAATACCGAAATAACCTTGTCGGTGTGATGTTTGCAGGAAGCATGAATTAGAGGTAAGCAGGAAAATATACTTAACTGTTATAGGCATTTCGCATTTTCCGAGCCAAATGGAAAAACAGTTTATGAATGGACGACGAAAAATATTTAGAAAACAATGAGTCAATGTACCCACATATTACGTATTATGGTTAACGTGTTTATAAATGCAGAATTATTTTACATATTGACATAACTTTTGTTACCTAATAGACAGTAGCTACTCATATGTTCAACCTTTTTTGATGCCAGTTCATGCCCTCTAGCCTCGGGTTGAGCAGAATTCAATATTTAAAATGTCAATAATACGAACATTTTAGCCACTCAGAAGATCGTATGCTTATGACGGCGAACATGGAATCTTCAGTTTGGTAAATGTGGAATTAGTTGGGAGCAGAGATTATGAAGCATGCGTATCACAAGGAACAATCAAAGGACTAAATTAAAAAGCAGAGAAAATATCTTAAGGGTGATTAAAAAATAATCATAACCCTTAAAGTCTGGAGTTGTGGAACCACCTCTTCGAAATTAAAATAAGAATCCGAAATATTTGAGAAAAGCAGAGAAAATATCTTAAGGGTGATTTAACAATGATCAGAACCCTTAAAGGCTGGAGTTGTGGAACCACCTCTTCAAAATTAAAATAAGAATCCGAAATATTTGAGAGAAAGTACCACCGATATCTGTATATAAATATCTGGCTCAGCGATATCCAAAAATAGGAATGAATACTATTTCTGATTAAGTCTTCTTCCTGTCAACTTGAGGAGCAACTATGCGGTAATGTCTAACATGCGGCTTTCTGGAATCCATCTGGGATGCATTTCAGATTTCCAGCAATCAATCTTGTTTACAATAATGTACGTTAGAGACAGATGCTTTTTTAGCCTGAAACTGAAAACATTCCTCAGAGAAAAAAGGACGACTTACAGTAATAAGTGTCAAAAGAGGACTTAGGAAGATGAGAAGATAAATTCCTACATTAATAAGATTGATAGAATAATGACCTTCGTTTCTATTTGTGCGGTATTGTTTTGTATCAAATTTAAAACAAAGTTAACGTATGTTTTTCACGGTCTGTCATTCTGTTTAATGACAACAAAACAAAACAAAGTTCGTGTAAGTATGTTAAATTATCAGCGCCGTGAAACGAACATATGCGAATTTGCGTTTGTTCTACACTTGCTGGTTTGGTGCAAATTAGAACCTGGTTTAACCTCCAAGCGGCCTTTTTTTTTATCATGCAGATATGCACTTTTCTGCCTAATAAAGGGGTGACCTAATACATTTTGCTTTAATTAGGCACTGACCAATAGAGCAAATAAATGCGGAATTCCTCGGCGTTTATCGTACGTAACGTTATCTGACATCATGCACATAACGTTGCCTGACGTCATAAAACAAACAAAAAACAAAAACATGGCGGCGTCCTCAATAAGCGTAACATTCTGAGAAATAGATAATAATAGTAATTCATACAGAAAATGTGGAAAATCTACATGATAAATATAATATTATGTCAGTGCCTTTTACTATCCAGTTTATTAGGCTCGGCACGAAAACGAAGAATTGCTCGGCTCTACGAAAATGAAGAATGGCTCGGTAGAGCCTCGCCATTCTTCGTTTTCTAAGCCTCGCCTAATAAACTTGATAGTAAAAGGCACTGACATAATATTCTCTATTTATCGCACGACCGTTCCAAGGCGGTAACTCTATTGTCAACCCTTTTATGTTAACTTTATGATGTCATATCTTGCATTTTATTGTTATCTTTGTTTCTGTGCGTATGTTTGATTGATTGTTTCCAATTCGACTTTTATAGATCTATCTACTTATGCAGTTTAGCACAAAATGTATATTTTTTTTAAAAATATTATATTGTAACTACTGATGTTATGTTAATGTAATGTAGTAGAGTAGGCATTCCGCTCTCTCTATTGCAGCGTAAGGAAGTAAATAGTAAATCAAATCAAGTAAATAGGATTTTTACGAAAGGAACTCTTTCAAACAATCTTAAATCGCATGAACTAGATGCTTCAAGGCTCCCGAGGTTAACGGTATTATATTAAACGTATTGTGTCTTTAGTTCCGATCATTAAGCAATAAGGTAGTTGTTTGCTGTTATTGTTTCAAAAACTGGTACAAGTACAAGTACAATTTATGTTTTTTTCCCTAAAGTATGACTCAAAAACTACATCTGAGACAAGCTTTGGTATGCTAGTAATCAATTATGTTGACAAAAGTGTATATAAACGATAATCCGAGCTAAACCGTCCCTCGAACACGAACAAACGAGCTCCCCTGATAGGATTTTAAGATTTTAAGAAATTGAATGATAATTTCATACATAATTGGTTGTTAATTACGTTACATTGGTTGTTAATTACGTTACATCGGTTATTAATTACATTCCATGAACAATTAATTGCAAGATGTTATACGTTTGCGTTGTTTCTAGTTGCTTTAATTATAAAAAAGTGTACGCAGTTGTAGAAGATGTTTTCAATTCAAATACCACATCCCTGTATTTGACGTTTAATTAAGCAAAGCGTTGTGCTGCAAATATTTGAACTTGGGATTTGACATACTTGCAATTGAGTAGAAGGGATAGGTTTAAATTTGATTGCATTATATTTGTGCCAAGTTGTAATGCTATTTTTTTCAAAATTCCTAAAGAAGACGCATTTGAAACATTTTCCTGTCAATTTGCAGCCTAAATCTGGAGTCGCGACATACATCAACACTTCCATTGCATGGAGATCGCATCCGAGTAATAACAAAACTCGTCACGATACACTCGTATTACTTTTAATCAGACCCAGTTAGGCTGTTTTATCCCGGTACAGAAGAGAGATCATTCGCATTTAATTTATTTCATCCAGTGGCATTTTCCTGACACATAAAAAAGTAAAGATGACATGTTCAATTATTGTTCGAATTTAATTAAAAGCAATGTTTCCATAAACAGACAAGACTAATAATCTGGGTTGAGTTTGGTGTCCGGTTCTTACGTTCAGCGTAAACCGTTCATAATACAATTCAGAGCTCTGACTGCAAGTTTAGGCGGTGCATGCACCATTTTAAGTTAGCCTGTTGTGTAGCAAGTGTTATTGCAATTTTGATTCTGTATGTTGCTGCAGCTGAATAAAACAATTAGCTCACACCAGTCAGAGCATGTGTACTTAAATAATGAGTATCATTATACTAAACACACAAACATGTCAAGCCCAATCTGTGTGGCATTACAATAACATACCGTTTAAGCCGGAGCTAGGGGCGTGAGAGGTGTTGCACCTTATATTACTTCACATGAAGAGACACAAAAACAGAATCTGCAACTATTCTCTGTTGTTTGTGTTTGTAACTTTAAAAGGGTCCCCTTTTCAGTATTTGTGTCCATCCGGTGTAAACAGAGCACTTCTTCACTACTATCGCCAGCTGTAAATCAAAGTCGAGAAAGTATTGCGAGTAGGAGGATAGTTTTAGAATAATACTAACCCTTAACCCGCTACATATTATATAATGGAGTGTTATTCCTTTGAAATTAAGACCGTTCCATTTATGAGACAAAGGGCTGTTTTGGGGGAAAGGACTGATCTGGGTTTACAATGGTCGCAAATGCTATTATAGACGTGCTTAGCGGGTTAAGTGTTACTTTTACATTTACCAGGTTTACAGGTTTGGGCACCGTTTTTTTGTTCAATGATTTAAGTAAAACAAAATATTTAAACACTGTCTTGTTTTAATGGGATGACAGTAGGGTAAGTGTGAGGTTTGGTGCACCCTAGAACCGGTTTAAACCCCCAGTGACCTAATTTGCCACTGACCGTTCCAAGGCGGTAGCCTTAGTGTCAACTATTTTGTGTTTGTGATGTCGTTTGCATTTATATTACTTTTGCCTTCTTGTTTGTCTGTTTGCGTGTTAGTTTCTGTGTTTTGTGGTTGACTGTTCTCCTTGAATGCTACTTTCCCTGTCCGATCTATTTATATTTCTTTACAGTTTTACGTTATGGCATAATAGGTTACATGAACCAGTAAACTAGTGGACAAGTATAAACTGATACGATATAAATAAACAAGTTCTACTGTAGTTAAACAAAATTTCACCCGCCGTACAAGCTAGAAAACATCGGAAAAAATAGTTAATATTGTTAGCGTATTTCGCCCTATTTGTAAATAGTTGTTCATGTACTTTCTTACCGCACTCTTTAATAATTGAATATTTCTTTGTTCATTTGCATCAGATTTCGCGCACAATATGACCTGTTTCTGCCGACGTGCCGCAAAACATCATTTTGTAAAGTAAACCCAAACCTCTACCCATTTGTAGGCCTGGTTTGCTTCTTCGCTCACTCGCATCCGCTAGTTCATTGGAAAAAAAACACAAGCCTATTATCTCGTGAAGAACTTCCCTATAAACGAACTCAACAATTACATAATTCTATATATTTTATTCTGGGTAAACAATTCTCTCCAACATTCTGTAATCTTGTTATCGGTAATGGCTTTAGCTTACATATAAATAAGTTGTATCGACAGTACTTCCAACCCTAATCGACACTTATTATGCTGTATAATGACACAGTCACGGATTTAGTGACACATTTCTTTGATGGTTTATTAATGCATTATATCTAATATGTTAGTTGTGCTTGTCATTTCTGTTTTCAAACGAAACCACTATCATCAGGAACCGACAAAACAAGAGATATAAAAAGTAATCAATTATATTATTTTGCTATACAAGCGATATGTTATGTGTAATGTTTTCTCTCTTATTTTCTGTAATTTTATTATTATCCAAAACAAGTTTTTGGCGTATATCTGACAGAAGACTTGTGTGGTATTTGAAGAAATATTTGTTGACAAAGTTGAGAAGTAACATTTGACAAAGTCGAAATACCTACACTGTGAAATAAAATAAGAAACACATATTGACCCTTAAACACCCCCGCCCCACCACCACCACCACCACCACCTCCGGCTTCAGATTTTATTGCAGTTTAGGACTTTTATTTATTTTTTATTTTTCAAATTGATGTATTGGCCCTGGCATATATGGCCTAATAGTATCTACGCCGATGGAGCCGCTATGTAGTACATGCATAATTTATTATCGTTGAAGTAGAGTAAAACGTTGAAATAATCTTGACGTGACGTTGACGTTTCGTCTACCTGGACCGTAACCCTTTCACGTGTTTATGATTTATCTGAAATGCTTGTTCAAGCTTATTAACTATTCACTATGTTTTTGTTACATATTGGAAAGCATTATGTGCAATACATTATTTGTTTTACTTAAATCATTGAACAAATAATACGATGCCCACTATGCCATCAACTAACAACCCTCCATAACAGTATGTATACACGTCGAACAGGAAATGTAACAACCAAAAACACGCAATCTAAACAAACAACAATTAGAAAGGAAAATATACTGAAACGAAAAAGAAATGCATAATCAAAAATTGCATATACTACACTATTGTATACACCTAATTCCGCGTAATATTCGAGATATATCTCAACGTGTTTTTTGTACAACTATGGGGCTACAACTAATTACAGAAAGGACAACTCTGTCATGTAGTAGACCTTTTAATCAAAGTTGCTTTATTGCACGAAATTCATCAATGTTAAAATTTCGTTTTAAAAAGTCAAGCCATTTCCGTATTGTGTTTAATGTTGAGATTGTAACGTTTAAAGCCTAAGTTTGCTCACCTGCTTGAGCCAAATGCGCATTCTGTCGATAATGAAACGTTAAAGGGATAACCATTTAGTGTGTTCCGTGCTGTTTAAACCTTCTTTCTGAATGGACAGGCCTAATGTCTTCCTGTACGATTTGATAAGCAGTAGCGTATTAAACATAAAATATCTAGCGGAAATACCCATTGTGCGTTTCTTTTTCTCTTCAGTATAGAAGCAAGTATGAGACACCGCACATATAAAAGGGTTGAAAACAGTGGTACCGCCTTGGAATTTGAAATTCAAAAACCTAAATTATTACAAAAAAAAGCGGCTTTTAAAGCAAGTGCTTGTACAAATATCATGCTTTTCCTAAATGCACTGGCCATTCTATAGGTAGAGCTGGTGTCAAACCAAACCCACAGATACACCACCATAATGTATCTCATTTCAATATGTATATGCACTTAAGTAAGCCCCATTATTCGTGCGATGTAATTATTGTTAATGATATAATTTGATCTGGAAAACAAAACTGAGAAAAATGGTCATATAGAAATAACGGCATCCAAAGGCAATGTCACCGTTGGTCCGCACTGTACCACAGAGAGCAAATTAACTACTAGTATACAATGAAAAAGCCGACCTGGTTAGTTTTTGCTGTATAAGCATTAATATTCATTAATATGTTGCTTTGTCGTTCTTATAAATTCTTGCGTTGTGATCGAAGTACACTTTGTTTGATTTCTATGTACAAGCGTTAGCAATATAATCGCCATTTAAATACATATTTGTGATTTAGCAACAAACACAGCTGAGTTTACTAAACTAAACATTATACCGAAGATAACATGCAGCTTAATTTAATGCATATGTACATTTCATATAAAACTGAAAAACAACATGAGGGTTTTCATTTATATTTGGAATGACACAATTTACTCTCCAGATCGCCTCGAGACCCGTACGGTAAGAATTTGAGTTTCGTCTATTTTCAGTTTTGTTCGATGTATGGATTTTATGATTGGGTCCTAACAATATTGTTTTGTGTCATCATCTCTCGTTGTAGAAGTGAATTATAGTCGGATTTACTTGCATCCCGATAACATAATTATTTAGAAGAGTCATTCAATTGCAACTATTTATAACATCGAACATAATTGGGATCTTCCTAAAAGAAGGATTAAAAATCGAACAGGAAATGTAGCCGCATTCGCAGAAAACTGCCAACCAATTAGAAACAGGTATACAAAACAAACAACAGTTACTTGGAAAACAGAAGCACGTATACAAAACAAATAACAGTTACTTGGAAAACAGAAGCACGTATACAAAACAAACAACAGTTACTTGGAAAACAGAAGCACGTATACAAAACAAACAACAGTTACTTAGAAAACAGAATCAAAGTATGCAAAACAACAAATATAAGACGGTTTACAGTATGGGTAGTACTTGCAATACTAACTAGTAAACACATTCCTAACTGTTGTATGTTTCATTATAAACTGACTTTTCTTGAACATAATTTATATGAGGGGAAGAACAGCTGCAATCACTGAAGTATAAACGTGGGGGTGTCGGGGGGCATCTCATTTACCCGCACAGGTGTTATGAGTACGCTTGCGCCAGTGTTCATCGCAAAATGCACAATCTTTACATGTATGTATGTATGTAGGTATGTGCGCGCGCGTGTGTGTGTGTGTTTGTGTGTGTTGTGTGCGTGCGTGCATGCGTGCGTGAGTGGATGGATGCATCAGGCATGCATGTATGTATGTATACACTTATGTATGTATGTATCTTGAAAAATGCGATAAAAGTCGAAAGCGCTCGGTAAGGAATTGCTGAGTTAAGCATAGCCTCGGTCACCCGGCCCGCTTCTGATTTCTTCGTTACGCTATGCTACACGGATCCAGAACCAGGGCCTGGGGAAAATAGGACGTTTAAAATCGCCCTCTCGTTTTGGGCGATTTTGGTGAGATTTTTAGAGATTCAACGAGACTTTCAAAAAGCATATTTTTAAGTTAATTTAATAATATTTTCTTATTTTTAATTTATGAAAAACAGCAAGTGACGTTAAACAGTGTAACTGCTGCATCAACAATTGACGTTGTACTTGTTTTTACAACATGACGTCACGTCAACGTCGACTTTATGAGCGTGAAAAAAACGCGCGAATAGATTGTGCTAGTCGCTAGTGGGCGCTTTAATTGACCTAATCTGCCCAGACCGATATCTGCAAGTAAGACATATGCATGATACTGTCTAGCTGACCGAGACTAATTTAAGCACTGTTTGATTGATACAATATCTCACATGTATCTTTCTAAATCCTGCGTGATTCAGTGCTCCAGAAAGGGTCTTGTAATATGTTTACTATCGCTGAATACATATATGTTAAGACACAGATGCTCTGGTCACTGACAGCCCTAGTTTTAATTTTATATTTTAATTGAATCGTAAAGAATCACACTCATACCGCGGTAATATAATCATAACATAGAATGCATTGCGAATATACTACAACAACAGACAGTTCAGTGGTTTTTTTACAGATTAACTGTACGGAAATATTTGGAAATGCTATGGACATAGTATGGTAATTTTAGATTGAAATTATTCTGGAGACACATAGGTTACCAGTACTCTAATTTCGTTCTGTCACATACTTGATATCCTTTGTCAGCTATACTTACTTTTACTTGGATTTATCTTTCCCATCAACTCCGCTAGGACTTGTTCCACGGTATTTGCACACTTCTCACGACTATGAAAGGAAGACAAATCATCATTTTCAGGATTACAAGCGCTTTGGGACATAACGCATATATAAAGCTTATCAACTTCTATTGTACGTTGTTTATGATCAATGCTTGACCGCCGCATATGAACGCGTGTAAAAGCGATATCAAAATAAATGGATGTTGTTTATGACAATGTAGTATTTTGCCTTTGCATTGTATTGTTTATTTAGAATATAAGCCTTTTTTTCCAATAATGCCACTGACCGCTCCAAAGCGGTAGCCCTATTGTCAGCCCTTTTATTTTTTTGAAGTCATATACCTTTCCTTTTGTTTATCCTTGTATTTATTGTTTGTTTTCTATGCGTGTTTGTTTATGACTATGGCCTTGCGTGTTTGTTGATTATTGATGAATGTGGTCCTTGAATGCTACATTTCGTGTTTGACCTTTATATTTACGTATAAGTTTAGTCGTTACTAACACTGCAATTATGAGTGTGAATTCGGGGACCAGTAGACTGTACTGCGTACCGGGTACCAGTCTACTTGGTCCTCCCGAATAAGGTTGACCTGAATGATAAATTGGAAACCGATTACCGAAGAAGGGTTGCTGGACTAATTCGTTACTTACGCCGCACCATTTTCTCACATAATCAATGGGTTTTTTCAAAGATACATAAGGTAATTGGGCGACATGCATCTATGCTCATGTAGATTTGGCATTTCGACCGGTTGACTATTATCTGTGTTATGTCCAGTTGTGTTCTCTAACTGTCCTATATCATATTTAATTATTGTAAACAGGTCGAGAATAATTGTGCGTCCAACTGCTCCAAGTCATTTTTAATACGCGACAGCCATGCACTTAAAAACGCCATAACGTTTTGGCGTCACGATATGTTGAATAGTGAGTTATATGGTCCTTTGCTCTCTATTGTTTTACATCTCCATTGTTTTACATTTAAATGAAGTACGTGTCTTAACAACTCAGACACATCATTTTCCCGTTTCCTTCTAAGGGATGTTTTATAAGCAGAACATAACCTATCAAGTACGGACTACATTAAATAGATTTCGAATATACAGTTAAAGAAATGAATTATTAGAAGCTTCTTGGGAAAAGATGCGTAACATTCAACTTATAAATATTCTTAACATTAAATCTTGGAGAGAAATATAACACATTGCTATAATAGATTTATATTAAGTTTAGCAGTAAAGGATGTGTAAGTGCCATGCTTACATCTAATTTCTACTCGTGTTTTCCAGTTTATATTTTCAAAACTCTCTGCCTCATCTATTTTCTTAACTAAGCCCGTTGGGAATATTTGTCACGAAGGTTAAAAGTAGAGACAAAAGTCGAACTCCAAATGTAGCATTCAAGGATCACTGTCAACTAGAACAATACTTACCAAGAAGATGAATAAACGTCAGGATATGACATCACACACATAAAGGCTTGACAATAGGGATAACGCCAGGGAACGGTCCATGTCAGAAAAGGCCGCTGGGGGTTTAAATCCGGTTCTAGGGTGCACCAAAGCACCAAACCTCACGCTTACCCTATTGCCATCCCAGTAAAACGGGACTGTGTAAATAAAGATATCCCCGCCAGGTTATATTTATTGTATTTACTTAGTTAATTTTTGAGAAGTAAAAACGTTTTATTAGTAGATACAACACTTAATTATTGATTAAGTGTCCTAGAATAAAAGTGTTTAACTAAAACCTCATATCTAAATGAAAATGAGCCTGCTGAGACATTACTCTCGGAGTAACCTTTCCGGGGTATTGTTATTAAGAGCTGCGTATTAAGAAGTTGGCTCAACATACGACAATCGACATACGACATTCGACATACGGCATTTGACATACGACATTCAAACACATCCTTCAACGTGAATGTCGTTTCACGCGACATACAACATTCGACATACGACATTCGACATACGACATTCGACATATGATATTCGACTACGACATTCGACATACGACATTCAAAAACATCCTTCAAAGTGAAAGTCGTTTCACGCAACATACAACATTCGACATACATGTCGTATGTCGAATGTTGTGTGTCGCTGTATGTCGCGTGAAACGACATTCTCTTTGAAGGATGTTTTTTGAATGTCGTATGTCGAATGTCGTATGTCGAATGTCGTCGATTGTCGAATGTTGAGCCAACTTCACGCAGCTGTTATTAAGACATTTTAACTATATGATTCACCAAAAAGTTCAAACAAATCGTTCTTGTTGAATTAAACTGTTATTTGACGGTTCATCAGCACATCGCAGGTTATTTCTTCGAGCCTCCCAGAGAGAGGTGAATACTACATAGGAATCAAGGAACCACCAATCGAATACATTTGAGGTTGAACTCAGGTCTACAAGAGTCCGCCCGGTTGACGTCCCCATCCGTCGGATGCGGGCACGGTGAGTGACTAATTCAGAATGAGGATAAAACACACATTTTTACTGTTACGATTGTGTTTATCAATGTATTTGCATTCAACAACGCATACACATAACAGCATTGCTTATTTTCTCCGCCTTTCGTCGCATCTGTGTCTGTTTTAACATATATTTAAAATATTGCGTGTTTATTTTAGCATTTTGTTAGAATTTGGGACCGCTGGCCATGAAATGGTATGGACATACCTCATTGAATTTTCATGTTCACCGTCATATGAATACCATCTTTTTTACATAAAATTTTCGTAATGTTGACATTTTAAATGTTGAGTTCTGCTCAACCCGGTGCTAGAGAGCTTGAATGGTAGCAAGCACTTTTCGCTACCGTTCATGAACAGTCTCAATCAAACCGATACTGCAATATGTTTTATGTTTATCGTGATGAGAGTGAGGTTGACGGGTTGTCACATTTAGAGGTGAATTTCTAAGTGCATTAACTTTGTGTCTTTGCCTTAACTCATACAAAATGTACGTAAATTACGTACATTACCTGTTATGTATATTCTCCTTCACCAGTAAACACTTACTCACCATGTCACCGTTTAAAAATATTAACCCGTGGTACACTGCAAGGTGGTATATTGATTGTTTGCGTCCCAGTATCAAATATGGAATCATCACAAAAATGCGTTTGTTTGCTCTCAAATATCAAGTATGGAATAATCTCAAATAAATCCCATTGTGTTCATATCAGTAAACATCGCTGCTGAGAAAAACAATAAAATAGTGTGGCATATTTTACTGTTTTGTTTTACATCAGATATTTGATGAGCTGATTGTATAGGTTAAAGAAACTAACCCGCCAAATAACGCCAAAATTACATCAAAACTCTATCCAGGTGTTCATGCCATATAATAATATATATGTGCCGATTAAATGTGAAGTTTCTTCACGGATTCTAAAAATACCCATGATTAAATATGCGTAAAATGAATTATCAGTTGGTAACCCTTAGTTGACGCTCCAGTTTTGTGTTTGGCCTGGCTGGTTAAAGCCGGTTATATTGTGTCTATATAGTTTTGATTCTCAAAATATGTAATATGTATATATGCATGTATCTCGTCGTCAGTAGGTTTAGGAACGGTGTATTTATGATGTAAAATTTGACTGGTTTTGGCAGTAAAGTGCAGTGAGTTGTACTACCCCATATTACTCTGATACAAAACATATACTGGAAAAATAAAGTTTAGCAAGCCCTTATGCATTTCTAGCTTAAATAAATGTAAAGTTATTTTCTATTGTAAAGTATTTTACATCTGGTGGATCTTCTTTTTCACTTCCTTTTTGTATTCCAGTGTAAGTATCAGAGTTATCTCCCATTTAGTTAAAACATATTATTTCACATCACATATAAAAATACAAATAAGGTAAAGAGCAAGATTAAACATTACAAAAGAACTGTCATGGGTCTCAAGTTATAACAAAACGCTAAAACAATCAACAAATTTCCTGGCCATTATAAAGATATAGGGAAGCAAAATGTACCATTTGAAAAAGTACCTCCCTCTACCTTGAAATAAGAGCGAAATTATAATTTCTGTAAAACATGTAGATTACCACATGTTGCTATTGTTTTCGCATTTTCCTTTTAAGACGTATTCTCTCAACAGAACTGATAAGTATGTAAATTATATTGCCCATGACCGCTTCAACACGTGCCCTAGAATCTGGTCAACGGGATGTAATGTTATTTACTTGAAAAAGTTATTTTTATCAGGATACACTGCATAATCCATTAGTAGGTTAACACAGCCTATCTCAAGGCAAATCAAAAACATCTTCAATGCTTTCAATATACTTTATTTATTTCAGTCTGCAAACACATGTCTACCGGTGTTTTCATGCTGTTTGGTGCCAGAAAATTTGAGTCGAGCAACATCGTTCAGGCCTATTCACAGACCTTCCATGTACCGTACGTTTCACCGAGTCTGTCAGACAATGTGCCACGAACGAATCCAACATATCAACTACACATGAAACCATCTCATACGAAGGCCTTAGTTGATTTAATCATACACTATCAGTGGAGGACGTTTCATTATGTGTATGACTCGGAGGAAGGTATGCTTTGTGTCATCTATTGTTTGTTTTGTTTTTGTTTTATATTTTGATCAGCAAATGAGACAACACAGTAGTAGTAGTAGTAAATCTTTATTTCCTCCAAGCGCAGGAGAGTATACATACATATTACAGTCAAAGTACAATCGAAATATATACAAATCAACTTATAAATGGCATACGTACAACACAAATGACTTAAATAAATGAGTACTTTAACAATTCAATATACAGAATATTTACAAATCACATATAACACATACAACAAAGATGAATTTAAGTCATGAATTGCAAATGAAAAATAAATAATAATAATAACAATATATGGTGGTGATTAGACATTTTAGAGGTTGTAACTATCATAATACCATGTGTCCCTTGTCGAAACGAAAAACGAAAGATTACAAAATGTGTTATAAATTACGAACTGCCTCGTTTAAACGTTACTATTGGCAAACTATATTGTTGTGCTTCAGCAAGGTCAGCCGAATTTCAATTAGAAATAATAGTATACCACATGAATGTGCCTTGTTGAAACGAAAAACAAGGTTACATAGTGGGATATTAAATAAATAGTATTGTTATATTTATTAAAATAATATTATACACCTTTCATATATAATGATCAGCGTTTGATTGTGCGTGTGTTTCTTTTTCACGTATGCGAGGCAGTGAATAATAAGCAACAAAACACGTCTGCCATAGAGTGAGGTATTTCCCTATAATCGAACCCAGCAGTTAACTAGTCTATTTATTACATTTTCAATCAGTTTATATAGGATTTTAACCGAAATTATTCGCTTAATTAAACTTTATCGGCGGATGACCTTATTGATGTCATAGCTCAACGTCATTGTTAGTTAATTTTGTGTTCGGAGTTAGTTATTAATTTTTAGCGATTATCAATATTCTTTCACTGAGAAATCCAAATCTTTCACCCATAGAAATGTAATACAATATGCAAATATTGTAGACATGTTTCTCGGTTAAACGATATAAATCATATGTATCTTTTAAAACGCTTACACTGAGATAACAAGCCTCTCGTGTATGTTAACAATGCATTAATGTAATGAATAGTGAACGATATGAATATGCGTGCAGTCAACGAAAAATAAAAAAGGTCCCCTTAGTATACTCTGATATTTGAAATATAAAATGTAACGCAATTGCATTAATAATGGACTCGTGGTTTTTAAGACGTTAACACGCGTTATTTTGTGATGTTCAATGATGGATAATCTGTCAAAAATGTGTCTGACATTACATTCTGCTATTTTTAAACATCAAATTGCTGTTCATTTAAAACCACATGAATTACTCAGATTTTCCATCATCGAAATGTTGAGATTTTATCATATTCAGTAGGTGATAAATGTGTATTACTCGGTTTTTATACATAGGTTCTATAGCAAATTAAAAAAAAATCGCAGAGAAAAAAAACATGATAACTTTCAAGATTCGATTTTGAAAGATTCATATATCGTATATTGAATCAATTGGCATAACTGTGTTTGAAATTTGCAGGATTTTAAAAGAATCTCACTGTAAATACCTTAACTTAAACACTAAACTAGTTTGAACATCTAGGATAAAGACCGAGTCTATCACCTACCAGAATGCAGAGCTGTGTCCAATTTCTGATCACTGTTTTGTCAGTTCATTTTGTTGATGTTTTACCAAAATTATGAATCGAGTTGATTTTTGAACTACTCAAATCTTACGAAAATCGTTGCTTTATTACGAAAGTACGAAGTACAGTAAATGCTTCTAACATACAGGCATAGAAACAAGATTGCTTGGAGTTTTCTTACCAGTCCTTGCATACGAATTTAAGGAAATAACCTTGACATACAAATTACAGAAACCGCAGAAAGCAACCTAACACTTATGCCACGAATTACTTTGTCTGCAGAAATATCACCATTAAGCAAACAACTGTCATCGCGGTATTTTGTAGAAAAACATCCTCTCTAATGTAGAATAATGACATCGTTGTTTCCTATGGTAATTGCTTTTCACTTCTATCAATTTTATGTTCTCATCAAGTCTGACAAAATACTTAGATGTGCAGTATATTCAGTTAAGCAACAGGAACCTACCAATAAGGTATCTATGACGTACCAAAAACAAACACATACCATAAAATGTTACAAAAAAATAATAATTTAAAACAATTTAAAAATGAATTTGAAAAAAAAGAAAAGAAAGAATAAAGTGACAAATGTCCGAAAAGGTACGGGCAATTTGTAAGATCACCAGACAAATAACCGAAAAAGTACATACTAAATACTGAAAAGGGAGATCGTATGACATGAACGTATTACGAGAGTAAGGAATTGTGTTTGTCAAAGTGTTACACTTTGGTTTAATAAGTTAATCAGTTGTTTAATTCAGATCTTTATTACAATGCTTCATCGCACGAATGATGCATTGGTATGTGTATGTGTAATGATGTGAGCTGCTCTGGGATGTGTAAGAATTGCAATTTACGCGGCACTGGAAATTATATATGCTGTGATGTATGCTGGACTGGAAATTGTATATGTTGTGATGTGTGTGTATGTGTTATGATGCATGCTGAACTGGGAATTGTATATGCTGTGATGTATGCTAGACTGGAAATTGTATGTGTTGTGATGTGTGCTGCGCTGCAGTCGGAATTGTATGTGTTGTGATGTATGTTGAACTGAGAATTGCATGTGCTATGATGTATGTTGAACTAGGTATTGTATGTGCTGTGATGTATGCTGCACTATAAATTGTATGTGTTGTGGTGTATGCTGAACTAGGAATTGTATGTGTTGTGGTGAATGCTGAACTGGGAAGTGTATATGTTGTAATGTATGCTGAACTGGAAATTGTGTGTATTGTGATGTATGCTGCACTGGGAAATGTATGTATTGTAATGTATGCTGACCTTGGAATTCTATGTGTTGTGATGTATGTTGAACTGGGAATTATATGTGTTGTGATGTATGCTGCACTGGTAATTGTATGTGTTGTGATGTATGCTGCACTGGTAATTGTATGTGTTGTGATGTATGCTGCATTGGTAATTGGATGTGTTGTGATGTGTGCTGAAATGGTAATGGGATAGGTTGTGATGTATGCTGCACTGGGAATTGGATGTGTTGTGATGTATGTTGAACTGGGAATTGGATGCATTGTGATGTATGCTGCACTGGGAATTGGATGCATTGTGATGTATGCTGCACTGGGAATTGGATGCATTGTGATGTATGCTGAACTGCGAATTGGATGCATTGTGATGTATGATGCACTGGGAATTGGATGTGTTGTGATGTACGCTGCAGTGGTAATTCTATCCACTGTGATGTACGCTGCACTGGCAATGGTATGTGTTGTGATGTATGCTGAACTGGAAATTGTATGTTTTGTGATGCATGCTGCACTGGAAATTGTATGTTTCATGATGTATGCTGAACTGGGAAAGTTATGTAATGTGATGCAAGCTGCTATGGGATTTCTATGAGTTGCAATTTACGCGGCACTGAGAATTGTATGTGCTTTGATGTAGGCCGCACGTAAAATTGTATCTGCTGTGATGTACGCCGCACGCAAAAGTGTATCTGTTGTAATGTACGCTGCACTGGGAATTGTTTGTGTTGTAATATACGCTGCACGTAGACTTGTATCTGTTGTGACTTACGCCGGATTTGAAATCGAACGTGTTGCGGCGTAAATTGCCGGGAATTGCTGTGTTGCACGCTGAACTTGGAATTGCATGTGTTGTATTGTACGCTGAACTGGGAAATGTATGTGCTGTATTGTACGCTGAACTGGGAAATGTATGTGTTGTGTTGTATGATGAACGGGGAATTGCATGTGTTGTACATGTATTGTACGCTGAACTGGGAAAGTATATGTTGTATTGCACGCTGAATTGGGAATTGCACATGTATTGTACGCTGAACTGGGAACTGTATGTGTTGTATTGTACCCTGAACTGGAAAAATGCATGTGTTGTATTGTACGCTGAACTGGAAATAGTGTGTTTTGTATTGTACGCTGAACTGGGAATTGTATGTGTTGTATTGTATACTGAACTGGGAAATGTATGGGTTGTATTGTACGCTGAACTGGGAATTGTATGTGTTGTATTGTACGCTGAACTGGGAAATGTATGTGTTGTATTGTACGCTGAACTGGGAAATGTATGTATTGTATTGCACGCTGAACTGGGAATTGTATGTGTTGTATTGTACGCTGACCGGGGACTTGTATGTGTTGTATTGTACGCTGAACTGAGAAATGTATGTGTTGTATTGTATGCTGAACTGGGAAATGTATGTATTGTATTGCACGCTGAACTGGGAATTGTATGTGTTGTGTACTGAACTTGGAAATATATGTATTGTATTGTACGCTGAACTGGGAATTGTATGTGTTGTATTGTACGCTGAACTGGGAATTGCATGTGTTGTATTGTACGCTGAACTGGGAAATGTATGTGTTGTATTGTACGAATTGCATGTGTCGTATTGTACGCTTAACTGGGAAATGTATGTGTTGTATTGTACGCTGAACTGGGAATAGCATGTGTTGTATTGTACGCTGAACTGGGAAATGTATTTTGTTGTATTGTACGCTGAACTGGAAATATCATGTGTTGTAATATACGCTGAACTGGGAAATGTATGTGTTGTATTGTACGCTGAACAGGGGAACGTATGTGTTGTATTGCACGCCGCTGAACTTGGAATTGTATGTGATGTTTGCTAAACTGGGAGATATATGTGTTGTATAGTACGCTGAACTGGGAATTGTATGTGTGGTATTGTACGCTGAACAGGGAATTGTATGTTTTGTATTGTACGCTGAACTGGGAATTGCATATGTTGTATTGTACGATGAACTGGGAAATGTATGTATTGTATTGTACGCTGAACTGGGAATTGCATGTGTCGTATTGTAAGCTTAACTGGGAAATGTATTTGTTGTATTGCACGCTCAACTGGGAATAGCATGTGTTGTATTGCACGCTGAACTGGGAAATGTATGTGTTGTGAATAACATTGCACCCTAGTTTTGTAATGTTAATTGCACTGCAGTGTGCATGTATTGTAGTACTGTTCTCAGCACTGCAGTTGTTTGTATGTATTGTAGTACTGTTCTCAGCAAATAAAAGCAAATGCATAACAAACGCCCTTTACACTCTTATAAGGAAATCGCTATTCTGGCATCGACAGTGCATTGTGTTTAACAAGATGAAACGTGTTATCCACTATTCCAATAGACGTTGCAATTTATTTTTGTTGAGAAATTTAACTGACAACTCTGAAGTGAACTGATGAGATCATTAGGACGTTCTCTCTCAGTTACAGTGTTTGTTTAGGTCGTCTGAAGTGCAAGTGGGTAGGAACGCAACACTCTACATTTCACCACTAGAGTAATTATCTTATCCGCGTACATGAGGTTGATCTAAAGTAGTTATGGCTGAACGATGACAATCATTAAAGTCCCTATCCCGCCATCAACAGGCACATTTTTCCAGAGATGTACAAGATCTGTAAACCTACTAACGACGAGGTATATATTATACAAGTTACATATTTGGAGAATCCGAATTTCATAGACACAATATAAACGGTATTAACCAGCCATACCGAACCCCAAACTGTAGGGTCGAATTAAAAGTTACCAACTCATAATGCTATTTTACGCTTATTAAATCAAAGGTGTTTTAAGAACCTGTGAATATACCTATACTTTTAATCGTCACATATACATTAGTGTATGACCAGAACATCTGGATAGTGTTTTGATAAACGGTTTTGTAGAGTAAATGTGACGTTGTTATGCGTTTTTTTTCTTCTTGTTGTATGATTGTATTATTGCCTTTGTTTATGGAAATTAATAGCTCGTTTTAATGTGTAACATCAACAGTGTCGTTGTTTCTCCCAGCAGGTATCAAATTAAATCGAAAACATCACTCAATAGTTTATTTATTCTCTTGAAACCTCAATTTCAAGGTCAAATCTAATATAATTTTCTGCAGAGACTAATGTAAAAATTAGGACAGTGACCTCAAAAATAAACCAAAACATGCGTATGTACGTGACCTACTATTTTGAACATATAACATTAACCCTTTTGCAGCCATTTTTCAAATGTCGTCTGCTAAAGTTTGAATTCAAACCTTCCGGTAATATGTTATATATAAAGTGTTATGGAAAACATTCTAAAATGCGTGGCAAACAGTGTAAACCCTGACCAGTCTGCACATTGTGTGCATGTTGATTGGGGCCTACACTGGTTGTAAAATCAATATGTTCGACTGTGGCAGCGAAAGAGTTAAATGTAACCAATGTGGCATCCATTTTAACTATCTCAGCGTCACATTTCTATAATCCGTTTGGAAAATGCAAGCAGAGCTAATTTTTACACATTGATTGTAGATAACTATGTTATGAAATTTTACTTATATGTTTTAAATATAACAAAGTATAGAAATGCATTATCAAAACTAAGAATTTCATCTCATAACTTACAAATAGAAGATGGAAGATGGCATAAGCAAAATAGCATACCAATAAATGAACGTAAATGTATCACATGTGCAAAACTAGAAGATAATAAATACTGATAAAGGTGATCCTTTGAGAGCAACAAACACAATTAAGAGAATAAAGCAGCAGACTCGGTTTTATTGAGTCTGTTCATGAGAAGTAATGAAATAAGCAACACTTTGTTATTAAATGTTCATTATATAATGAGTTAAGAGAAACATACATAAAGAAGTATATTTGGAAAATACCAAGTATGTATAAATTTCTGGAACTTATAAATTTTGAGTAGTCTAAGCTGATAAAAAGGAAAGGGTGAAGTCTCCTTATAGCTGCCCCCCAGACTGAGGCAGAGAAACAGGGGAATCCTGCAGTGGATGCTTGTGTTAAGAATTATTATATACACTAAATATAGGTAATTCTTACTAAGTTTTGAAAATATATATAGTTAACGGTAAACGGTTTAGAAAGACATATACAAGAATATAGTAGTGAAATCCCACCCAGGGACGAGTCTTTGCCGAGTAAACTTGTAATGTGCATCATAAAATGTAAAACTTATATGGCTGTAATCATGGTAATAGATAATGCTTAAAATAAACAAAATATAGAAAATAATCAAAGACATTCGCACTGCAAAAGGTGGGCAATATTCCGCCATTCACAGTTAAGTTTAAACATATTTATTTAACATCGATTGTGAAACAAGTTCTTGTAACTTATATTAATCACCCTCGCTGGCTTTCTGGGTAGAATCTGTACTAAGCAATGTGGAATAATTATCTTGACAGTGCAAGGATCAAACCCATGACCTTTCAAACTTGGAATCCGAAGCTCTAAAACTGGACCACGATCTCCACATTCACCATTTGCATGCCCGCCCAAAGTATTAAATTAATTTTAAACTGTTTTACATGATTAAAGGTGGAATTGCTTAAGGCACATTGTATAACGTCTCCTTTACTGAGTATTTAACTCATGCACTGAGTCGTTAAATAATAATAGATTTCTTAGACACCCGAAGAAATGTTGCATTTCTATTAACTTTTCTGACAAACAACAACAATTCTAACATTGTAAACACTACTTGGCACGACATAAACACCAGTAATCAAGTATCAAGTTTAAAGGGACAAACGACAATCTTGATGTGTTTATCAAGCATCAATATTAGCGTCTCTACTTATTTATGAAGGAACATTTTGACTTTAAGCCGACTTGCATATCATTAAAATAAAAATGCTGTGTTTTCAATTTTCTTTGTTATTTTACCAAATGTTGAAATACATTATTTGTGCAGTATTATCAAAAGTCAGTAATATACAAAAACAATTTGGTTTATACTATTTTTATAATTATTATTAATGATTGAAATAATGCATGTTATTTAAATAAACTAACGGGACGCCGCGAGTTTTCAATAAAATCAAGATTGCCATGCGTCCCTTTAAACTATGTCAGTGATTGAAGTTACATTGTATGACAACATTGCGGGTAAACAAACACACTCGTGTGATTCAATTAGACGGTTAAGAGAAATTTCTCAGATAAACGCAAAGAAGGCTTTCATTTCTAATTAAGAAAACTGTAAAACTGTAAAACAATCATCAAAATAGTTCCTTTGTTTTCAACACAACCCTACATGTCATGACCTCAGTAATTCAGTGTAAAACATCTCTCTAAGGCACGCCATCTGCCTAATCACTCTGTCACTTGAGCACGCAAGAAGAAATCAAGTTAAACGGAAACAAATCCGACAAACAAAAAAAGGAGACAATTCTCCAATTGTATTTGTTGCTGGAATTAATTTCATATTGACATTGGCATCTTGCATGTCTTGTCTGCTAATTAAATATATTCTTTCGATTTCAGGATTATTCAGTTTACAAGAGATTCTGCGAATATTCGAATCCACAAAATACCACATTCAAGTACGCATGCGCAAACTCCAAGACATAAAATCAGCACATGAAGATCTTCGAGCTCTCGACAAGCAGGAGGAAATAGATAATTCTACAGATAAATATATTGTTCTTGATTTGTCCAACGAGAAAGCGTATCACATCATTATGCAACAGGTTCAAAATGCTTTCATATATAGGACTTATACCGTATATTTTGAAATGATGTTTAAAAAAGCATAGTCTTTTACTTACATAGGGAAAATATGAGCAATTTGATACAAGGCTATTTATACAAGGATACAAGTATATAGTTGTTTAATTGGGATCGTCCTGACAATCAATACAGTCTTTTCTCTCCGTCTGTCGATGTTTCTGTAATACTCAGTACTGTGTCGTGGTTGCTTTTGGGATTTGCGACTTTCCCTTACTGTCATTTTCTTTCACAATATTTGTCACGGTTGAACCTTTCTTGTGTCCTGTTATAACAGGTTTCCCTGATGATAGTGTTCAGTTGCGATGCCAAAGAAATTATCAACCACAGAAGATATGATCATTTGAAGGTTCTGTTTAAAAGGATATGGATATAATTATTCCGTATAATTTATGGTAATTTGGAACTATGACGTCATAATTCTTAAAATGGCGGTTCCCATATCCGTTTTAGAGCAACCTTCAAATGGTCATTTCTTTTTTATTAATCATCCGATTGTGATAATTATTTCACATTTGCCCAAGTAGTTCAGACCTCTTTATAATTGTCTGTGTATATTTCCTTTAATAGAATTACCATTTGGTAAGGTGTCATGCTGTTTTACCTTATTACAGACCTTACTTCACAATATTTTAGATCAGAGAGGTTGGCATGAATAAAGAAGGCTACAACTACATTCTAGGATCCCTGGTATGGCTACTTATTTGGTCGTCTGTAGATAATATGTCAGAAGACATATGCTAAGTATATATATTTTCTTTAAGGAATAGCTACAACTTGCATTACTTTTGGATCCGACTACGCACGCACGCACGCACGCACACCCAAACACAAATTAGTCGACCGTCGTGTAAGCAACTCTTGTACTCCACTAGGTCATACTACACCAATTCATTTTCCATAGACGTTCATTATAGCTCTAAGCTCTGTACTGTGTTCCCTAATATAAGAAACTATAGTTTTGCTTACTTGTTTTGAAAGACCTATCTTAGTTTTATCAAAAAAACGTACGTAAACCATACATTGAGTATGTTTTGAAAAAGCTGTTTGGGTCGGATGGTTGTGACCCACCTACTTGCATGTAGGTAAACGAGGAAAATGTCAAATATGCTTCTTGTTTTTAATATACCACAAATTATGAATACATTGCACAAATGTATGATTTAACCTACACAAGTACTCTTCAAAAGTCATATTTTTAGCAAGATTGTTCGGTTTGTTTACCTTGTCAACCAATAAAAATTAAGAGATTCTGTGTAATACGAAGTTTTTCTCTGCCCGCTGATTCGTAGGTAATTGGTGTAGTCTGATCACTTCGAACTATTTTACTATCAAGGACAAAAAACGAAGCTGCCGATTTGATTTGTTAAGTGCAATAGCGTTTCTCACTGCATTCGTGTTATGTGTTAAAGTCTTTTAATAATCACCATGTAATATTTTGGATCGTAGAGTCTATTTTTGGAGTAGTAATTTTCATGCTTCTTCGCCACTATACTTATAGGATTTCCTGAACTTGGACATGGAGCGGTACCAGCATGGGGGTGTCAATATAACTGGTTTCCAGCTTGTCAATTATTCGTCAAGCTTCGTGAAAGAGTTCATAAAGGATTGGAAAACGTCGGATCATAGCCGGGGCGCTGAAAATAACAGCATACATGTTAGTTCGTAGTTTTTTTTATAAACAACTATGCTGAGCAAAATTTCTAATTACTCACTTTTGTATCTTAACTAATTTTATTTTAAATATAAGCCAGTCATATATTTTAGAATAGCTATGTGGTATTTTGTTTTGACCCATAGTTTGTGAAACATGTATTATTTGTTTAATTTGTTTTTGAGAGTTACGCTCTCTTTATATGAAAACATGAACTGTGCTGATAAAACACATAACATGAATCGAAGTCCGCTGAAAGATATAAACTTCTTAAAATTGGTTTGAAAACCATAACTATTTGACGCATATATTACACCTTATCCGGCTATAAGAAATCGAAACATGGTTAATCCTAAATTACCTCCCTTTCAATTAAATACCGTTTGAAATGCAAATAACTGTAATTCAGCGTTAACATTAAATATTTCGAAAATGTCTTTTGCAAACGCATTTATAGTGGTACTGCTAGTAAAATATTGTGTCAAAATAATTTTAGATGGCATATTTTAGAATTAAGAACATCGAAAGCTGCACTAATTCGAAGTACTTAACAAAATCCTATATGTCCCAGTTGTATAAGTGTACATTTTCTATTGTTTTTTCTACATAACAGATTTTCTTTAAACTTTTTGTATAGTAAGTCTGTTATATATATAGACAGAAAAGGCAAAAATAATGGTAGGTCACCATGATTGTTAAAATTTTAAAAAATAATTTGAATGCCACCGTCAATCGGTCCAAAAAGTTGAACAAGTCCATGAAATAGCTAAATAAGACATTTTTGAAGTCTAATCATTTATTCATTGGTCAAAATTCTTCTACAGTTGTATTAAAGTAAAAAAACATTTAATTACAATAACATTCGAAGCTCATCTTTTTTTTTAAACCTATATTTTATTACAAAATCTGTTGAGACCATTACCACAATGTATGCACAAATTAGCCCATAATGATACAATTTCCTTTTTTTTAATATGTTTCCAATAAGAGAATTATTTAAACTTTCTAAGCATATAGTTTAACATATATAAAAACAAAATGTGCAATAAAAATGTTAGGTCCCCATGCTTGTTTAGAAATTGTTTTTGAAACCCTACTCCTATGCTAAAAGGCCAAGTTGTGTATGAATTTTTTTAGAAATGGTATATTTTCCTTTTTTGTTAGGTTCCTAATAATAGAATTTGTTCAAACTTCCCGGGCACTTATTGAACATATAGTTAGACAAATTATTCAATTAAAATTATAGGTCACCATGCATATTGAGATTTAATATTGTTTTTTGGAACCCTACCATTATGCTTAAATTTTTTAATTTTGTTGGAATTTTTACAAAATGTTATATTTTTCCTATTTTACGTATTTAAAGAGGCACTACCTATATCTACGCGATTTTTAATGTAAAATATTAAATACTCAATATTACTGCATTTATATGTATACAAAGCTATTTTATGAGTATTCTAAGAAGAAACATGGTTCGTATTCCAGTTCTGTAAATTATTAATTATGATCAAAACAATATCTTGAATAAAGTGGTGCCCAGCCGTTTATTCCTGCCGGGGAATTACGAGTTTTTACGATTTTCTCGGACATGCGCAATGCGATTACAGACTATTCGGCGCAGTTCTGATAGCAAACGAATCGATCGGAACTCTTCGCTAATCAGACGAGGTAGTTCTGATTGTAAACGAATAAGATCGGAAAATCTCCGCAATCGGCTTGTCTAAAACAATTACGAATACAATTTTAAAAATCCGATCTTTTCAATCCTGTTTTCCCCAGCAAAACGCATATTACATTGGGTGAAATTATTGCCATTTACCTTTTGCATATTCCTCTTTATAATTAAGTAAAGTTTATATCAATTGGTGGACAAAAAGATATAGGTAGAGCCTCTTTAATAATAGGCATTTATTTAGATAAATACAATAACAAAAAAAACAACAAGACACAAATACAACTAGACATCAAGAGCAACATTCCTGTAAATGTTTAGGAAAACCCTTCCAATAGTTTTAGAAGAGAAGTCGCCCAAATTGCTGCGCATGAAAAACTACAGAAAATGCCTTTAAAGAAAGATAAAAATATCGGACAGGGAAAGCAGCATTCAAGGACGACAGTCAACCACAAAACATAAAAGCAAACACGCAAACAGACAAACGAGAAGGCAAAAGTAAATAAAAAATACAAATGACATCATAAACACAAAAGGGCTGACAATAGGGCTACCGCCATGGAACGGTCAGTGGCAACAAGGGCCACTGGGGGTTTAAACCGGTTCTAGGGTGCACCAAATCTCACACTTACCCTACTGTCATCCCATTAAAACAGGACAGTGTAAATAAAGAAAACCCCGCCATGATCTAATCTCTAACCAACAAGGCAGCATCAATAGGCAATATAAGTAAAACACAAATACGCTCGTGTAAATATAATACAAAAAAAACAATAGCCTCGAAAGCCACAATGAAGGTACTCAATGACCTGGCAGAATCCAGAGCAACAAGAGAATAAACCATTAAGGGCACGACAGGAAAGATCATAGACAAACATCAAACGCCACCGCCCCAATGGGCTTTAGGTAGGCGTCATCATAGGGTCCACAGCCTGTCCTGTCATCGTACAATTAAAGAGGAAGGCATAGTGGCGAACTGTAAAAGGGTCCACCACCAAGCATGCAGTACGTTGCAAAATGATAGGGTCATAACATCTTTTGATAAACTTTTTAACAAGTTTAACAAAGATAGTATGAAAGTGATTATGACCCAGAATTTTACGAAGTTTATAAATCACATCACCATAGAAGTCAGGTTGTGATAGTCCTTGTCGAAGAAGAGTCCTTAAATTACTTTTATATTTGGAAAGAAGATCAGGGTTACAATAATACAATTTTGCAAAGGTTTTACGAAGTTTATGGTAACGGTAACCCTGATTGAGTAGCGTTTTAGTTATACAAAGATTACGAATATTAAAGTCCTCAACTCGAGTACAAGCTCTTGAAAAACGAATAAGTTGAGACACATACACCCCATAAGAAGTTGCTCGGGGAACATCCCCATCCAAGTGGGGGTAATTAACAATGTCAAAATTAAAATCCTCTCTCTTGTCATAGATTTTGCTACTTATTTCAACATTTTCAATCGAGAGATCTAAATCATGAAAAGAAGCGTTATTATCAGATATATTAGCTTTATTAAGCTGAGGTTCTTTAGGATAAATATTATCAACCATAGTTGGACAGAAAGGGTTGTCAATGTTCAGTATGGCATCCAGATACCGAGAGGTGTCATTAAAAGCTTCAATAACATCTGTCTGGGTATCTGGTGAAAGACTCAACATGAAATCCCTTTCATAGCAAAATAAAAACAAATCTGCGACAAATGGTGCACAGTTCGTACCCATAGGGATACCAACAATTTGTCTATAAACGGTGGTACCATACCTGACGAAAATATTATCTAATAGGAAGATGAGTGCTTCACAAACTTCATAGCAAGTCCACATAGTATAATTGTCTAAAATGTGTTCATGCAATCAGAGCAGACGATTTACACTGGTTATTTTGCAATCGTTAATCATGCGCGAAGTACACCAAACAATGAGAATATTATTGACATATAATTAGGTGGGTATTTACAAATTTTGACTAATATAAATGTAGCGTTATTTAAAACAAAGATATAATATAATTATATTTATCACATAACTCACGGTGTGGGAGTGGAATAACACCATTCTTTATTTTCTATAATCCACTAGTTAAATAAGCCTAATTAATATGCGCAGTCAAAAAATCGATAATGACTATAATCCAGTTCCCACGGTTTATGTCGGTTTCGTGTATTAAAGCGACAGGCAAAATACAATAAAAGTCGATATGTGAGTTATGTGATAAATAGAGTCTAACATTCGTTCTCAATCGTTATTAAATTTATTAAACTCGTTAGCAAAAATGATATACTGCTCGGCAAGAGCATCGCATTATATCATTTTGCCAACTCGTTTAATAAATTCAGCAATGAATGAGAACTCGTGTAAGATCCTCTATGCATTATCTATGGAATGTCAAGCACAGGTTGAATACTAAGGACAGTATTTTAAATGATACACATGCAAAAACTCCATAGCAACAAATTTAATCCTAATAACTCCAAACTTTAAATGAAAATACATTTTAAGAGTGAGAAATCCATTTACAAACGATAATAACTACACTCAAGTGATATGAAAACGCAACACGGGAATTTCCGCTATATATTGTATATACTGCACACTTAATTGCACATAATATTCCAAAGAAATCCCAAGATGTTTTTTAAAAAGAAAGTTGCAGTTAACTAGAGAAAGGACACAACTGTGATGTTGTAGACGTTTTAATCACACTACACTTTGTAACAAGAACTTCGTAAATGTTGAAGTAGCTCTTTGAAAAATTGAGCTAGTTCAGTACTGTATTTAACGTAAATAGTTTGCAAAATGTTGCATCCTAAGTTTGCTCACATGATTGAGCCAAACGCGTATTCTGTGAATAATGAAACATTGAAGAAATACTATTTGCTGTATTATTTGTTGTTTTAGTATTTTTTCCAAAAGGAAAGCTCTTACGTAGCCATGTACCATTCGATTAAAAGCAACATATTGTACATACAATATATAGCGGAAATTCCCGTGTTGCGTTTTCATATCACTTGAGTGTATTATGTTTCTAGCGCAAGAAAAGTAGTCCCCGAAGAGTTCGTGCATGTGTACACATTCTGAAAACGGGAATCACGAGTGTGGTTTCTTCCAATGAATCGCGTTAAATACAGATAAACAACTATGCTAATGAGGTTGGACGTATTATTTGATGTCACGATATGCTGCCAAAGAAAAGTAATGCTTAAAGAAAGAAAAAACACGTATGTGATGGGAGGTCCTGAAACGGTATATTACAACTGCATTTTGAATGTTTGATGAATACATTTGCACTTTTAAAATTCAGAAATTCCCAATTAGCTATTTTTAATAGAATATTGACCAAGTTGTTAGGGTCGGCCCACAGCAAAATATTGTATTTAGTAGTAACGGACGCAAATATTCAAACAATAAATATATTTCAATACTTGTACTCTTTTTGTTAGAATATTTTAAATTTGATCACGTTATATTTAGGTTGAGGCTGCCCTTGCGATAGATGCGATCACAGTTATCCAAAGCACCCTAGCCAAGTTGATTGCAAATAACACCACGGTGTTTAAACACACATTTCGGCGCGGTGATGTGTACAATTATAACAGGACTAGAGGGGTTCCTTGTAGTACAGTCCCGCCGGTACCCTGGATGCATGGCGATTCACTTATGGATGGAATGAGGAAGGTAAGCGCCGTCCATTTTATATCCGAGATATAAGTAAACTCACAATTGAAATACTTGATACTCGGGTATAGAACACAAAATGAAGTTATCCATCAGTCAATTTATACAAATTTACAGAAATTCATTATACTGCGGAATCCTGTTAGTGCCATTAACTTTTCGACCTGATGTTCACACAATAAGTCGAAATGTAGTACTAAATAATTATCAACTAAAGCTTCAACTTTTCGCTCTGAATCTGTACACTATAAGGGCGAAAAGTAGACATTTTAATTTTCATCTTTTTGTGGTAGGATATCATTTCAGTAGGATGATTTATCCGGAGCGATATAAACGGTCTAAAGGGGGCCTCTCAACGTTATGTGATGTGAAAGGGACGGATTTCAATACACATTTGCAGGGATGATCCGTACCAAGCCTAGTTGTATATTGATATCGTCAGCGTGTTACGCTTGATTGATTTTGGCGGAGTTATGGCCCGTTAAATGTGTTAATAAACAAACTCTGTCTGGAATAGTTCTCCTGAACCCTCGTCGGTTTGAGGGATGATCAGTTTCAGGTATAGTTGGGCAATTCATCGCTGTGTTCCAGGTGACTGATTTTTAGCGGAATTATGGCCCTTTAAAAATGTTAATACACAAACTTTGTCTGGAATAGTTCTCCTCTACACCTGGCCGGATTTCATCGAAACTTTGCAGGAATGATCAGTACCAAGCCTAGTTTGCATATCATCGTCGAATTCCAGTTGACAGATTTCATGCGGAGTTATGACCCTTTAAAGTTTTTTATACAAAAACATATTTTCCAGCCTAGTTCTCCTGAACCCCTGGCCGGATTTCAACGAAACTTGACAGGCATGATCAATATCAAAAAGGAGTATGATAACGGACCTTTGGAAACGGCCGACCACGGCACATACGAAATAGTGCAGTCTCGGTTTGATTGAGCTGTTCATGAGCGGTAGTGAAATTATGCTAGCTACCGCTCACGCCCTCTAGCCCCGGGTTGAGCAGAACTCAATATTCATTAAATCATGGCGGTGGACATGGAGTGCACTACTTCCCCATTTCGTACGGCTTATGGTCCCAGTATCTAATAAAAGTAAATACCCCGAAGAGCGAAATAAACATAATGGAATTTAGTTGGGAACAGCGGTTATTAAGCCTGCGTATCACTAATAACAGCCAAAAGACTAAATTAACAAGCAGACAACATATCCTATGAGTGGTTAAACAATACCCAGAGCCTATTTATCGGCCAGAGTAGTGGAACCACCGAATCAAAAATTATGTAAGAAAACAAAAGAAATTGAAAATGTACAACCGACCAACTAAATATAAGTATCGGGCTCAGCGATCTCAGCTGTGTATATCATCACCGTGTTCAGGTTGAATGATTTTTGGCAGAGCTATGGTCACTTTGTCCAGACTAGTCTCCTTTGAACTCCTGGCCGGATTTCAACGATGATAAGTACCAAGCCCAGTTGTGCCCTGTCATTGCCGTGTTCTGGTTGAATGATTTTTGCACAGTTATGGCCCCTTTTAAGGTTTTAATACACAGAATTTGTCCCGACTAATTATCCTGATCACCTGGCTGGATTCAGCGAATCTTGGCAGGGATGGTCAGTACCAAGCCTAGTTGCGCATTTCATTACTGTGTTCCTGTAGCCTGAATTTTGGCAGAGTTATGGCCTCTCCTACATAAAAATTATTTTTAGCCAGTAATGCGTCCACATGCCCTCTTGGGCCTCTTGATTATAGTAAGCATATTATTTATATACAGCGTATTATGGATGAGCACATACGTAATTATGGAACGCCAAATTAACATAAACTAAATTAAGTGAACCGCTCTTCAATTATTTGAAGAGATGTCTAATGCAATTGAAGAGAGGTTCAATTCAATTGAAGAGAGTTCTAATTCAATTGAATAGAGGTCTAATTCAATTGAAGAGAGTCTAATTCAGTATTGAACCGCTCTTCAATTGAATTATACCTCTCTTCAATTAAATTAAACCTCTCTTCAATTGAATTATACTTCTCTTCAATGTAATTGAACCGCTCTTTAATTGAATAAGACCTCTCTTCAATTACATCTGAATTAAACATCGGTCTAATTCAATTGAAGTGAGTTTCAATTCAATTGAACCTCAGTCTAATCTATTGAAGTGAGGTCTAATTCATTTAAATTAGACCTCTCTTCAATTGAATTAGACCTCTCTTCAATTGAATTAGACATTTCTTTGAATTAGACCTCTCTTCAATTGATTTGAACTTCTCTTCAATTGAATTAGAGCTATTTTCAAATAATTGAGTTTATGTTAATATGGCGTTGGAACGCCATATTAACATAAGCTGAATTAACTAAACATCTCTATTTGAAGAGCGGTCTAATTCAATTGAAGAGAGGTCATATTCACTTGAAGAGAGGTACAATTCAGCGTAATCAAACCCCTCTTTGATTGAATTAGACCTCTCTTCTATTCAATTAGACCTCTCTTCAAATGGATTGAACCTCTCTTCAGTTAATTAGACCTCTCTTCAAATAATTGAAGACGGGTTAAAATCATTGAGTTTATGTTTATTAGGCGTTCCATACGTAATAGTAAGCATCTTATTCATACTAAGCTTATACATAACTTTGATTTAATAAAAATACTTATTTATCAGCTCCATTTCAACGGCGTTACTGGTAATATAGAATTTGACGAGTATGGATTTCGACAGAACTTCAAGATGGATGTGTACAATGTTGGACTTAACCACCGACCTAGTAAGGTGAGCCCATACAAGCGTACCACCTACAACTATATAGTTGTACAGTTCTTGTTACTTGTAATGTACATGGAGCCTACTTATGGGTCTGTGTAAACGTATAATTGAAACGCAGGAACAGTTACACGTATATATTGACATATAGCGATATTGAAGCGTCTCTATTTAATATCCAATTTCATTTAAACCTGCTTGTATATAATTAAATAAGAGGTCGTTGGGTTTTCAAGTTGCTTTTGTTATTCTACCATAGATTGTATTTTATTATTGATGCAAATTACGAAGAAAACTTAACGGGAAGGCGCGAGTTTTAAATCAATATTGCCATGTTTCCTTTTAAAGCTACAGAATCCTTATATCAATCAATTTCTTCTTTGATGGCGTGTCTTTATTTGTAATTTCATATTCACCAGCTCATGTCGAAATCGGGTATTTAAGCGAGCAAATATAGCGCAGGAAATCATTTACTGTATATACATCGACCAGTGCATATTGTACCTATACACAGGTAACAGTATTTTTTACAGATAAAAAGTTAGCTTCTTTCGGGGCTCGAACACACGACCTTCTGATTTCAAGTCCGGTGCTCTATCTACTGAACTACAACGGTACTTGAGAAAACAGTATACTCACTACCATATATTATGAGGCAATATATCTTAACATATTTGAATGCAACGAAAGATGGGTCAATTGCTGCATGTGTAAATTAACATTGCCTGGTGTAATACTGTACGTTATCAATATGAAACTAATACTTAGCCTCAAATCAACCTAATCTCGACATGTTATTTAGCGCTTGATGAGTTTGTGTGCGCGCTCTTGTTATTGCGTAATGCCTATTTACTGTTAAAAATTCTACAATATACCAATAAATAGCAGTGGTCTAGTGGTTCAGTGTACATCTTTCAAAAGTACAAGGCTGTGGAGGCTAAATAAAAATGTGAAAGTTTACGCTTCGATTTTTGCTTATATACCGACTTTTGACAAAATCAAATGGCGTCTTTTCGCGGCTGAAGTGTCGTCTTTTTGTCTTTTTGCGTGGCGTTCCGTCGTCTTTTCGCCCTTGAAATGGCGTCTTTTCGTTCTTTCATATTTTCCTTCTGTCTTTCCGCACTGCATTTGTCATCGGGGGCGAAATAACGAAAAGACAAAAAGACGACAATGGCAGAAATAAGCCACCATAGCTCCTCACTACAATTCATTTTGTTTATTTCGCCCATTGTTTTCGTTTAGGGCAAAGCATTTTGTTAGAAACTGAGACCATACGCCGATTGCCAGGAAATGGTATGAAAATATCTCATTGAAGGTTCTATGTTCACCATCATATGCATACCATCTTCGGGCTGGCTCAAAATTCGTATTGTTGACATTTTAAATATTGAGTTCTGCTCAACCCGGGGTTAGAGGGAGTGACCGGTTGCACGCATGTTTAGCTCACCTGAGCCGTTGGCTCAAAGTGAGCTATTGTGACCGCTTTTTGTCTGTTGTCCGTCCGTCCGTCGTCCGTTAGCTCTTTGTTCAACAACTTCTCCGTGGACAATTTTGACCATATTTCACATGGATAATACTGAGGTCAATGCCTTCGAAAATTATACAAATTAGGTTAATGCGACATCCAAGATGGCCGCCATTACCATATTTGTTCAAAACTTTAAATCATCTGCTTCTCATGAACCACTGTATATATTTTGCCGGGTGTTTTTTATAAATAATCGCTAACTCCTAGGCTATGACAATTTTACAAAGACGTTCCTTGGGTCAAAAATGGCTTTACCCCGGGGTTCTAAAATGTGTACACAGTGGTCAAATCTTGCCCCGCTCCGGAGGTCACAGTTTTACATAGAATTATATATATGAAAATCTTTTAAAAGAAACATTTTCCAAAACTGCTTTGTCACTTTTGAATAAACTTCAGATGGATGATACTTACGTCAATGATTTGTTAAATTAGAGCAACGCCACATCCAATATGGTCGCCGTTGAAGGGTGGGTTCGGGGAAGATAAATAACATCTCAGAAACTGCACCGCAACTTTGACCAAATTTCACGCGTATGATTCTGAATGCAATGCCTTTCAAAATTATACACATTATACCAATGCATTATCAAAGATGGCCGCCATTAACATATATGATCAGAACCACAGAATAGATTTTGACAGTTTTGGTTTATATATGATCGCCAACACTTTTACTATACAAGTTGTACAAATGAAGTTCCTATGGTAAAACATGGCTGTGTCCCGGGGTTACCTATCCGTCCATTTCCATACAAACATTCTCTGTAAATACGAAGAACCACGTTTTGCAACTTTCCCTTATGTCGTACACATTTTTGAATCTAATACTCATTGCACTTGTTAACTACTTTTTTCTTCTTTGCAAAAATTCTCAGGTGCGACTCAGTGCCATATGGATCGCTTGTTTCACTACCGTTCATGAACAGTCTCAGTCAAACCGAGACAGCAATATTTTTTTGTATGTATCTTGTTCGGCGATTTCCAGATTTCTCATTTCGTACTTTCTTTTTATACAATTCGCAGATTGGCGGGTGGTCACCGAAAAGAGGGGTTAATATCGACAAAGAACAAGCGGAGATAGTAAACGATACTGACACGGAAAAGATATACATCGTTACTTCTGTCTCGGTAATTACATTAATAATATATCTACCAATAACATATACATATTGCTTTTATTTAATGACATTGGAGTACAAAGAACATATATTGCTAGTATCGTTTAATGATATGGTATCACCATTAGCCTACTAAATATAGGTCATGACGTCGTGTGACGTATGGCATCATGTGACCTCGTCATCTACCTTTGTAAACAAACTGGTCGTCTGCGTGTGTTATAACATTTACGAGCATTCTTATCGTGATTATGAAGGTAAATAATAAAAGCATTATTACTAGAGTAAGTATTCTGGAGTATTGTATCTCCTCTTGTGGAAACTAAGATCATATATGTTTACCACCACTAATTACATGTAAGCCTCCGAGGTGTAGTCGAATGTAGTTTCTATAATAAAAAGTAAGCACTCTTTTTTTGATTGAAAACGGGCATTATAAGTAGGGGAAACTGCCCATTTCTATTCGATGTTGTGGTTGTATGTATAAGAAGCGTATTGATAAGTTTTACTGGATCACTGATGAACATTTTCGAAATTTCGACTCTATGCTTACACTTTGTGAGCAATAAAAGCAGCTGTACCCTTGACCTGTTTAGTAAAAGTTTTTGGTATCAACATGTAGGGTTGCAAGTGTGCAACGAGTTTACATCAACTAAATCTGCATGGCAACAGGTTTGGTAGGCATGAAACCACTTAATCTCTCCCCTACCCCCCTAAAATAGGATACTGTGAAAAAATGATAAAATATTATTCCTTATCATTCAAACACGACTTGGCAGCGTTCAACTAGTATCAATCAGAAATTTCGACACTATGCTTACATTTTGTGAGCAATGAAAACAGTCAATCAATGAAAACAGTTGTACCCTTGACCTGTTTAGTAAACAAACAAGAACTTTCTTAAGTTAAAAATTAAGTTTTCTATACGACATTACACTGCTGCATTATCCATACTTGAGTTGAATTTGCAGCAAATCATTAACATGTGACACTTTAACATTGGTGTCTATGGGGAAAATAATTAGTGGTATATTACCCATTATATATATAAGGCATGTCCACTCGAAGTGACCCTTACTCTAGTAATTATATTTTATCATATCTGTCAGCTGTAACAAACAGTATCATCCTGTTTGGAGAAATATATTCAATATAACGTCAATAAGGCTTATAGCAGGATTTTATAATAAGTGAGTGTTTCAAACACACTGTGTGCAATGTTTTTGATAATATATACTTGTATATAGCATGGGGTTATTTAACAGCGTAGAGTACAATACTGATATCTGAATAATGAAACCGAGTACAAATGTGGATTATGTATGCTCTACGAATACACTTATATTCAGCATTTACTCAACACTGTTAAATGACCTCTTCATTTCAAACCTATATATCTAACAAAACTTTTTACATTTTACTTCCAACTTCATATTTCCGTTATTAGTTGAACACCACAAAATATTTCAACATTTATTAACTGTGTAAAATATAATTTAAAAAAGATAAAGATATATATAATTTGAAACAAAAATGTCAAGAATCAAAATAGTACTATACATCTACTAAATATATATACTTAAAGGTAAAAGAAACGCGACACGAGAATTTCCGCTGTATATTGTATATACTGCACACTTAATACCATATATATTCCAAGGAAATTCTAACATGTTTTGTAAAAATATGTTGCTGTTAGTTAGAGAAAGGACACAATTGTGATGTTGTAGACTTTTTAATCACAGTACACGCTGTAACACGAAATTCATAAATGTGACCTCTTTGAAAAATTGAGCCAGTTCAGCTGTTCAGTATTGTATTTAACGTAAAGAGGTCGCAAACATTTTGCGTCCTATGTTTGCTCACATGCTTGAGCCCAACGCGTACTCTGTCAATAATGAAACTTTGCAGGAATACTATTTGTTGTGTTACGTGTTGTTTTAGTACTTTTCCGAAAGGAAAGATCTTACGTAGCAATGGACCATTCGATTAACAGCAGCTTATTGTACATACAATATATACCGGCCGTGTCGCGCTTCTTTTTCCTTTCAGTATATTTCTGGGACTGTAGATACCAGATGAAGTGAAATATGAAATTAATATAAAATTTTAAAAATGTTTTGTTTGTATTCATCTGCTCTGAGTTCAACAGTGGAAATAATATAGGATTATCAAATTGTTAGAAATACAGAAAGTGATTGGATTTATAAAGAGGTGAAATAAGTAAATATATATATATATGTAAGGCATTCCCATTATTAATATGATTTAAACTATTATTAATGACAACTATCAATGGTGGCATTAACCGCTCACTAACATGTACTTATAACACTCTGTCACTTAGTTTTAAAATATTATATAACATTATTTCAGTCGCGTGTTATATAATAATACTAATCAAGTTACTTACCTTCTTACTTGAACTGAAGACTGACATTGATGGTTTATACTGTTAATTATGATACACAGCCTGCATAGCCTCTGCTCCCAACTAAATTCTATTTTTTTTTTTTCGCGCATATTTTTTTAATTGAAGCAAAACATTTTGTTAGAAACTGGGACCGTACGTCGCTGGACATGGAGTGGTATGGAAATACCTCATTGCATGTTCACCGTCATATGCATACCATTTTCCGGATGGCTCAACTTGTCGTACAGTTGACATTTTAAATATTGAGTTCTGCTCAACCAGGGGCTAGAAGGCGTGTACGGTAGCAAGCAACTTAATCACTGCTTCGTTTGAAAGTAGTTAAGATCAGATGTTCAAATCGGCACATCACGCTTAGAACAAGTATACCACCGCTCCACTCTCTTGCTTGATATCATTCACCTCTGGATCGAATTCGATATTTTGATATCTTCGGTCTTCGCACACTTTAAACAAGTCGTATGTTTTTCATAACCCCGTAGAAAAATCGATCTATCGAATTCAATCCTTATATTTACATTATGTTTGTTCTGTCTGTTTTTCAGACTTTCATAAATACTTGCATTTGTGACCAAATAGTGCTTTAATAGCGACGTTGCCAACAGTACACGCATTTTACAGCAACATACGACAATTAGCATGAGACGTTAAGTCATACAAACGAAACAAGTACATCAGACAAATTCACTGCACCTTGTTTGTTTTAGCTCCGCACCAAACGTGACTGTTTTCACTAGGATTTAAAGTGAAACAGGTTAAAGTAGTTCATTTAAGGGAAGTGCAATAGGAATGCAAATATACATCAGTGTTAATATAAAAAAGAGTTTAGTGAATTAACTATTATAGTTCTCACAACATACACATACTTGGTCCAAAAGTAGGTATTGTCTGCTATGTTCTATTTGTGTTTCATACATATGGGTACCTTAAAAGTAAAATATGCTATGTGTCTTCTTTGTTCATATACTCACATTCTACATGTTCCACTTGGGTTGGAGGAGTGGATATGTCTATTTATCTAGTTAATACTCGAGGTTTTAAGTAGCAATAAAATGTTACATTACGTTTGATCGCGATTTCATGAGATAATAGAATGTTTACTGATGATAGAAAACAGACGCAAACTAAGATTTGTTGCAGTACGAAATAGTCGCATAGGATAAAAGTTCGTTCGAATAGAATACTAGACAAGTATATCTGACTAAGACCATATCATAAGAAGGAAGAGGGAGTGCAATTGTGTAACGAATATTGCGGTGGCAGACATGTTTACCATTCAAAATTACTCAACTCTGCACGATTTTCATGCACTTCTGTTGAACAATTTTAATTGAAAGGCGTTGCGCTGTTTGCACAATTGAATTGAATTGAATTGGATTTTATAGTCGCACCAACAGCTAAGGTCATATGGCGACTTTCCAGCTTCTACTGGTGGAGGAAGACCCCAGGTGCCCCTCCGGGCAATTTCCGTGCACGGGCGGGCACCTTGGTAGAACCACCGCTGTTTGCACAAATCGCGGTGCAAGCTCGTGTCCGTTTATATGTTGGATAACATCGACGATATTTCAATGTCTTGCTTCACAGTCTATATTTTCTACGGAATGTGTTACAATATCACCGAGCCACGCATTACATTCAAAAGCATTCTCTACCATTTTGTCATTGTTTCACATCGGACTTTTGTCTACTATTCTACATAGTTTGCTTTTTTCACGTGCACTAGCAAAGTGTGGGTATGCTGATATGACAATAAACACGCATGCGTACGAATGGAGATAACACCAGAACACAGGTATATATATTCTTTAAACACATTTGGGCAGTGTTTACTTTTTATATTCTTGACACTGAAGAAATATAAACTTACTATAGCCCTAACAATTGCACGATGATTATTTATCATGATCATGATGATAGTCGAACCCTTTTAAAATGACACGAATAAAATGAAAGGTATGGCTAATTAAAATTGCAAACTGATTAATCATTTCGCCAAATGATTTCTTCTTTACTTTCAAAGCTGCAGAACGAATCCGTTCCCCGGCCATATAGTGCCATTTGTCGTATTATAGTTCTCCGTGTTTAAGTAATTGCATGTGGTGTTACATTTCTACATAGCATTTACATTTTATATATTAACTATTTTTTGGAGCACGCATGCATCTTTACATACTGATTGTTATAAGATATGTTAACAATGCAACACAAAAGTGAATGCATTTTCATTTCTTAGCCATTTCTGTTTATTATAGAAACCAAAAGATTCGCCATCTCTTGTAATATCCGATGAAGTAACCAAAACAGATGAAAGTGTAACAACCCAAGGCATACGTACACTACCAGGAGGACCCAATTATGAAAGCAAAGACATTTACAATAAAGTAACAGTACCGTATGAAAGCGGAACAACCCAAGACATTACGCAGCCTGGAGAATCCAAGAATGAAAGCAGATATGATGTCACAGATACGAACACGGGACCGAGATTTAGTAAAGAATCCGAACACTCAACCGAGATCGAAAGCACTTGTTGCGGATTTATAAACAAAGTCTCTTTTTACCTCAAAATACTTACTGTTTTAACAGTCTGTGTTATTTAGATTGTTTTAATTTCATACGACGTATTGTCAAATGAAATCGCTTGCATACCGTGTAATAACATATTTTTTCCTTTATATGTAATAACATCGGATGACACATTTCTTTCTTTCCGTAGATAATGCATACGATCCTATAGGATGATACTGGCAAGTGGTGGTTTGTTGAAACATGTAATCAAACGCAAACAAAGGGTGATATTGAACAACTGCCTGGCCACCATATAAAACTATTTACAAGGAATAGGTCAGAGGATTTTAACTGTAAACCTTTGCCTTAGTATTTTAAATAGTTGATGTGAATCCCTCCACAGTGTCAGAGGAGACTGCGGCGAGGCGGAGACAGTTCCACAGTGGAATTGTTCTCGAAAAGTATGAATATTTTAGTTCATCCTTATAGGCACTAGGTCTGTTGTACTGAAACTCATGATTTACTCTCATTCTACGGGAAGTGGGTTTTAGGAGGAACTTATTTGTGTCTTTAATAACCTGGTACTTATCATTGTCTATAATAACCTGGTACTTATGCATTGTATAGACGAATGAGAGGCTCGCTTGATTGCGACGGTATTCGAGAGTGGGCTAAATTAGATAACTGAACATTTCTCCTACATGACTGACATCATACAATTCTCAACGCGAATATTTGAGGAAACCAATTGCATTTGTTGAAAGTTATAGTTAACCCTTTTTACTGAAAACTCAAGCAAAAGATTTCATTTGATAAACGGAATCTTACTATTCGTAAAAGCTAATCAACATCATAAGGTGAAATTGTAACAGGTGAACTCGTTTAAAATACGTTGTGTTACTCAACTGCTGTTTTGTGCCATTGTCCGCCAGATTTCGTATTATATTAACGCACTTTTTAAATGAAATGGCTTACACTAACGAGAAAGTTGGCAGAAATATAGTTAAAAGTAAGTTCACGTTACTGAATGAAATATGATAAGCAATATGTTCGCAACAATGAAACTATCGTTTAGGGCTCTTTGTTTCAACCAACGAGTGTACAGCATTAACATGAACAATTTTGAAAACAGGTACATATATTATATACCATTTGAACTGGAATCTTTAAAGGTAAATAAAATAACCTTAGTTTGGAAGATCGGTTGAGAAGTAAATATTTTACAGGCAAAATGCTTTTTAAATGGAGATTTTCCCATGTAAATTCCTTGTTGCTGGAAAAACAGAAAATTAAAAAATCTCAGATAACTTCAATCAACCTTTGTAGTTTGTTATACAACTTTCAGATTGTTTTAATTTACATTTACCCAACACAATAAAACCATGTTTGGATATAAAGTCTGAAAATATATATCTATTTTTTTCTTTGAAAAATTAATGCCATGATACCAAAATCAACGTTCGCATGCGAAATGCCTATTACGCAACCGATTTTTAAAAGTAAGGTATTTAGTTTTACCAAAAAAAATGTCTGTTTCACTGATTCGCAACTTATTGAGGTACCAGTTATACTGTCTGAAAAGTCCCCAAAAACATTGGCTAAAACAAGAGCCCCGAACAATTACTCCGCTTATCTGAATTTACTATTGTTGCGATATAAAGTGTTACGTATTTAGCCTTTACATATCATTGCTATTGTCATTGATTTTTCACTGAAATGTAGTAAGCTGATCATCTAATGTAGCAATCACAGAACACAGTCACAGAAATACACATACAAAAAACACAAAAATTAAAAGGAAAAAGCACTGAATTCGACACCACAAACAGAAAAGTGTTGACAATAGTTCAAATACGGAAAATAATCGTTTTGGCTTCAGGTAACGCCTTAGAAAAAATAATTGAATAGAATGCAATATCACATTTTAATTAAGAAAATTAATTTTGATTCTTTTAATACTAGTCCCGCCCGTGTACAGAATGCGTTTAACCACCTCATCTTATTTGCATTCTAATTTCAATCTGCATTTAAAAGTATACACATCGAATATTTTATATTTATATCCTTTGCCTTAAATATTTCACAGACATTCCACAAACACAAAAATAAATTAATAACAAGATGGGGTAATAAAATAAATGTTATTGTGACACTGTTTTATAAAGTATATATATCTGTATATAATAAAGTTCATTTATTGCAGGACATAATTTTTATTTCGGTATGCATATCTTAAAAGGTGTCCAATGACAAAGAAGGAACATAACTTGTACAGAAATAGATAGTTAAGGCTTACATTTTGTAAACTAAAACATATGGTATCTGTTAAGATTTGCGGTGTTTTCACTTCATTTACCACTGCTGAAGACACCGATATATCAGACAAGTTATAATGGTTGCGAAAATAATGTAAAATATTTCTTTATTATAAAACAACTTTTAAAGTTCTCCGGCCATGTTTTGTTCATGAACATGTTTATCTTTATTTAAATCGAAATCAATACATAACAATAGATATTTACAATTCACACATTGCAATATCTGTAAAAAGCGAAAATAAGATTTTATTTGATGACGTAGAAAACTTTGAAAAGGTAAAATAATCCACAAGTAAATGTATTTATCAATTATCTGGCAATAGTTGTGCAGCTATACAGTTCTGATTTCCCTCATTTCTGCGTGCAGTGACGCAGTAGTAAAAGTAGTATCTACGTCATGCAAATAATACTTATTTTTACATACAACTTAGTAGCGGTTTTCAATATATGTTTCTCTCCGGGACTATCAAGAAATGTTCATATGATGTTTAAGAGTTAAATTTGTTAATTGATAATACTACAAAAAGCGTGGCCATTCATCTTTAAACATAAACTTCGTACAAAAGATACCGAAGTTGGAAAACACATATCACAATGTAAAAACAACCGGCAGGGCCTCCCATTAGTTTTTGTTTTCCAAATACTTCATATGGTTACTAAGACCTCGTTCCTGATAAAATAAATTAATAAAATATTTAATCTGGCGAATTATTGATGGAACCGTGGGGATCTTTTTCATATAACTTGCCCTGTTAGCCGCGTCGAACACGCATTTCATATTATGTTGTATTTGCACAAATATCTTAACATATTGGCTAGCCCAATAAACAAAGATGTGTATAATAAATAAATAAATAAACAATGTCAAACAAATGTACAGTAAATATCCGTTGATGTGACCAGATGATAGCTTCCATTGTTCGGCTATTTAGTAAAGGGGAGGTGAGCAGTGCTCCAAGATTTCTTATTTGCTTTGTTGAGTTATGTATTATTATAAGAGATCCCTTTCAGTCAAGTTTATTTTTAACACATCAATACTATTCCAGATGAAATAACCTCAGTGTTGGCACTTTGTGGAAACGGCAGTTTAAAATTATGTTGGTGTATTTAAAGACGTTTTCGAACAGAAAATATGAGTATAAGTTAATTTCTCTCAAACGAAACTAATTCGTTTTAGACAGGTTAGATAGCTATTTCGTATTAGTATATGCTCATAATCTAATACATTTAGACCTATCATCCACTCATAAACACAAGCAAAACAAAAACTTAACACAATGCAAACGATATGTCCAACACGAACGAAAATAAAATAAATTTAGTAAGTATTTGAACACAGTTGAAATGTTTAAGATTCCTGTGATCTAGTTTAGACACATACTCTCAGATAGCTTAGAGAGGTGTTGCTTCGAATGTCCAGATAAACATGTAACAGTAATTATACAATCTGAACCGGAAATCGGCGAAAAATACGAACTGCGTCGGTAATTTCGCGACACATAATCATAACCGGTTACCCAAATCGAGATGCAAATTCATCATGGATTCTCCTTCTTCGTTGTATATATGTGTATATATTGAAATAATGTTCATTGTTTTAAAAGACATATCAATCCAACAGTTACAGCGTTCTCCAAAATACACTTTCCGATACAGTCATGTATTATTTAAGGAAAGGCCACTTCTCTGAATACTTCACTTTTTATTTTGACATGCCACTGACTGCTTCACACTATTTTTACTTTAGATTTTGTAATTATACTTTAACAACTCAAATAACAACTAAGCAATGTTCACAATACATCAGTCGGTTGATTAAAAAATAAACATTATAACAAGCAATCAAAACTGTGCATTTTGTATCAAAATTAAGGCAGCGAAACATGTTTAGACCCTTTTCCTGCCACCGTCAAAAACATTGATTTTACGACGGGTGTAGGCCGAGATCAACATGCTCTCTATGTTTGCCATTCAGTGAAAATGTTTTCTATAACACTTTATATATAAGATATTACCGAAAGATTTGAATTCAAATTTTAGCAGACAACATTTGAAATTTGGCGGCAAAAAGGTTAGGCACAGTTTGACTCTACACCACGGAGAGACAAATCCTTTGGTGCATTAATACCTCAATTAGCACTGATTAGCAGTTCCGATTGGAACTCGGTAATTTTGTATCACGTAATTGAATTATTATTTCACTGTTGTCGATGTCAACAATGTTAGAAACAGTTTAAACGTTGATTGAACTACTTGAGTCGCAGGCACTAACGAGGCTTTATTTATTCAGATTATCTTATAAATATAAATGTTTAAGTCGTGTTATATATAATAAATTTAATAAGCAGTAATGTGGTTGTTATATATATATATATTCTAACATATATATACGTGTCGTTTACGTACATGCAAAATTTCTTTGTATACACATATAGTGTATATAGATATCTAAATCATAGTTGAGAGTTTATCTTTTGATACTCGTACATATAAGCCCAAAAAACATTTATTCGGACCTTAATGTATGTTAATGAAATGTTTCCAACTAGGCAAATGCAAATTATATGCTATTCGTGCTTATGTTAATGCTAGTTCAAAAAGGTCAATTCGACACGTGTATGCCCTTATGCAGATATCTCTGTGGACGCACACATTGATATCCTGGGTTTGCATATATACTGAAGCGAAAAAGAAACGCAACTCTGGAATTTCCGCTATATATTTTATATAGTGCACACTTAATTCCACATAATATTCCAAAGAAACCACAAGATATTTTGTCAAAACAAAAGTTGCAGTTAGTTAGAGAAAGGACACAACTGTGATGGATGTTGCAGACGTTGAAATCACAGTACACTTTGCAACAAGAAATTCATAAATGTTGAAGTTCCTCTTTGAAAAATTGAGCCATTTCAGTATTGTATTTAACGTAAAAAGTTTGCAAAATGTTGCGTCCTAAATTTGCTTACATGCTTGAGCCAAACGCGTACTCTGTCAATAATGAAACTTTAAAGGATACTATTTGCTGTGTTATGTATCGTTTTAGTATTGTTTCCGGAAGCAAAGGTCATACGTAGCCATGTACCATTCGATTACTTTTCGTATGTGCAACATACTGTACATACGAAATATTGCGGAAGTTCTCGAGTTGTGTTTTTTTTTTTTCATTTCAGTATATATTCCTAATAATAAATACCATGTGATAAAGAATATATATTTGGGCAAGCGTTAAGTCAACATTTTCAAATCTCTCTGAATTTCCGATAAATGAATATTTCTACCTATGTGAAGAATAAATACAAATTAAAAATCTTCGAGTAGAACAAAACATATTTTGATGAGAAAATGTACTTTACTAGCAGTTTTATGTTAATTTATTGTCACTTTTCAAATGTTTGTACCAGTATGTGAACAAGGAATCCCTATTTGGCACTGGAAGTTATATGTCAACTTATTGTATCGTGTGTGTACCAATATGCAAATAAGGCATCTTTATTTGGACAATAGAATTTATATGCTAAGTTATTGTCTCTTTTTGAATGTTTATACCAATATGCGAATAAGGAATCTCTCCTTGAACGATGGAAGTTAAATGTTAACGTATTGTCTATTGTTTGTACCAATATGCAGATAAGAAATCTCAATGGACACTAGATACATGTATTATATGTTAACGTTTTAAAAAAGGAATCACTATTTTGACACTAGAAATTGTTTGTTGACGTATTGTCCATTGTTTGTAAAACTATGTAAATAAGGAATCACTATTTGAACACTAGAAATTGTTTGTTAACGTGTTGTCCCTTGTTTGTAAAAATTGTAAATAAGGAATCACCATTTGGACACTTATAATTGTTTGTTAAAGTGTTGTCCCTTGTTTGTACAAATTGTAAATAAGGAATCACTATTTGGACACTAGAAATTGTTTGTTGACGTGTTGTCTCTTGTTTCCAAAAAAATGTAAATCAGGAATCACTATTTGGACACTAGAAATTGTTTGCTTACTTCTAGTCTCTCGTTTCCAAAAACATGTAAATAAGGAATCACTATTTGGACACTAGCAATTGTTTGCTGACGTGTTGTCTCTTGCTTCCAAAAAATTGTAAATAAGTAATCACTATTTGGACACTAGAAATTGTTTGTTGACGTATTGTCCATTGTTTGTAAAACTATGTAAATAAGGAATCACTATTTGAACACAAGGAATTGTTTGTTGACGTGTTGTCTCCAACAAATTGTAAATAAGATATCACTATTTGGACACTAGCAATTATTTGATTATGTGTTGTCTCTTGTTTCCAAAAAATTGTAAATAAGGAATCACTATTTGGACACTAGAAATTGTTTGCTGCTAATACTGTAAATAAGACATCACTATTTGCACACTAGAGAGTGTTCGTTGACGTGTTATTTCTTGTTTGTAAATTATGTAAATAAGTAATCACCATTTGGACACTTAGAATTGTTTGTTGACGTGTTGTCTCTTGTTTCCAAAAAAATGTAAATCAGGAATCGATATTTGGACACTAGAAATTGTTTGCTTACTTCTTGTCTCTCGTTTCCAAAAAAATGTAAATAAGGAATCACTATTTGGACACTAGAAATTGTTTGCTGACGTGTTGTCTCTTGCTTCCAAAAAATTGTAAATAAGTAATCACTATTTGGACACTAGAAATTGTTTGTTGACGTATTGTCCATTGTTTGTAAAACTATGTAAATAAGGAATCACTATTTGAACACAAGGAATTGTTTGTTGACGTGTTGTCTCCAACAAATTGTAAATAAGATATCACTATTTGGACACTAGAAATTATTTGATTATGTGTTGTCTCTTTTTTCCAAAAAATTGTAAATAAGGAATCACTATTTGGACACTAGAAATTGTTTGCTGCTAAAACTGTAAATAAGACATCACTATTTGAACACTAGAGAGTGTTCGTTGACGTGTTATTTCTTGTTTGTAAATTATGTAAATAAGGAATCACCATTTGGACACTTAGAATTGTTTGTTGACGTGTTGTCTCTTGTTTCCAAAAAAGTGTAAATAAGAAACCACTATTTGGACATTTAGAATTGTTTGTTGACGTATTGTCCCTTGTTTGTAAAAATATGAAAAAAAGAAATCACTATTTGGACACTTAGAATTGTTTGTTGACGTATTGTCCCTTGTTTGTAAAAATTGTAAACAAGGAATCACTATTTTGAAACTAGAAAGTGTTTGTTGACGTGTTGTCTCTTGTTTGTAAAAATATGGAAATAAGGAATCACTATTTGGACACTTAGAATTGTTTGTTGACGTATTGTCCCTTGTTTGTAAAAATTGTAAATAAGGAATCACTATTTGGACACTTAGAATCGTCTGTTGACGTATTGTCTGTCTCTTGTTTGTAAAATATATATTGGAAAAAGGAATTACTATTTCGACACTAGAAATTGTTTGTTAACGTATTGTCTGTCTCTTGTTTGTAAAAGATATATGTGAATAAGGAATCACTATCTGGACACTAGGAATTGTTTGCTAACGTATTGTCCTTTTTTGTAAAAAAATATGTAAATAAGAAATCATTATTTGAACACAATCAATTGTTTGTTAACCTATTGTCTATTGTTTGTACCAATACGCGAATAAAGAGCCTTGAATATCTGCTCTGTTCGAATGTGTTTTACAATAAGGGAATAAATAGTCTCGTTTCAATCACATCTGTTAGAAAGGTATTCAGAATCTTTATCCGGACGTTGTCATTATTTCAGGCTGAGCCTTTCCTGATGATAAAACAAGGAATGGATAAGGATGGAAAACCATTTATAGATAATGCCAGGTACGAAGGTAGGATAATGTATAATTATTAGATCTCACTTCATATAAAATATTTGTAAAATATATCCTGAAATATTTTTTTGATGCGTTGCTCGATTAATTTCTCGTACCACAAGTCCCACATTTTCTTGCGGTGAATACTTCGACAACAAATCTCGAAAAAAACTTCACTATGATTCAGACCCACCTGATGAAACAAACTACATTTAATAAAACCGTATGATGCCTTATGTATGGTTTTGTATATATTCATTTACTTTATTTGAACACATTTAGCGTACATTTTTGTATCATTTGGTTCCTTTTACAAGTTTACAAAGTAGTGACCACGGCGTGCCCGTTAACGGATGACTCGAATCGCAACTTAAAATTCGTTGCCCCTAAAACATTAAAAAACAAGCAGAATACAAGTCGAACAGGAACTGAAGCCTTCACCAAAAGCAGCCAGCCCAAACATGCATATAAAACAGCATGTATAATACTGAACAACAACAACAACATATTTTGAAGTTAAGTGTAAAGAATCACAAACATATAAATGATTTACATACGGGTAACACCTTAAAACGTTCATTGTCAAAATGAGTCATTGGATCTTAACGGTTCTAGAGTGTGTACCTATCCGCCTTCTTACTGTATCGTCATTCCAATAAACTGTACACTTTAAAAAAAAGAAATCTCAGCCAGAACATTCTTGGCGTTATTATTAGGCGATATAATTAATGCAAGGAATATTTAAATGTAAAACGACAAATGACACAAACAATGTACCCAATTACTTAACGAAGAAGGACCAACTAGAGAATGTGCTGTTAAGGGTACAACAAGACAAGATTGCAGACGAACATCAAACATAACCATCCTCTTTCCGGATTTAGGTAGACGTCATCGAAGAGTCTAATCTGTCCCGTCGCTGGACAGTTATACAGAAATGCGCATGCGTAATGGCGAACTGCTAAACACGCAGTGAGGTGCGAATTATAACATCGTCTAAAATGCCTTTTAAGAAAACGTTATTGTAATACCCAGTTTGTATCTCATTTCATCATGCAAGTCAGTAGTGATAGTCCTTGTCGCAAAGGTTACTTACATTATTTACTAAACATAGTTCAAATGTTTGTTTTGTTTCTCATACATCGATCGATTTATTGGTCATACTTTTCGACAATATATATGCATTACGTGGTGCCGCCTTAATTATATTAAGGGATATGAAAGCTTATCTTAGCTTGTTTTACTAAAAAAATACGAAACCATATTTAAAATTACCTATTAAATTTATTATTGGAGAGCACTGTTATAACAACACATAAAAATATTATTTTTTTTAAACTTTAATAGATTTGGCAAATATTGGGCGTGGCATGGATTGAATGTTTAACAATTGGGCTGCCGGTAAGCACAAAAGACCATTATGGCAAGCCCTTACAGCAGAAAGCATTAAGCAATAAAGCAAATTGAATATTACAATATTAAGGACATAAATACATGTGCACCAAATTAAATGTTCATTATGAAAGCAACTTTTCTGATAAGCATTTAAGCAAGTGTTGAAAGCACGGTTGATATTCAAGCATAATTACAAGTGCACCGAATTCAATAAATTTAAAATGTTTTTTAGCAATTCGTACGGACAGCAAATTTGTATATAATTTATGTTTAGATTACAATTCAGTCTCTGGGTATACAGGAGCTGAATAAAGTTAAACTGAAACGTATATGTCCTTCCTTTCACACCTTCGCTGCCCGCCGATAATGAAACACTACAACATTTAACGCATCAACTAGTTATATTCCAAAAGTTCCAGCAAGTATATAAGTGCACGTAATGCCCATGCCACGCCAGTAATTGTTGACTAGGTAAGTGGATCCAGATGAAGACATCAACTGAAATGTATAATTCAGAGAAAGCAACATGATCTTGCAACATAAAACACTGCAACATGATCTTGCAACATAAAACACTGTAACGATATTAATTGCAACATAAAAAAGTATCTTTTGAATAGAAGTCGTGACAAATAGCGAAAAGTCTAAATGAACTTGTAGGCTTCATAACCGCTGCTCCCAACTAAATTCCTTAATGTTCATTTCGCTCTACGGGGCATTTCATTTTATTAGATACTGGGACCATACGCCGTACGTCATGGGGAATACATTAAAGAAGGCTAACTCCATGTCCACCGCCAGATGCATGCCATCTTCGGGATGGTTAAAATGTTGTGCGGTGGATTTTTGAATATTAAGTTCTGCTCAACCCGGGGCTAGAGGACGTGAGCGATAGCTAGCATATCTCACTCCCACTCATGACGGTCTCAACCAAACCGAGACTCCAATATTTCGTATGTGTCGTGCTCGGCCGTTTCCAAAAGCCCAATATCATACTCTTTTTGTACTTATACAATGTGATGACACTAGTGTCGATTTAAATCAATGATCCTGTGGGTCGGGAGGGAGGGATATAAAGTTTTTAACTGTAAGCTCCTAAAAACATCATACCTTTCTGTTAAAATGTTGACAGCCGGTGTGCATGTAGAAAATGCACCGTGAAATTTTACTCAATCTCAAATTATCTACAGCTCGAGTTGCCTCCAATAACTTTTGACTATAACAGATATTATAGTCAGTATTATTGGAGAGCACTGTTATAACAACACATAAAAATATTATTTTTTTTAAACTTTAATAGATTTGGCAAATATTGGGCGTGGCATGGATTGAATGTTTAACAATTGGGCTGCCGGTAAGCACAAAAGACCATTATGGCAAGCCCTTACAGCAGAAAGCATTAAGCAATAAAGCAAATTGAATATTACAATATTAAGGACATAAATACATTTGCACCAAATTAAATGTTCATTATGAAAGCAACTTTTCTGATAAGCATTTAAGCAAGTGTTGAAAGCACGGTTGATATTCAAGCATAATTACAAGTGCACCGAATTCAATAAATTTAAAATGTTTTTTAGCAATTCGTACGGACAGCAAATTTGTATATAATTTATGTTTAGATTACAATTCAGTCTCTGGGTATACAGGAGCTGAATAAAGTTAAACTGAAACGTATATGTCCTTCCTTTCACACCTTCGCTGCCCGCCATATGGATGGGTGCCCGAACACTCCAAGTCCTAGAGTGTTCAGGCTCCCATCCACCGCCAAAAAGAGGGGAAACAGTTTTTGGCAGCAGCGAAGAGTGACCACAAAAAGCAAAGTATCCTAATGCCACGCCCAAAACAAAACCGGTCCAAAAAGGAATATATTTTCCTTATCACTGCCTACTTTTAGTGAAAAATTCGGCGGACACGCGCATCAGTGAGTGTCCAGGCTCCCATCCATCGCCAAAAACGGAGGTAACAATTTTTTGGCAGCAGCGAAGAGTGCGTATCAAAAGCAAAATATCCGAATGCCATGCCCAAAACAGAAACGGTGCCAAAAAAGTATATATTTCCTTATCGCTGCCCACTTTTAATGAAACATTCAAATTCAGCCGGAAACAGGTTAAGAAACAAGTCGTTCCCCATATTTTGAGAGATGAACACCATCCGGTTCAAGACAGGTATCATCAGCCTGAATGTATTCTTGTAGCAGAAAAAGTCCCCCAATAACTATTATCGCCGTAACAGCTGAACTGTTTTGTCACTTTCTGGCCCTTTCTTTTGCAAAAGGGTAGTTAGGCTAAAGCCATGAAAGCCTAGAAAGTATAGGAGACCAAATAACAACCACATTATATAAATTGACTCATAAACTCGGTCAGAAGCCTAACATGCTTTCTAAGAACCTTTAATGGGTATTTCTCTAAACCAGTTCCCAAGGATCACATGAGTTGATGCATCAGACATTGACAATATAAATAAATGTCAGAAAAATATGCATTATATAAAGGCTTGAGGAAGATTGTAACCTTTAATGTGTGGCGTCAAACCCAAATTGATTGTTAAACGTTTCGAAGTTGTCATAAATTAGCAGCAGAAATAAAAAATATTATCAGTGTTAAGTGTACATGTTACTCTATTTCAGACCTTGAACATTGAATGATTTCTGATGAAGCATGTATCCTTTCCTCCTGTGTCGTGTGCCACTGTTATTTCATTTCAGTCAGCAAACAACTGATATACATTTGTCTGTATATAATATGCACATTTACCCAATTGTAATAACTTTTGCCACCTTGATAATCAAGTTTATGTCTAATCTGAACAGGTCTATAACTGCATTTTGACCTTTAACCTACGATCGGTTCTTAGACTTGTGTATCAATCATAAAGGCTAAACCATGTAACACTCCGACAGCAATACACGAAGAACATGTATCCTTTTCAAGTAAACTAGCCCGCATTAAAGAAGTAAGCCACACAACTGTGTAAACTGCCTTTAACTAATACAGAAAGATGTCATGTGATGCTGACTATTGGAACGACATTTATCTCATTTATCACCTTCTTGTATGACAACCTAAAACTTGGAGGAAATGTGTTATTAAAATCCAATTTGCAACCTGCCCAGGTTCTATTGTGCAATATACCTTTTGGAGTTTATATAACTTTGACTAGTACTATTGACTATAAACCCCAGAGCTACACAAACACACACACACACACTCTGTAGTGTGGAACCCTGCAGAGAAGTTGTTATTTTGAATCGACACAGCACAGAAGGGTTTTATAAGTTGGTGACCATGCACTAACTGGTTTAAAGGGCTGTGTATTGACTAGGGACAGGCCGAAAAGAAACAGATAACTGAACTTCAATGAACCCCTTGCAAAAAATACCTGGTGCAGTATAAATAAAACATCAACCTGGTGCAGGATAATGAAACCTCATCGATCTAAAAGGATTGGCCCAACAATAAACCAATGATCAAATGGAATACCCTTAAATTGAGGCATTATGATAAGTATGTAACTTTTGTCCATGTTTTGAATATGGACACCACTGATAAAGCACTGTTGATGCATTAAATATGAATGTATTAAACAAATGTAGGGAGATATTCCCAAACTCTACACGACATAGTTTCGAAAATCACAAAGCTGCTATGTAGCGAATGTTTTTCTCGTATAACAAGTAAAAAGTGGAACTTTACATACAATACCAACACTGGAGGACTCTATGACCTGTTCCACACATTGCATCCGATACCGACATAACTCTTGACTGGTGTTAAGACAACCCGATGGTTACACAAAATACCAACACTGGAGGACTCTATGGTTACACAAACTGAAATATAGGGCAAAATGTTCGAGAGAATGAAACAAAATAAATCTTGAAAGAAGTGATAGAGATCCAATCATAATTAAGCATCAGCAGCAACAGCATTCGTATATAAAAATCTGTAATGAAGACATCATTGTACGCAAACTGAATAATTGTAAAGCTGATCGCTAGACGAAAAGCATAGGATGTTTTATAAACAGTCAATTTAGAAGAAAGGAGGCATGAATTGATTTTAAACTGTTAAACAGTATTAATTCAAATGAAAAATAATGCGAAAACCAAGACAATGCTTCCGCACTATCATAGACGCACGCCCCGACAGTATGACGGAACCTACCGCTCCTGGGTCATGAATATGCATTGCCTCCATTGTAAGAACGACAACTTTTTTTAGCAACAACAGTCAACGGCAGCAAGTTAAAACTAGCTGATATCAACAAACTGTTGAGATATACTTATCCGCAGTAAGAAAACATATTGCCTAAACACTCCAAATACATGGTTAGCATCATAAAACACGATTACACCAACAGCCTTGGAGTTAAATAATAGCAGCAGGAGCTGAAAACATAGTGCACAACAACGATAATGATAACAGTAGGCGAACATTATGGCGTAATAGACATTTCTCCATCGAGTAGATGGTTTCCAACAGATTATTCCTCTATAAATGGTTGTCATAATAGTTATTAAATAATAAGTGCAGTAGCTATGGACATCATCCGCAGAATGACAACAGTTATATTTAGCTCTGCCTTGAGTCGAATAATAATATTCTTCTAATGTGACTCACTGTTATTTACAGTTTTAATTGCCTCTCGAATGACTCAATAATTATTATTATTTTCATTGTTTTTGCAAATTGAATAAATTTGAGTTGAAGATGTAGTCTAACTACTGTCATTACAAACAGGATATTGTTTTTATTTTGATACCATTTTCAATTTCCTAGTGTGAACTGTTTGCAATAACAAACAATCTACCGCCACCATATCTACAACGAACTTGCAATTTGCATACGCCTGGTGGAAAAAAGATATATATTTTTATTTATTTTTTTATTATTTTTTTTAAATTTTTTTTTATTTTTTTATTTTTTATTTTTATTTTTTTTATTTTTTTTTTTGTGATTTTTTCATTATCTACGACAACAGCATTATAAAGCGTATAAAAATGAGTCCTGTTTCCCGGAGGCTGTGATCTGTTCCTCTATCTGACGAACGTCTTGAGTAGGGCCTTTTCTGCAACCAATCGAGTCACTCAACGATATGTGACGTCACTGAATAGCTGAACGTACATACACCCTTTGGATCTGCTGGGAGGCAACCACTGACTTTTCCAGGTGGGATCATCAACCACGTTACCGGCAGAGAACGAACCATCGAACTGTTCGGCTCGCTTTCCACGACTCATTATCCAGTGTGATTATGAAAACAAAAAAGAGGCATACAATGTATAAACCTAGCACAAATGAGTACAGATGGAGGACAAATGAAAATAAAATCCTAAATAGTAATACCAACTTATGATAATAACTGATTGTGCAGACTTCATGTAGATCTAGTCTGTTTATTTTTATTTTATTGATTTTTTTTTTTTTTTTTTTTTTTTCTTTTATAATATTATTAGCATTATTATATATATATTATTATTATTATATTTATTTATTTAATTATTATTATTCCCCCACTATTATTATTATTCCCAACACCCAAAAACTCCCTCAGTCGAAACGCACCTAGACACAGAAAAAGCTGTAGCATTTAGATATGATATACACTTTAGATTCCTTTAGCCAGCCAGTATATTTGCATTGACTGATATATAACCCCCAGAGGGCAAGGCCACTGCCTGTAGTATTTTGGAAGAGATTGAAGTTTGCCTACGATCATCACTAAATAAAGATTCACTATTACAGACGTCTTGTTCTTTAAACACACCCAACAAGCGTAACACTTGCAACAGTCCTAAAAATATTCAGTTAAAAAGTAGTCTAGCTGGACGCAACACAACCACATTGTTCTAATTTAGCATATATATCGAAACCGCTGATTGACCCACTTAGCGTGGGAATTAACAGCGTGGGGAACAATGACTCACTCCACATTTCGGCAATATTAATTAAATGAGTTATGAGAACGTTTATTTAAAGTAAATATCAATGAGAAAGGGAATCTCACAGGATATAAACAAAGGAAGAGACGAAATAAAGCTTATGTTAATAAAATTAAAAGACCAAGTTGGTCTGACGAGAATCGGAAATGGCCGTCAAACAAAGGAAAATGAAAACGTTATTTGCATCCTGCAACAACGTGAACATCTGTATGAATAAATTGAAACGAATACGACCTAATCGAAGCTAAAATCACGAGCAACAGGATTATTACAAAATCATAGATCCTGCGAGTCTAATTTCAAGGAAATAAAGTTTTTAACTGTAAGCTCAAAAAACATCATACCTTTCTGTTAAAATGTTGACAGCCGGTGTGCATGTAGAAAATGCACCGTGAAATTTACTCAATCTCAAATTATCTACAGCTCGAGTTGCCTCCAATAACTTTTGACTATAACAGATATTATAGTCAGTATTATTTTTACAATATGCAAACATTAAACCAAAATTAAGGTTTTATTTCATACAGCAGAAAATCCCGTTTTCGCTTCTTGGAGAAGGGGTTGGAAAGGGGTTTGAAAGTTAATTCTCGGACCGCGTAATGGTGTGTAACTGGTTTATTTGGACTCTATGCAAGGTCGTCCGTGGCCATGAGGTTAGAGTCTCCGACTTGAAATCACTTGGCCCTCACCGCTATTGGTTCGATCCATCATAGGTCTAGGAATCTTTATGTGTGGATGCTATCCAGCTGGCTTGCAGAACGTCGTAGGTTCTACCCAGGTGCCTGCCCATGCAATACAATTACCTGAAGGGGCACCCGGCCGCGGTCTTCCTCCACCAGTGGAAGCTGGAAAGTTGACATATGACCTTAGCTGTAGGACTATAAAATCCAGTTCAATTCAATTTTGGTTACCGGTTAATTGTATGATTTGTTTTCTTCAGGATTCTGTGTAGACTTAGCATCACAAGTGGCAAAGTACGTGGGATATGAATACAAACTACAAATAGTTAACGACGGACGATACGGGTTGCCGGTAGCTGGCAATGCCACCGAGTGGGATGGCATGGTTGGAGAAATTCTTCGTGGTGTAAGTATACTTTCTTTAAATGTAATAACGCATTTTATGGCATACGAATAACATGAAACGTCAATATTGGCCCAAATCAGACGTGTTATAAAGACATACTTGGTTTGTAATGCACTTGGAAGTACTGTTGCATACTCGTTCGGGATTGGTGCAATGTACTGTTGCATGTACATTTCATGTATTACGCCACAGGAAGTGTGTCACGTGATAAGAACACATATCGCAATAGGTTGATTCCAATGTAGAAAATGCCCATTATGTTACGAACATGTGTTTGTTTCAAATCAATACTTTTGATGAAAAATAAAATATTAAAATCTACTTTTTGTTCTAATTATTCTTTTTGTATTCTTGTTTTTATTTATTAAAAATGCGTTCGCAATAAAAGGTTATTACATTTGTATTGGAATGTATGAACTCGTTTTTCCGCGGATAAATATTGCGCTCATAAAGTCCCGCAATATTAATGCGCAAAAGAACTCGTGCATATATCCCATTACAAATATAATAACATGTAAGTGGTTATATTGAACTATAACAAAGTGTGTTGTTTATCATGTTTATACATAAATTGATTCCTCAATAATATCAAACACGATCTGCAAAGGGTTAGTTATCACAAACTTACAAGTAAAAGAGCTTCAAAACATTATTGTTTGGGTTATTAAAAATTGGGAATAAGATTATGATTATTATGATACTTTAAAAAACATAATTTATATTGATTGATAATATAGAATACTATAATAATTATATATGATTAAAATATTATATTAAAATACAACAAAAGTCCCAAGAGAGTAAACATGCCTAACCAGATACATAGTAATATACTACAGGATAAATGATCGTAACTAAATAACTTTTCATATTCAATGTTGATGTGTGAGTACATTCATTGCGATGCATTCGATATTTTGTATACAACAGTATATTACACATTATGTGATCCGAATATTAACTTTCTTACCCCATCCAACTACTTCTCCAAGAAGAAACTTCGACTTCCAAGGGATCCCCTTTTTAGTAATTATTAAAAATGTGCATATTGTAAAATTAAAACATTTGAGAAGTAATGTTAGAAAAGTTATCGCATTTCTTCACTAAAAAATGTTTTTAAACGTGTTTTATTGTCGAAATACCCGTTATACAATCCTGCTATTATAAGCTTTCCCATCGTTAAATGGAATTAAGGTGGAACCACTTAATGATTTGTATTAGAATACAGTATGTACCACTGAAGCAACATACATTAACATGCCTGAACATTTATAATACAATAATGACGACACAATTAATCCGTAGCAGCCCCTTTAATAATAAAATTGATCGTATTAATCCGATACGAGGCAGGAATAATATAACTGGTTACATGTACATGTACATTTCCGCGTATTAGATTCAATCGACCCTAACTATAGAGATAAACAAATAGCATTGCATATGGACGCATATTTGTCATTTGGAGAAATTATTTAATTTATATAAAACAAAGTTTTTAAAAAAGAAATTATTACTGTACTGAGTAAGTACTCTCGAATTTGTTTCACTTGTTTAAAAGATCCACATATTTGGGTTTGCAAATATATAGTTCTAACAAATTAAACTATTTCGTTATGTCATCGTCCTTATGTTGTAACGAATCATCTTTGTCTGATACATGTACTTAAAATAGGCCACTACGAAATTCACATAAATCATCACTCTATCAGACATCGTAGTTAGGAATATAATACGTATTTGTTAGTGTGACAGTTGAATAATTGTATAGAGTTCATTTTGCATTGCTTCTATGTATGACTGTGCTTTTTTATGTTTTAATTTTCCTTTGCAGGAAGCAGATTTGGCAATTGCGCCTTTGTCCATAACAAGTTTAAGAGAAGCTGTTGTCGATTTCTCTAAACCGTTCATGGATATCGGGATAAGCATCATGATTAAGAAACCAGAGAAGAAAAAGCCTGGTGTTTTTTCATTCATGCAACCGTTCACCCTGTTTCTTTGGCTAAGTATCGTATGTGGATATTTCTGCGTCGGTATAGGCATTTTCCTAGTTAGTCGTTTTAGTGCCTCGGAGTGGAGGCGTTCGAAGATCAATACAAATATGACGTATAATAAATTTACGTTTTCAAACTCTATGTGGTTTACCATGGGATCACTTATGTTGCAAGGGAGTGATAATACGTGCCCAAGGTTGGTATATTTGTTATGAATAGTGGGGGTTCATACCGTGTTAGGTATATCCGTATCGTTAGTACGACGTTCGTACCAACCTTCTAAATCCTGTAGAGATCGCTCACATGCCAAATTATCGGAACCAATCAGACTGCAGATCGTGGCATTTATATAACTATTCAATACCGCAACAAACCCACTGCGCCTGCCATTGTCGCTCTCAGTTAGAGCATCGTCTACTATGTGTCTACTGAACCGAATGTTCAGATTTCGAGCGTTACATACGGCAACATTTTTTAAATCATAAACTGTTAAGATATTTCAAAACTATTATACGAAAATACTACGGAATAAATCTGATTGGTTCCGACAATTTGGCATTTGATTACTCTGTTTATATCTGACGTCTCCCACAGACCTGGATGGATTGTCTCGAAACTTGACTACTGTGCTTTTCACCAGCTCCAGAGAACGATTTTAAATCGATTTTTTTTTTCGTTACGGGAAATTTCATATTAAAACTTACATCAATAGAAATGTGGATTTTTGACGCTTTCAACGATTACCACGACATCTAAATCGGTTGATAAATCGTCCCACAATCCACAAAAGTTCATTTTACCCCCTGGATCCCCATGTAAATTTTGTTTACACTATTTCCAAGATGGCGGATGGAAAGACTTACGGAACAGTTCATTAAAACAATGAAGGGATGTTTATCTGTTTGGTTGAAGGGGCGACCACCGATGCATTTTGTAGTTACATAATGGATTAAAACGATCTGTTTTGGCAATTTAAATAGTTTTTAAGCCTGTAAATAATAGTTTGGATTGCGATGGACTTTTTAATGCAGGGATTTGCACTTCCATTACGATAGTATAGAAGGATAGCGGAGAGAAGAAGAGACTCGTGTTTTCGGATTTTTCTTTTTGCTATTAGTTGTGTGTAAATGTCATTTTAAGAATTCTTATGGTTTTTGGAAAAAACAAATATTCAAACAACCTACTCACCTAAAACATTTTGGGTTTTCGGTCGGAGCACAGCCAACCAACAATTTTGTAAGGACGGCCTAATGCTTCGTTTTTGCAACCTTGGCTTACCTAAATATGCCATACCAACAAGAACATATCTCATCAATTACCGAAATTCGCAGATTAAATGAAGGTAAACACACACAAGAAAAGAAGTGAATGGTTTAACGATGTAACGGCCTTAAACACTCGACTAAAAAAAAAAAATCCACACAAACATACAAACACACACACAATATCGACTGTAAATAAACAAGTATTCTGTCATAATTTATATACATGGAAGTTGTGGGGCCATAGTCATTGAGTAGAAGGCATCCATCTTGGTAATTTTGATATTTTTATATATACTTATCTGAGTTCGCATTTCAATCACCGACCAGTGACCACATTCTTTTTTAGGGTGACGGGAAGGGGTGGAGGCTAAGTGACTGGTGTGTAATTGAACCTGCAATTCACTTACATGTTTTACTCTTCTTTCTTTCTTTTTTTTTATTTGTTAATATTCCCCTTCCCTTCATTTTTTGGGGGAATTTTGCTCTGTGTGTGTGAGTGGGGATGGTTGTCGCAGGATGAAAATATGTGATGGAAATCCTTCCAGCTAAAAACATGGAGGCCGCCGATCTAAGTAAAACAGATTTTTGGTAGAATAATCTAAGCCTTCACTGACCCTGAAAGCTTTTTTGTGTGGCTTTTTAGGTACACAGCCAGATGAAATATCAAAATCGTAAAAATGGCTGGTAAGATCAGAGAGGGCTCGTATTATTTAAGAATATACTACATTCATTTTTGTTGGGCTGTAAATTAAATACGTACAATCCCTGCATTTGTTAATAAAAGTTTTATACCAAGTTGGATTGTTTTATGTTTACAAATGCTTAGTACTGTAGATATACTAGTTACATTTAATGTTGGCAACATTAAACGTAACAAGTACTAAGCATTTGTAACATAAAAAATGCAGTTCTCAACTGTCAATGTGGGTGGGTCTGGTCTATACCATTAGGCCCAATTCACTTGCCCACCACTTAGTCGTATTTGTTGGATTGCATAACCCAAATGAATGCATTGCATTGTTAACGCCCCTCTATAAATTCTACGAACAGATGACGTCATATGTGATATGTTACGTCACCACAACTGACACGCATTACATCACGAAGTTATTGAGTTCACAACAACTTATTTAGTAGGGCAAAACAGAGTTAAAGAAGCAGTGATGTAGCCTATCGCAATATAAACTTTGGAATAATATGGATGTAACTTTGGATTGTATTTGCGATAATTAAGTTTATGCACTAAGCTCAAAAAACAATATTTGTTGAAAAAACATTGTGATCATGAAAAATACGCTCTATTTCAACACTTTATAACGTAAGCAGTCTACCCTTCATTGTAAATAGTACTGCCCATATCGACTTCTGGTCATGCTTACATATTGTTTTTCTGGGTCAAACGGCAGCCGTGTTTGTTTACATTTTGCATGGGAAAGGCAGGGGCAAAATAGACTTTGACAGATCGTGAGGCTCCAAAGGGACCGATTGAAAAAAAAATTGACTTCGTTAAAAACGTCAAATACCCATCTTTCTATTGATGTAAGTCATAGCATGAAATTTCCCGTAATGAAAAAAAAAATCGATTGAAAATCGTTCTCTGGACCTGGTGAAAAGCACAGTAAATGATTATCATGCCGAGATGCGCATTTCCTTATAATCAAATGTCTTGCATGACATATTGTACTTTGTTATTTTAATTTATATAGTTTGTATACCCTTACCGTTTTGTACGGGTTATCTTGAAACATGGAATAATTTGGTATTATGCCAGGATGCGCATATCATTTTGACTTCAAGATTAAATATGTAGTACCCGAGGTATGGCTGAAATTTTTATAAAATAATTATTGTATTATTTATAAAACTCCTCCAACAGCTTTGGAGGATTTTCATGAACATTCTGAGGATGATTGCTATCCTGCCACGATTCGCATATAATTTCAGCATTTACCATTATTTACTGAAAGGAATAAGACCTGATTGTTCATGAGTATATAACTACTCCCACATACATAAAGTCGAACAATCGTACGGGATGTTTGAGTAACATGCAAAAATTTGGTACTAATTGAATCATAACCCTTTGTAGTAAAAATATATTTTGTTTGAGTAAACTTGTCATAATAAAATTGGCTTATCGGTTCGGATTTATGAAACTTTGCTATTTAAACATCATATAAACATATATTGAAAATCTTGCGTTTTTTTTCAGTGGATTGGTATTTGTTATTTGAAAAAACTAAAACCTTCTTTTTTTATCAGCTCGACGTTTTCGAAGAAAACAAGCAGATCTATCGATTTCTTTGTTATTACATGATCCTCGTCAACGTCGTATCTGTCGTCGTCTGAGTCCCCTGGTTAAAGTTGTGTATAAACTTGTTTCTTTGAAACTGCTTAACATAATAGACTGAACCTTAATACATGTATTCGGCATCATTCGACAAATCGTAGCGACAGGTTCTATAATTCATTCTTATATTTTAACAAAATTATCGTTCTTTTTATACTAAGAATATCTGGTTAAAATTGTGTCTGATAGCTGGTCTACGTTTAAGTAAACTTGTATCTCAGAAACCACTTCACAAATATAGTTACTCTTCACACATGCCTTTGGCATCATTATATAACATTACACAGCCAGACAAAATGATCGTCCCTTTTATACTAAGACAATTTGGTTAGCATTTTGTCTGATAGCTGGTATACGTTTAAGTAAGCTTGTATCTCGGAAACTACTTCACAAATATATTTACACATGCCCCTGGCATTATTACATAACATTACAGAGCCAGCCAAAATGATCGGCCCTTTTATACTAAGACAATTTGGTTACAATTTTATCTGAAAGCTGGTCTACATATATATTTACTCTTCACACGTGCCTTTGACATCATTACATAACATGATGTAATTAATACTTTATTTTATTTTTTATTAAATACATGTAGCTATCCCGCAAATAACTGCCACATTTTACATCATATGTACACCGTTTCTAGTCCTAAAGTTGACAAGATATATACTTACATATTTTGAGACTCCAAACTCTATTATACACAATATAAACGGTTTTAAACAGCTATGCCAAACGCCGAAACTGGAGCGAATGAAGAGTTACCAAATCATAATTCATTTTACGCATATTCAATCACGGGTATTTTTAGAACCAGTTAATAAACATTTGTTTGGAATCGTCACATCTATATTATTATATAACCTGATCACCTGGGTAGAGTTTTGATACTAGGTTTTATAGTGTAATTTTGGCGTTATTTGGCGGGTTAGTTTCTTCATATATGGCCAGTTTTGAACTTTGAACATGTGGTTAAATTGTTGTATACAAGCTTTTTTTTATCTAAAACGATTTCACATAATGGATTGTAACTTCACATGTCTTCGTCATCATTAGACAACATGATAAATACATGTTACATAACCCATGCTTTTAATTTAACAAAGTATGGCCGCCCCATTTAGACAAAGCATTTTGGTTAAAGGCTTGTACAGTCAGTACTGTTATTCATTCGATCTTTGGAGATCGCTGAGCGCGATACTTATATTTAATTATCGGTGGTACTTTTTCATTTTTTTTGTTTTCTTACTTAATTTTCGATTCAGTGGTTCCACTACTCCGACCGATTAAAGGCTCTGGGTATTGTTTAACCACTTATAGGATATGTTGTCTGCTTTTTAATTTAGTCTTTTGACTGTAACTTGTGATATGCAGGCTTCATAACCGCTGCTCCCAACTAAATTCCATTATGTTTATTTCGATCTTCGGGGCATATATTTTTATTAGATACTGGGACCATACGCCGTACGACATGGGGGAGATTAATCTCCATGTCCACCGCCGTGTGCATGCCATCTTCGGGATGGTTAAAACTGTGTACTATTGATTTTATTAATATTGAGTTCTGCCCAACCCGGGACTTGAAGGCGTGAGCGGTAGCTAGCATAATTCACTACCTCTCATGAACAGTCTCAATCAATCGGAGACTGCAATATTTCGTATGTGTCGTTTTCGGCCGTTTCAAAATGTCCATTATCATACTCTTTTGTATGTGAGCTGGTTAAAGTTTTGTATAGCTTGTACCTTGGAAAAAACTTCACACAATGGATTGAATATTGGCGAATGGATTTGGGTATTAGTAGACAACATCATAGAGCCAGGTTCTATAACTCATACTTTTATTTTAACACAAGTATGGGTCCTTTCATACTTAGACAATATTTGTTAAAGTTTTGTATAATTGAAGCATGTGATAATTATTAGTTTTTGTTTCCTCATTCTCCAGAATCGCATCTTAAATAATTCAATGAAACAACATAACATGTTCTTATTTAGAAAGGCCCTAATTGTGTGATGTAGTTAAGTAGAAGTATGCCTTTCAACTTAGTTTCCCAATAAATACAAAAAGCCTCGAACGTCGAGCGTGTGCACCGACGGGTGGTTCTTCTTGTTAAGGTTGAATTTTGAAAACAACTCAATTGACCTAACTTACATATTAAGCCGAACTACAGAAGGTAAAGCATGTACAAATTTTAGAGGCATTTGCTCCCATTTTAATTATTATATTACATTAATTTCTAAACCCACAGGTCTGCATCTGGCCGAATAATTGGTGGTGCTTGGTGGTTCGCTGTCCTAATTTTGATATCGTCATACACAGCCAATCTGGCGGCTTTCCTTACAATAGAAAAGCTTCTGACACCAATCGAGGGAGCAGACGACCTTGTTAAACAGACAGAGATTGCGTACGGAACCCTAGGTTCAGGTTCAACTATGCAGTTTTTTAAGGTATATACTATTTAGGAAATCTCATAATGTATAATGAAACAAGTGTAGCAACCATTATGGTAATATTTGTGTTATAAAACAACATATAATTTGTAGTTCAGCCGATAATCTGTCAAACACCGAATGTTGATATCTGCTGAATGGCCGATAAACACACCAAACTGACAATTGTTAAAAAAACATTGCGCTTTCCCACATATTACGTTTGTTAAATGGATTTGTTAACTCATTCTGTTTCTAAATACATATGTTTTTCACTTATCCCCCTTTTTATTTAACCACTGTAAGTTAACAAAATTACAGATGAACTTGCTAAGCAGTTGCTTTTAGAATAAGGTTAAATGTTATTCGTTTAAACAGAAATATACGTCATTTAAGCATGGGAACACATGTGCTCCTTCCGCAAACATCTTTTTCGTAACACTGAAAAGTGTTTAACCTATCGAATTCAAACAAACATAAGATTGTACATGTATACGTTTTATGTCAATTTTGTGTGTAAAGTTCGTCGTTCACCAGACGAAAATAGATGTTATTTACAAATAATCTATTTTATTACCACGTATTTGTCGTTTTGAGGATTGTCCAGACCTGATAGTCTTTCATCATTAAGTTGTGTCGTTATGGTTAAACTTTGTTGTTTGGTATGTAATAGCTTACATTTAGAATGTAAATCTCTTTTACAGTTTTCTTGTAAACACATTTTGTAATTAATGACATTAGTGTTGACTCCACAATATACTGTTGATGATTTAATGTTCACATATAAAGAAAGTCTGAGAGATTTATGAGAGGTATACGAAAATCGCGAACAAGTTTAGGTATTATTGGGTACAATGTCGTCGTTTAATTCAATGAAGATGGTGACACTAAATTGTCACGTTGATACAACAACTCAAATAGTGCAAAAGCCAGCCTTGTAGCCCTATTGACAATCCTTTTGTGTTTGTGATGTCTTATTTGGCCTTTTATTCATCTTTAAATTTGTCTTTGTTTCTGTACCTGCTTGTGGTTTACTGTCGTCCTTGAATGCTACTTTTCCTGTTCGATTTTTATATCTATATAATTGTATATGCACTTATTGAGTTACTGAACCAAGCTACTTTAAAAAGCAGTTTTAATTAGAATTTGATACAGAAAAAGTAGATATAAAAGACGAAAAGAAAAGTAGCATTCACAAAACACAGTAACTCAACACACGCATGAAAACAAACACAAATTACAATGTCAATAAGAAGCAATGCATGTGACCTCACAAACACAGAAGGGTTGACAATAGTTATACCGTCTTTGAACGGGCGGTGGCAAAAGGCCTTTGGGCTTTAGGTAGACGTCATCATAGGGTCCACAGCCTGTCCGGTCATCGCACAATTAAAGAGGAAAGCATAATGGCGAACTGTAAATGGGTCCACCACTAAGCATGCAGTGCGTTGCAAAATGATAGGGTCATAACCTCTTTTGATAAACCTTTTAAAAAAGTTTAAGAAAGATGTATGAAAGTGATCATGGCCAAGGATCTTACGAAGTTTGTAAATCACGTCACCATAGAAGTCAGGTTGTGATAGTCCTTGTCGCAGAAGAGTTCTTAAGTTACTTTTATATTTGGAAAGAAGATCAGGGTTACGATAATAACATTTTGCAAACGTTTTACGAAGTTTATGGTAACGGTAACCCAGATGAAGTAGCTTGTTAGTTATACAAAGATTACGAATATTAAAGTCCTCAACTCGAGTACGAGACACATAGACCCCGTAAGAATAAATACTGATAAAGGTGATCCTTTGGGAGCAACAAACACAATTAAGAGAATAAAGCAGCAATTGACCGGGGAACATCCCCATCTAAATGGAGATAATTAACAATATCAAAATTCAAATCATCTCTCTTATCATATATTTTGCTGATTATTTCACCATTTTCAATAGAGGGATGTAAATCAAGAAAAGAAGCATTAGCACCAAGCTCACTCTTATCGTGTTGTCCCAATAAAACGGGACTGTGTAAACATGCAAAAAAACAACATTACATTTATAGGTTTTAAAACACTGTATTTTTCTTTTGAAATAAAAGGATAATGCGTTAGACCCCTCACAGCAAAGTCTTATGCGGAATATCGTATTCCACCTCCATCAGAAACTGTTGTATGTTAGTTTTCTTGTTGTATGATAACTACATCACATGTCTTGCCTCGCTAACTTTTTTGTCATTGGTACATAGTATACTTATGCATTATGCGGTTGAATTCTACTAATTATAAATGTATATAACTTAAATACCAATGGGTTGGTTGGTTAAATGGTGTTATATGTTATTTTAAGCGTATTTTACGACATATATGACGGTCGATTTATTTTAGTGGAGGAGACCACCCACTTTTCAACCTGGATAGAACCAGTACGGTATAACTCCCGCCATCCAAATACCAATTTGACGCATGTATTAAGTGTTAACATGTTTGCGATATATTATATACTGAAAGGAAAAAAAACGTGACACACTAATTTCCGCTATATATTGTATGTACAGTATGCTGCTGTTAATCGAATGGTACATGGCTACGTAAGATCTTTCTTTTCGGAAAAAAGACTAAAGCAAATAGTATTCCTGCAACATCAACGCAAAGTGTCATTATTGACAGAATACGCGTTTGGCGCAAACTTAAGATTCACAATTTTGCAAACTCTTTACTTACAGTATTGAACCGGCTCAAATTTTCAAAGTGGAACTTCAACATTCATGAATTTCTTGTTACAACGTGTACTGTGATTAAAATGTCTACAACATCACATGTGTGTCCTTTCTCTAACTAGCTGCAACTTTTTTTTTTTCCAAAACATATTGGGATTTCCTTGTAATATATATGGAATTAAGTGTGCAGTATTTACAATATGTATGGGAAATTCCCGTATCGCGTTTCTGTTTCCTTTCAGTACATATTCCTAAACACCATATTTCCAGGATTCAAAGGTTTCTACATATAAGACTATGTGGTACTATATGGAGTCCGCCAAACCGTCTGTACTCGTATCTGACATAAAAGAAGGTACTGGTTTTATTTTCGTCGTCTTTTGAGACATAAATACATTCATTATACAGTTTAATATATCTTAAAGTATACATGTAACATATTTTAGAAATTAAAGAAGAAATTACGTATGTGATAGTCATACACCTTTACTTTTTATTTTGGAATTCTTATTTATGGTTAAAGAGATACATACAAAATTTAAAGGTGAATATCCACCTGTAGTATTATCAGTTAACAAATTTAACTCTTAAACATCTTATGAACATTTCTTGATAGTCCCGGAGAGAAATATTTATTTAAAACCGCTACTAAGTTGTATGTAAAAATAAGTTGTATTTGCCTGAGGTAGTAACTACTTTAACCACTGCGTGACTGCACGGGGAAATGAGGTAAATCTGAATTGCATAGTTGCACAACTATTGCCAGATAATTGATAAATACGTTACCTATGTATTAATTTACCTGTACAAAATCTTTTACGTCATCAAATAAAACTTTATTCTCGATTTTCACAGATATTGCAAAATGTGAATTGTTAATGAAACACAACTTGGCCAGGGAACTTTGAGGAATGCATCCAGTACTATTTACTCAATGACAGTTGTACTTAAACATTTAAATATCGATGAAGTGAAAGTGGATTTGATATAAATTTGTTTTATTTTTACATGTCATTTACCATAGGTTTTAATAATTAATGTATTAAAGCCTTATAATTAAAATGTCTAAAGGCATGCCATTTTAAGACAAATTCTAATTTATTAACCAATACTTAGCAGCTTTAAAATGGTTTCGTATACCACGCATAGTTTCCAGTAACTATTGGGTAAACTGCGTATTTGTTTATAAATAAACTCAGTAAGGAATAATTCCTATGGGTTATCTCCCATTTTAAATATCATAGATACAACAACTTTATTTATTAAAATATAATATATCAGCTGTATGTATAATTAAATTAAAAAAAAATTTGACTCAAAATACGCACTTCTCAAAGATTTATATCCTAGTATCCTTTATAAATGAATATTCATTTTTCATACAACACAATCTCGCCGAGTCGTCTAGTTTCACAGAGTAAAATGTACACTTATACTAATTTAACGATGGAACTTAACCTAAGTTCGACACGATTACTCAAGTGCCTTTAAACAAACTTAGTAAAGTAAGACTGAAACGTCAGCGTTAGTATTAATAAAGTCAACGCTTTCTCATAGGTCGACGTTCCTTTGTCGATTATAGTTCGGCTAATAACTGACATCAACTATAAAACAACAAACGTTTTATAGTGACTTAGATGAAAGCCAAGCAAAACTTACCATCTGTTTTAACTAATAAGTAAAAAATAAAGAATATATTCACATGGGAAAAAAATAAATAATCATTATTTTGTTTAAATTCTGGAATACAAATAGTTACGTTTCATATATTATACAAGTATAAGTCATTATTCTTTATCACTCATATTCGTTTGTTTTGCCTCAAGTAGAACACGTTATGCAATCAAATTATTCAGCATGTTTGCATGTTTATCACTAACTTAATTTCAGGAATAAAACGTGTGCGAGAATCAAAAGGAAAGTATGCATTCTTGATGGAATCCGTGCATAATGAGTATGCTAATAACAGAAAGCCGTGCAGCACGATGCATGTTGGACACAATCTTAACTCCAACCATTATGGTATAGCAACGAGAAAATACTCACCACTAAGGTTTGTATGTTTAATAAATAATGGTGTTTGTTTGCTTCATATCTCACTTTAATTTTCACTAATACACGCGGCTTGGTGTAGGTTTACCACCACTAATTACATGTAAACCTCCGAGGTGAAGTCGAATGTAGTTCCTATAATAAAATTAATCCCCACTTTTGTATGGAAATGGGCATTATAAGTAGGGGATATACTAGTTAACCAACCATTGCTGTTACATACTGTTATATCAATGATTTATGTTAAATACTAGTTAACCAACCATTGCTGTTACATACCGTTAAATCAATGACTTCTGTTACATAGTAGTTAACCAACCATTGCTGTTACACACTGTAATATCAATGATTTCTGTTATATACCAGTTAACCAGCCATTGCTGTTACATACTGTTATATCAATGATTTCTGTTATATACCAGATAACCAGCCATTGCTGTTATATATAAATGAATCAATCATTACAGTTATATAATAGCATATCAATCTGCTGTTATTTATTTGTATATCAATTGTTCCTGCTATATATTAGTAAATAAAGTCTTGATGTTCAATACTAGTATATCAATAACTGTGTTATATACTAGTAACTCCATCTTTGTTGCAGTTATACATTTTAAGTATATCAATCATTGTTGTTATATATTAAAAAATTCATTCTTGCTGTTAAATATTAGCAAATCCATCCTTGCTGTTTAATACTTGAATACCGAGCAGTGTTATTATATACTTCTAAATCCTAGGTGTTATATACAAGTATACATTATTCATTGCTTTTAAACGTTAATTTATCCATAACTGTTTGCCAAATTGTAGTATATCAATCATTGCTGTTATATACTACTATATCAAGCGTTACTGTAATACGTTAGTTTGTCAATATTGCTGTTACATTTTACTATAGCAGTCATTGCAATTACATGTACTATCTAGTGTTAGAACTATTATTTACTAGTATCTACAACATTGTTGTTGTTTGCGATACAATGTATCAATCAGAAATAATCATGTATGTATGAATATAATAAACCAGAACCTCGAAAGCCATCCAGAGTGAACTCATTGGCTCCGCAGAATCCACAGCGTAAACAATATACAACAATCTACTGATGCTGAGGTCAATGATTAAAACTATTCATCCAAGGGAGTGACTATTGACCTGAAGCTGTAAACGATTGACCAAGATGACATGAGAAAGCATAACGTCACTCTCAGACTATTGACATGCAGAAGAGACTTTTGACCGCAAAACAAGATTGAACCGGATAGGAAACATTCTAAAGTCAATAGTTTATACTAATGATTTACACGAGACTGCCCTTTAGCCAATGAAAGCTACGGATTTAAAATGATATATAATAATGTAACATATTAAGGTCATAAAACATGACTGAAGACAAACTTAAACGTTACCGTATAACAACAAACACATCGAACGTCATGTTGTTGTTTATGAAATGTTTACATACACCTTCCACCCATTTTTTTCGTGTCCGAATTGTTATGGGTATAGCAGGGGATATACATGGATGTTTTTTTCGATTTTTTAGGACGGGAAATAGGGGGGGCATGCCTAAACCACACACCCCCCCCCCCCCACCCCACCCCTGTAAATCGGAGGTTGGTTTTTTCGTTGTTTCAATGATGGAAAAATCAGAAGCACGCAGTGTTCGCTTTTTGTTTTATTGACGAAGACATACATACATACATATGCACCCATAATGATCCGAAACATCGATGAATTACTTATACTGAGAAGCGTTTAGTAATATTCGTATATGTATTCCAGAATAAACCTTTTTATCTCCTTTATACTGTTTGTTTCACGATCGTTGAAATGTTTGTCAATACAGTCCATGCTCTTTAATTGCGTTTAGAGATGAAATCACAATGGCAGTGTTAAGTCTAACAGAGGATGGAACGTTAAGCACTATGAAAAAGAAATGGTGGATAGACAAAGGTCAATGTGGGTTTGCTACTGGGAATAGGGTGAGTTAAATTATTACTGTTATTTATGTTCAAATTATATATTGAATATATTTATTTGTGTAAATATCGAAAACATGGTACATATAAACGAGTAACCTTCGCAGACTATATACTAGGTTAAACCTCAGCTTATGCCTAATGATACAACGGTGTAGAAAAAAGTGCTAGTAATATAAGACAATTTTCTTTCCACTTAACACAATGCAAAAACTATTAGACAAACGATACTGGATACACAAAACACTGATGATGAGATCAATGGTGGTGAAAACAACAACAATACAACAACATCATAATATTAAGACTATGCTTAGCAAAATCAAACAGAAAGCAATGTGTTTGCAATCAAACATCGTTAGACAGCTTAATAATAATAACACTACTAATAATAATACTAATAATATTAATTATAATAATAATAAATATAATAATAATAAAATTGATTGTGTTTCATAATCTCCTGCATGAATGCAGTAAAGATATTGATTTTGTTTAACCGGTTTACCGTGTCGTGTGAAAACTACATTTTTTTATATTTTCCACTTAACACAGTGCAAAAACTTTTAGACAAACGATACTGGATACACAAAACAATGATGATGAGATCAATGGTGGTGAAAACAACAACAATACAACAACATCATATTATTAAGAGTATGCTTAGCAAAATCAAACAGAAAGCAATGTGTTTCCAATCAAACATCGTTAGACAGCATAATAATAATAATAATAATAATAATAATAATTATGATAAATATAAAACTAATAAGATATATTGTGTTTCATAATCTCCTTAATAAATGCTATTGATTTTGTTTAAATGGTTTACCGTGTAAAACTACTTTTCTTTTATATCTACCTGTATGTGATGATAAATATCTTAAATTATCATGTGCTGTATATCACAATGATAAAATTGTGTATATAAATGCTGAATACAAAAAGCATTTATCATGCTTATATACTTTTTATATGATATATATCTTGTGCGTTATATTGTGTTTTAAATCATCAATTTCCAGGAATCTAAGAAGAAAAGCCTGTCTCTCAGTAACGTTGCAGGCATCTACTTTATATTGATAGCTGGCCTTGTGTTCTCCATCATAGTAGGAGTTTGTGAATTTATTTACAGTAAATCACAGCCAGAAAAAATGATAATTTCCGAAGTAAGTAAACTGCGCCAGATAAACTAGATCTAGGGGTTTCAAAGATATGTCCATGGGTCTGTTTCCCCGAACGAGTGTGATAATTGTTTATAAGTTATTCAAAGCCAAAGATAACGCTTTTAGTTTAGATAAGATGTCGAAGATGTGTGTGATTGTGTTTACATAAACTTAAACGCTGAACATACTGCCTGTTATTCGAATGCTTTATGTGGTATCGCTTTAATGCCATTAAGCGATGGAAAGCTTATATTAGCAGGAATTTCGACAATAAAACTTGATTAAAAAACATGTTTTTACTGAAAAAAGCGATAACCTGTTTACAATTACCTATTAAATGTTTTAATTTTACAATATACAAATTGTTAAAATTGAAATTAAGGTTTTATTTCATACCCCAGCCAACCCCGTTTTCGCTTCTTGGAGAAGGGATTAGATGGGGTATGAAAGTTAATACTTGGACCACGTAATGGAGTGTGTGGGAGTGTATGACAATACGGTAATAGTGAGGTTTGTTGAACACTAGAACATCGATTAACCATCGAGTAGCCCCTTTTATCACCGATCGTTTCAATGTGGTACTTCTATGATCAACCATTTGCTGTTGATGTCTTATACTTTGCTATTGATTTCTATGTGATTGATGGTTAACGTAGAAACTCTTCCAGAAATATACGTATGTCTTGGTCAGTCATGACCCATGATCATTCATTTGACATTTTAGTTACTTTTTATCATTGCTAACGATCATGGTTGTATTATAATAATTCGTGATAATTATGTTAAAGTGAGCATGGTTAAAGGAACAGATCAACTGATATGGTTATTCATTACTTACAATTCTGTATACATCCTGAGGTGACTAATTATTTATTTTTCTATATACTTTTTTAATTTCTCTGAATGTTGGCTTTATTGTTAGATATGTCGTTTAAATGGCATGTACCATTATTTTCTCTGGCCTGCCAATTTGGCCTCCAAAGAAAAGAAAATAGCGAGGTTTTGAACACATAACATCCATTTAAACTAACCAATAGGCCATTATGCCTGTATTGCTTTCTGACCATTTCCAGTCGATAACTCTATCTCCACCACTGTCCATGTTGTGTAGGGTCATTTGCCTTTGTTTGTTGTACAAGAAGGACATAAGATATTACTGCGTTTGTTTGCTGTTATTTCTGCTTTCTAATAAACAACCATTTGCTTTACTGTGGTCTGAATGAAACAATTTTCAGATCATTGATGACAATGTTTAAGACATGGTTAACCATACATAATTAGTTATATATGACACATGGATTATCCAGGATTAAGAATGGTTGACCGTGTATATAAAACAAAGTACAGAGTATACATGATTATTCAATGTGACAAATAAGTAATACATAGAGCCTGGTCTCAGCGAAATGGTTTATTTAAACACCGAGATGGGTGTAGCCCATTGCTGTTTTTAAATAACAACGAGCTGATACAGACTCTATCTGTTGTTTTTCGTTTTGCTTTGTAGTATGGTGTACTTCCGATAAATGGAATTTAGGGTACGGATAGGGTCACTGTCCATGTATCGGAAGTTAGAGTATGGTAAAGCGCCGCCGCTTTGCTTATCCTTAATTACTAGTAAATGTTTTAATGCTATGCATTCACCAAAGGGAATAAATAAAAAAATACACCCTGCCCCAAATTTTCCTATAATTTGTATGATATTCTATCAATAATGTTTTATCGGCCCAAGTTTCTATACCGGCCCCGCACACCAACCCAACCCCTACATTGTTTTAGACTTGTTTTCTGATGTTATATACTGGCTATATAATTTATTATTCTATGAAAAATCGAATAGTCGAGCTGCGCTGTTCCCCGACAGCTCTTGTTCTACGTTCTAATTGCTTACGTGCCTAGTAAATTAACATCTCACTACAGAGGAAGATATTTTATCACATAACTTCACTTGTTAGGCGTGTCGAACATCCACGTCATGACGTTTAGGCGCTAAAGATCGTAAAACATAAACAGACATAACGTTTCATAAATATTATATTGGAATAGGAACTATTTTACGATCCCCAGTATATATTGACAAGTGACTCAATTGTATAGAGAACATTTTGCGATATTTTGAAATTCAAGCCATATTTCGATAACGATATTAACTATTATTTCAGTTCGATTACAACGATGGCTATCACTATTTTCAGGTTGAATATATGCTTCCAGTCGCGGAAACGGTAGACACCCTTCCAGATACTGAACCAGACGGAAATAACACAAACCACAAATCTCAGAACGGACCCGCCTCGCCAGCCAATGGGAATACACAATACAACAATAATGTAAATATGTGTGAGATTTATTATCTCCTTGCTCATGTCCGTGATGTGATGTCCGCCCATGTCCTTAGTTCTTGAACTAAGTTACTAGCCCCAACGCCCATCCAATCAGCTATTAAGACACGCATTACACCAATCACGACTGTGTTTGATTTACATTTTCCCTCTACACGTATTAATAGTAGAATATTTGGATATTTTACACGGCCATGTAAGTTATTATATTTACTCTCTAAAGAAATATAAAAAAGATTCTAACCCCACCAGTTTATGAAACTCACAAAACAACAATCGTCTCAGGTTTTGCTCGAATTAATAAACGCGCCTCTCAAGACTATAAAACATACAAAAAACATTGAAGTTACTAAAATGTTCTCACTCGTCTCTCTTGGTAATGCAAAATATAATACAACGACCTTTGAAGCTATTTTTAGTACTGAGATTATCTCATGCGGCTTAACACAACGACCGGTAATGTTATTGACTATATTTTCTCACTCGGCCTCCCAGCTAATGAAAACAGGAACACCATCTGTTCACTCACCCTCTTTTCCAGTCGAAGGAAAACAGCAATATCTTTAGATTTACCTCTGCTTTTCTTCTCCATGGAACCTGATGAAACCATGTTGGTTAGTTTTTTGATGATCTCATCTACATCCGTATGTTTTCCACTACTGTTATTTGAACATTTAACTTTCAGTGTTGTATATATTTATAACATTTCTGTGGGTGAAAGATGGGCATTTCTCAGTGAAAGAATATTCATAATCACTAAATATTAATAACTAACTCCGAACACAAAATAACTAACTGTGACGTTGAGTTATGACGTCAATAAAGTGTTGCTGACGTCGACGTCATCTGCCGTTAACGTTCAATAAGGCGAATAATTTAAGTTAAAATTCTACATAATTTGATTTACACTGTAATAAATAGATTATTTAACTTATTCGTTTTTCAAGAGCTTGTACTCGAGTTGAGGACTTTAATATTCGTAATCTATGTATAACTAAACAGCTACTCAATCAGGGTTACCGTTACTATAAACTTCGTAAAACCTTTGCAAAATTTTATTATCGTAACCCTGATCTTCTGTATCGTCTCCTGTGTAAAAGTAATTTAAGGACTCTTCTGCGACAAGGACTATGATAACCTGACTTCTATGGTGATGTGATTTATAAACTTCGTAAGATTCTTGGTCATGATCACTTTCATACTATCTTTAAAGTTTATCTTAAGAGGTTATAACACTATCATTTTGCAACGTACTGCATGCTTGTTGGTGGACCCTTGTACAGTTCGCCACTATGCTTTCCTTTTTAATTGTACGATGACCGGACAGGCTGTGGACCCTTTCTATGATGACGCCTACCTAAAACCCATTGGGACGGTGGCGTTTGATGTTTGTTTATGATTTTTCTTATCGTGCCCTTAATGGTTTATTCTCTTGTTGCTCTGGCTTCTGCCAAGTCATTGAGTACCTTTATTGTGGCTTTCTAGGCTATTGTTTTTTTGTATTATATTTACACGAGCATATTTGTGTTTTACTTATATTGCCTATAGATGCTGCCTTGTTGGTTAGAGATTAGGTCATGGCGGGGTTTTCTTTATTTACACTGTCCTGTTTTAATGGGATGACAGTAGGGTAAGTGTGAGGTTTGGTGCACCCTAGAACCGGTTTAAACACCCCAGTGGCCTACTTTGCCAAGGACCGTTCCAAGGCGGTAGCCCTATTGTCAACCCTTTTGTGTTTGTGATGTCGTTTGCATTTATTATGCTTTTGCCTTCTTGTTTGTCTATTTGCGTGTTTGTGGTTGACTGTCCTCCTTTAATGCTACTTTCCCCGTCCGATCTTTTTATATTTCTGTATCTGAGGTATTATATAATTTCAAGTGAAAAATAGCAGACTCGGTTTTACTGAGTCTGTTCATGAGATGTAATATATTTAAACAAAAGGGTTACAACCGAAGCACATTAAACGACACTTGTCATGCGATAGTGTTCCCCCTTGCTATGCACTAGTAAACGCAGCCTATATGTAACGCTGTTTGATGTATTTAAAATGAATATTGTAATCAAGAGCTGTGTACGGTAACGACAGTATTAAAACATAATTCACATTATATTGTAAGAAACTGGCATTGTAAATGAGAGTGTAAGAAGGGTCACGTGATCATTGTGGCGGTATGCGTGATTTTTAAGCGCTGTTGTTTGTTTGTTACGAACGTAAACATGTGAGCTTGAATCAGTTGGTAAACAAGTGTAAACAACATATAATGTCTACCCACAAGATAGACAGTAATATTTTGATTAACATATGTATTCCAATGCAAATCCAGACGTACAGTACAACAGAACATATCGGTATTAAGTCAGAGACTGCATGCATTTTAGGTACACAAACTCAGCTAGAAAAAACAAACACTCAGCTGCAGTTAATATAACATCCATTTGCCCACCAAGTGAAACGCAATACAAAACATTCAACTTCAAATAACACAGTAGACGATACAAACAAGATAAGCAACACAACTGAAAATATAGGAAGAGAGTGAAACAAAAGTCATTGAATATTACCGAACGATTTAACAATACAGTGATATATGCAATGATTAATTCAATATAAATGCAAGTTTAGACACAACTCAGTCATCACTTATTGATAAAATAAATCTACGTGAGACGACAGACGGTGAAATAAGTTTCCAACAAGAAGAAACATATGAAATGTTGAATCTAAGTAGTCCAAAGCGGTCAATCGCCTAGTAGGTGAATATGAAAATTACTGTGAAACCCTTACCCGTGTCCGTATTCAGGGCAGATTTATTAGTTTTGTATTACAAACTGTTCAGCAACGCTAATATCAGCTCGAAGTACTGATATATGGTCTAGTGAAAACAGTTTCCAAAGAAAATGGAAATGTTGTAGGAGAAGCACAACATGCAAGGCGGGTAAAAAACAATGGACTTAAAAACATCATTTTTATTTTAAAACTTGTTCAAATGTACTCAAAACAGTCTAAACTTTATAGATCAACACAGGCATGATTTAAAATATAAACCTGACTGGATACTCTACTTAGTATTTAATGCTTTTTTAGGCATAGTTGTTAGTTATACGGTTCTTTTGCCTTAACTTTAGATATAATATATGCACGTGCAATATAAAACTATATATCACCACTTGCAATATACAATTATATATCATCACGTGCAAAAATATTTTATATTAGCATCTCAATCTGCTCATACGGTATTATAATACACAGTTAACTGACTACAAACTTTGTATTATAATACACAGTTAACTGACTACAAACTTTGTATTATAATACACAGTTAACTGACTACAAACTTTTTTTACAGTTTAACACTACATGTAAAATTAAATATAACATACCTCTCACGTCCAACTGTTGCTGGTTTAGAATCCTTTTAGAGTTTCATTCTTCTATGTTTGCATTTTTTTCTTTTTCTTAGTACTAATTGAGCACGGTGGTGTTTAAATTATTAAACTTTCATCCCACCATAATCATGATAATGACATTTTCACTTTTATATCTACTTTTATACAGGTGTTGCTAACATATTGATGTATTGACTCCATCGTTGTTGGCTATATATGCAACCTAGCGAAATAGCTGTATTCTTCTTCTTCTTCTTCTTCTTCTTCTTCTTCTTCTTCTTCTTCTTCTTCTTCTTCTTCTCTTCTTCTTCTTTTTCTTCTCCTTCTTCTTCTTCTTCTTCTTTTCTTCTTCTTCTTCTTCTTCTTCTTCTTTTTCTTCTTCTTCTTCTTCTTCTTCTTCTTCTTAACAGTATGCACCATTCAATAGTCGAATTAAAATTACTGTGTTGATATGACAAACTTAATTGAGTTGTTGTTTAACTTGTTATAATATTTATTGTTTGCTATTTCTAACCGTCATAGAGAGAGTGGACTGATACATAGCAATATCTGGGAACCTTGCCCTCCTCTTATTATCGATAAACTTTTGTGTCCAGGGAGTTAACGACGTTATGAGAGACTCCAATACACGGGACAGCGTGGTATACGTCCTTATCTGACGGACGAGGTCAAGAAAACCTAAACGTGTTCTGTACATGCCGTCTGTTTGCTTGTATATTAAAATATTGCATCAAGATATGTGTTGATATCGTATGTTGTTTTTTAAACAAAACCCACGTTTAAATAATTACGTTGTATGTTTTCAGTTTTCATACGACCCACAGGCATACAGCATACCGAAGATCTCTTTCGAAATGGACGCCAACACATCAATCTGACACAATATTTGCTATTGTAGAACGCTTGAATTGGAAAGGAATTTAGTAGTTGCAATACGACTTGGGAAACGTAAAGATACAATGTACAGGAAGAGAAGCATCGTGACCGAAAAGAAACGCCGAGCTTTGATGAAGTAACTTTCCGCGAAAGTTACAGTGAATTACCAGTATAATGGGAACTGTGATCAGATGTATATATAATATATATGTATCATGACCATTCATACGACACCGGTTCATGGTAACGGTTAGGTACTTGTGTAAGGTAAACCATAGTATGATATGCCGTTATTTGTATGCCGTATCACGAGGTCATTTTATATTTGTTTGATATTATCACATGGGTGACGACAGCGGATGCTCATACAATGTTCAAATTCATATACGAGACGACCGATATGGTAATACTACTATTTTTTCGTTTTTAGAGAATAACTCAAACAAATATTAAGAAACAAATATGTAAGGCTCATCATGACAAACTATTTAAGTCATCGAATACTCGAAATGTATTATATATACTCTGTAAAAAAGGTTTTGGACCATGGCAGTGTTCGAACCCGTACAATGATCGCTGAACCATGACATTCGACCATAACACTTATTATATCAGTTGATAATTCACAATAGATCAACAATCAACAATAATTATCGTTTACAATGAAAGTTTGCGAAAACATAATAATCTTTTTATTGGTTATTTGAATGTGTCCGTAACTGTTACTTTTTATGGACTTTGCAACATTTTTTACAGACCATTTGTGTGTTCGCGATATTTTTTTAAAATCAAATCTTGTTTGGAATTTAATGTTTCTGGTACCAAATTAACCGGGTAGGGTAGACCTTGGTTACTAAAAAAGGATACTGAAATTCTGTAAACTATGTTTTATTTTTATATGACTTTATATACCCTGGTCCAAAACTTTTTTTACCGAGTATACTTTCCAGTGAAATAGTGGGTTTTATGATTAAAATAAAACCTTATACTATTTTTTTAGAGAATAACTCAAACAAATATTAAGAAACAAATATCACTCTCATGTTAGGCTCATCATGAAAAAACTATTTAAGTCGTCGACTACTCGAAATGTATTATATACTTTCCAGTGAAATAGTGGATTTTATGATTAAAATAAAACCTTATATTTTTATTGTTTATATTTCACAGTCTGTCATGTGAAAATGTATATTTTCACTCGAAATGACGTCATGCAACTGTTGACGTTGTTTACGTTGTTGACGTTATTGACGTCATTGTTTTGGCGAATTATATTTTTTCTGCATAAATTTACAATGTGTGAGTAGATCTATATAATAAATAGAATATTTGTTGTTTTGTCGTGAATAAAGGATTTATTTTCATGTCGAAGTGCGAATATCACTCGTGAGAAACATTCGTGAAAATATAAGTTTTCTCACTTCTCGATGAAAATAAAATCCTATATTCACTCAAAACAAAAAAATATCCTCTATATATTACTCACTTATGCTCGTAAATATAAAATATTTGTATAAAACGTAAGCTTATGTAAACTTCACTAAATATGTAATATTATATGATAAAGTAACTTAATACTAACTATCTATTTTCTACAGTCAGTTTAATGTTTTGAGATAGAAGACAACTGTGCTTTAAATGTGCTTGATATTATTGTATATTACTAAAGTGTATAATAAAGTAGTCAACGTATATGCAATGCATTAAAGTGTACCTCATTAGATTTTGGATAAAATACTTAAAAATGGACATACTTTTTTCAAAATGTTTTCGATTTTGTTGTACAGACAGCATCAGTGAAGTTCAACTGTTAACATGCCTTTTACATAGGTCGAGAGGAATTATATAGTAAAAGCACCCGTGTTGGTCCCGGGCAAAAATGGAACCATTGCTCATCCTATTTGCCTACAAATAATCTCTTGGTATTTCCTAATCTCCCACTGAACATTGTCTGAGACATTACATCAGGTTATATTTAAATGTATACACTGAAATGTATGCATTTATTGACTATGAATGATTGTAAAGATCAACATGTGAACTATTAAAACACTCAACATTTATCAACATGAAAGACAATACAAATGGCACAAAAGGTACATTTCACGATCATGTATGATGGAGTATTGGAAATAGATGTCCGTTTTCAAATTTATCTCCTTGAAAAACTGTTAATAAGTTAATATCAATGCATGAATATGTTATGAAATAAAAACATAGTCAGATTAACGTTTTGGAATGAATACAAAAAAATAAAAACTTCACAAAATCTGATTAAAAACAAAGGTTTCCAAATGGAGGAACAGTTTTTTTAAGGATAGGCGTGGTCACCAACTTTGTCACCCTTTGTGTACGATTTGCTGCAAAAGTTGCACACTGAAATTTGACAATTTGCAGCGGTAGCATGCTGAACATTTACATATGTAATGGCTTCAATCGAAAAATGTATAATACAAATAACAATATCATATTTGGAAAAGAAACCATGGAACATCTGTATTGAGTGTTCAAGAAAGGTTTTAGTAGTCAGGGTATATTACATATGACGGGAACACTTCTGTATAAAATGCATTTAGCAAGAAGTTTTTCATCCGTTGATGACGTCATAGCGGTCAGCTGTGTGTACTGCCTCACGCTTATCATGAGTACAGAGAAGGAAATGTAAATATATGAACACTTATAACCACTATCGTTGAAGTTTGTCAAACGCGTTCTTTACCAAAAGTAGATATAACAATCGAACAGCAAAAGTAGCATTCAAGGACGACAGTCAACCACAAAACACAGAAACAAATAACAACTAAATATAAAGAGGAATAAAGGCAAGATAAGACATCGCAAACACACAATGGTTGACAATAGGGCTACCGCCTTTGAACGGTCAGTGGCAAAAATGGTCGCGCTGGAGGTTTAAACCAGGTTCTAGAGTGCACCAAACCTCACACTTACCCTACTGTCATCCCAATAAAACGGGACAGCGTAAATAAATAAATCCCCGCCATGAACTATTCTCTAACCAGAAAGGCAGCATTAATAGGCAATATAAGTAACACACCAATATATATGCTCGTGTATATATAAATAAAACAAAAAATATCCTAGAAAGCCACAGAGCAGTACTGAATGACTCGGCAGAAGCCAGAGCAACAAGAGAATAAACCATTGAGGGTACGACAAGACTAGCATTATATATATTTTTAAAGACATACAGAGTTTTTTATATCAAATATAATCGGTAAATACCATTTAAAGAAGTACATTAACTTTTAGAATAATAAAATACAGGGACTGCGGCCTCGCAATTTCCTCTTGACACATATTCATCATCAATATGTTTCCGAAACTAAGAATAAGGCTTATCTTACTTGTTTGCTGAGATTACAAAATATATCAAACCCAGTCGTATTTATAAAATCTCTGAGTTGTTTTTCAAACTGAACACTTTAATCTGAGAATAACATTTTTGAGTCGTCTACCAACAGCAGTGTCACTGCTTCAGATTTGATTCTGATTTTTAGACTTAAACATAAGGATGAATATGTCCCGGTTGACAATAACCACTGTTTGACCCACTAGGATGATAAATGTATATACTACCATTAAGTGTGGTTATTAAAGACATTTCTAACAGTAAAAAACACTATATTACACTTTCGACTCGTCAAAAAGACGGAATGAGGAATATATTATGAAAGAAAAAAGGTGATTGTGTCGTACAAACACTTGTTACAAATATGTGTTTTTGCTTAACAAGTACTAGTTTGTTTGAAACAGTTTGTAAGTGTTTGTATTATTGTTGTCAGTGCTTAAAGAATTTTCATCCGTGGTATAACAAATATTTGATTTTGATAGGTCTGTGTTTAAAGGTTGTACTTTGCAATTTAAGACTATTTTTGTTTTGTATTAAATAGATCTTATTTTGTGTATAACATGCCTTGTTATTTGTCTACACCTTAGCACTGTCAATACAGCCCAGGAACCTTCAAAACTGCTTCAAAATTCGTGATATAGAAGCAATTGCATGGCTTTCTCCAGCTCACGAGACATGTTTTATACTAAAAATTAATCTAATAAATATTACAACTTAGGGAATTACGAAATCTAGTCAACAGTATAAATTTAAACTTTACAAAATACGCAAAATAAATAATGAAATTGATATACTGTTACGCTGTATCTTCTGAACGTTGCGTTAAGCAGTACACGATGAAACACCTAAGATGTATCCTGGATAAGTACATAAATAATGAAAAGGGAATCCCTTGAAAGCATAAAACACAAACAAGAGGTAAACGTAGCAGACTCGGTTTTAATGAGTCTTTTCATGAGAGGTAATGTACCGGCTTAAGCGATATTCTACTTGAAAGCCACACAGATCAGACTTGATGTTCCCAAAGGACTAGTAAGTAATAATACTACTGAAGGAAAAGCACGAATTATGAGAACTTAGTCATGCGACCTCACAGCATCCTCCGAAGAGCGCTGGTTCACCACAAAGACACAGTGGAAAAGAATACGTTTGTGGTTGTATATTTAGGTAACATGTCATTTTTGCAACACTGTCTGAAAACATGAAAACAGGTCCCTAAATCGGCACAAGACTGAATGAGCATAAAATGGACTCAACAAATTTCATAATATCAAAAACTATCTGAAAACATCATGAATAAAAGTGCAATGACAAACCATATTGATCGACCAATCCACGTCATTTTTATTTAACGAGATGGCATACAAGCATATAAATTAGTTGCTTCATGTTTGATTTATGTGCTAAAGTGAATATTATATATGTATTCAAAAGGAATAATGAAGTAGATAGAAATACAACAAAAGTTCAAAAGTAGAACAAGAAAAGTATCAATCAGAGAATGCAGTCGATCAGTACTCCCATTAAGAGAAAGAAACATGAAGAACTGCGAAGAAGAATTTTACTGTGCCTCGACATAGGTCCATAACGGTTCGAGGAAATCTCCATGAAACTGACAATGTGAGCATAAATGTAATCGATTGAAATAAGTCAAACATTACCCTTGAGCAAAGACAAATAAACGTTTCTTGAAACACTTCGTTAGGGCGGACAGTGTTTCAAAAACTTATAATTAATATAAAATACAACATTGCATAATATGCTGATATTGATTAGGGTAGACATGTTTACATGCATTAAAAAATGACGGATTACTGGTATATCAAAACAATCAATATAAAATATATCAACCTTTTAAAGGAAACAATGTGAAAAATGTGAAAATTGTGATTTACTGGTGTTTTAAACATAAAAAGAGCGCTATCAAACTTAAACAAACGCACAAGCATTTACGTAAACCATTCACGTAAACAAAGGTCTTACATCTTATTCAAAGTTCTTCGAAATAGTTCATGCAAGCTCATGAATGGTAGTGCTCGCGTTCAATGGATAACATAAACAATACTTATTAATCTGAATATGTTCGTGTGAACTATACATTTAATTTCGACAAGTGTTCGTTGACACTGATTTTTATAACTTGTATGTAGTTTTATTTTATTTTAAGAAGGCTAATGCACTGTAAAAAATATGTTAGAAGCAGATATATCTTGCTAAACCCTCTCTTTGAAACCAATAATTACAATGGCACTCACAAACACATTGCCGTTGTCAATGTACTAACAAACGTCAACTGTTCTTGGCATTTTATTAATAAACGTACAATGGTTCCTTGTAGGTATAGCATACTCGTTTATGTTAGTGGAAATCTCTCTTTGAGTTAACCTTGACTCGGGGAAAGCAAAAACGAAATTGGGTAAGGATAACTCATTAGAGAACATTAGTTGGCTTCATACAGTGCTAACATTGATGTTGGATAACGTATTAGTAATACATAGTAGCACTGATAACGTATTAAATAATTATAAATATTAGCATGGATAAAGCATTAGTTATACATATTAGCCAACTTCAGTATAAAATCACTCTTTATATCGAAAACATGAAAAACATAACAACATTACACAGAAAACAATATGTACAGTTCACAAGGTAATGAGAGTAATATTCCAGTCATTTGTTCTACAACTGATGTTATTATGGATTGGTTAACGTTATATTCTCTTAAGTGTTACATTCTTATATTTCCCCATTAACAGTTTCTTTGGATTTAGTAATGTTCTAGTGGTGAGGAAAACATGTACAAACATAACTATGGTCAAATGCTAGAAAGCTAAAACTAGTGGTTTTTTTGGGTTTTTTATATAAACAATTACATATATAGTAATTCATTACGAGTTTTAATAAATACTGATAAAGGTGATCCTTTGTGAGCAACAAGCACAATTAAGGGAATAAAGCAGCAGACTCGGTTTTATCATGTTTATTGAGTCTATTCATGAGAAGTAATGAAAGAAGCAACACCTCTCATGACCCCTAGCACCGGCTTAAGCGGTATTCTACTTCAAAGCCACCTATATTGGACTCGTCGGTCCCAAAGGACCAGTAAAAATAACACTACTGATTCGTAGCACGGGATGACATTTTACAGCCGCCACACTGCACTAAACAAACGCTAGTGTGAATGTTAATAAATACTGATAAAGGTGATCCTTTGTGAGCAACAAACATAATTAAGAGAATAAAGCAGCAGACTCGGTTTTATTGAGTCTGTTCATGAGAAAGAATGAAAGAAGCAACACCTCTCACGCCCCCTAGCACCGGCTTAAGCGGATTCTACTTCAAAACCACCTATATTGGGATCGTTGGTCCCAAAGGACCAATAAAAATAACACTACTGATTCGTAGCACGGGGAGACATTTTACAGCCGCCACACTGCACTAAACGATCGCTAACTATTAAACGATTAAGAGGCTAAGTTGCGGATGTTGCGGTTGTTATTTGATTATTTGGATATAAATGAATTAATTTGAACATACTTTTCCTATTAGTATATTATTGCTTTATGCATTCAGCTCAAACTTTCTGGGAAATATCCAATATTGAGAATAGTATTAAATAATGAGTTTAGATACGACATAAGGTCATATAAATCACGTATGTAAAACTCATGTATTAGACTGTCTCCGCTCCTACTATGACATCGTTGCGAGACTGCTTTGTTGATTTCAGCAACATTGACAGCGAATATGATACCGCATTCCGAATTTTAAAATCGCTCTTTGAAATATAGTACCTTTTCAACAGCTTGAAGAACTGGGTCAATTGGGTTATTAATTTATTTAAAGGAGGTTACGAACGTTTATGTTACGGGTGAGTTTCTTTACTTACGGATATTGTACATTTAACGAAAGTCTGTACAAGTATCCAATGAGTTAAAAGTGTCACCTATGTTCGTAAGTGACTCTCTTGGGAATAGTTACAACATGTGAAGTCCAATCAAACGCACTGTTTGATATTTCACCAGAAAACTGCAGAATTGGTTTCCTTTAGTTAGTGTTTCCTTTTACTCTAGCACAGTCAATGGCTCTTAGGCGACACTTTCGTAGTTCAGATCTGCGAAATATACATTCACGCTTAAAAAGTTATTTGCATTCTGGCTGAGTAGTATATTGGCATTTACAGATGCGCAGATTTCACTGAAGACATGTTTCTTGTGCATGATTCTTTTAGTAGAACCTTCTCTAGATATATGTCACTTGGCCATTTTCTGCCTGAAACCGATGTACTATAACTTCTTTCATGGCACCGGGGTTTGCACCCACAATCAATTACTCCATTAATATACCCACGTTTTTGAAAGAAAGGGTATATTAAAATCGCCTCCGTTTGTCCGTCCGTCCGTCCGTTACCGCATATCATTCTAAACCGCTGAACGGAAATCAACCAAACTTAGGGTATGACTGCGCCATATGATGACGGCGTGCAAGAGCAACATTATTTTGAACTCCGACGTCTGCTCGGGATGGTAGGTTGTGTGTGTGTGTGTGTATGGGGGCGGGGAGAGTAGATTTGGAGAATATATATATATAAAAAAAAATTAATAACTTTGTCTCAAATGAAACGTTATGATGATCTGAGGATGGGAATACACTGTATACATTTGTTTCATCCTACTTAATAGGTGGGCCTGGAGGAATACACTAATGATTTAAGTATGATGTCACTTGTTCATACTTTTGTTCCACATGCATTGGCACAATAGTCGTCTATGAAAGCGATACACAGCATATCATATGATTTATTTGACACTGTATAGTTGTCTAATTTCTCTGAATGTTGGATTTAATGTTAGAGATGTTTAAATGGCATGCACTGTTATTTTCTCTGGCCTGCCATTTTGGCCTCCAAAGAAAAGAAAATAGCGAGGTTTTGAACACATAACATCCATGCATTTAAGCTAACCAATAGGCCATTATGCCTGTATTGCCTTCTGACTATTTCCAGTTGATAACCCTGTCTCCACCCATGTCCATGTTGTGTAGGGTCATTTGCCTTTGTTTGTTGTACAAGAAGGACATACAATATTACTGCGCTTGGTTGCTGTGAGTTCTGCTTTCTAATAAACAATCATTTGCTTTACTGAGGTCTGACTGAAACACTTTTCAGATAATTGATGCCAATGTTTAAGACATGGTTAACCATACACAGTTAGTTTTCTATGACACATTGATTATCCATGATTAAGAATGGTTGACCGTGGATATAAAACAAAATACAGAGTATATATTGATTATTCAATGTGACAAATAAGTAATACATAGAGCCTGGTCTCAGCGAGATGGTTTATTTAAACACCGAGATGGGCGTAGCCCATTGATGTGTTTAAATAACCAACGAGCTGATACAGACTCTGTCTGTTGTTTTTCGTTTTGCTTTGTAGTATGGTGAACTTCCGATAAATGGAATTTAGGTAAGGATAGGGTCAATGTCCATGTATCGGAAGTTAGTGTATGGTAAAGCGCCGCCGCTTTGTTTATCCTTAATTACTAGTAAACATGGTATACGTTTTAATGATATACATTCACCAAAGGCAATTTCGCCATACATACTACAACATTTGACATCAATTATCTTTGAATATCGCAACGTTTTCTAATGAACATTTTAGTAAAGTCGATGCGTATAATTTTCTCTTAATTTAACGGAAGTGTCAGACATATACTCACCAAAACAAAAACTACCACCTGTTTTTGCTGGTAGTTCCATAGGTCATTATTTAAGGGTGTGGGACAGCTTAAACTGCGCTTCAATTAAACAATGTTGGATGCGTTTAAGCAAACTTCACTGAGTACTAAATATTCCTTTAAACAATTCCAAATTTTGCCAAACAATACTCTTTTAGTGATGCTATGGAAACCTTAAAGGGAGGTAATTTGATGATTTGTGATGATCATAAGCTGCTACCTACATAATTGGTGTTGTATTTTTCTGTGTTTTTTCGGAAGCAATGTATAGAGAATATTGTCTTGGACAAACTGAGGTAATGTTTGTAGATTTAATGTGTTTTTTATCAAAAGTGAATGGTTTAAGAAAAAGGGGGATAACTATACCCAACCATACCCCGATTTTTTAAAAAATATTTCTGTGATGTTTTAGTCAATTTTTCCTCCATTTTTCATTCAATATTTACCCCCACCACACCCCACCACACCACACCCCATCCCCACCTGAAACACGATTTTTTTTTACACATTTCTGTGTAATTTAGGTTTATCAATTCTACACCTATAGCTATGTTGCAGCCCCGCCACACCCCCACTTCCATAATCACCACCACCCGAATGTTTTTTTACATATCTGTATGCTGTTTTGTTTTATCAATTGATCAATTTGTTTCACCTCAATCCCACCCCCACCCCTCAACCATACCCCCACTCCATCATCATCACCACCCGAATGTCTTTTTGTTGTACTGAAATTTTGAGAAAATAAATTGACTACTGCTGGTGATCGATATAATTATTCTATATACATCATTTATTATTTCCTGTTTAGCTGTCTATATAACATGTATAATAAGGGAAAGAAAAAGGGGTACGTTTTGTTTTTGCTCAGTATACTTATCAAAGCAGTCCAAACGCAGTCGTAATAATATTAATGTTCATGAACACACATTAAGGTTTTGTCCGATATAACTTAAACATTTGAATGTTAATAAATACTGAGTAAAGGTGATCATTTGGGAGCAACAAACACATTTAAGAGAATAAAGCAGCATACTAGGTTTTATTGAGTCTGTTCATGAGAAGTAATGAAATAAGCAAAACCTCTCACGCCCCCTTGCACCGGCTTAAGCGGTATTCTACTTCAAAGCCACATATATTTATATATTAAGTCGATCACATTTTAGCTCGACTATTCGAAGAATAAGAGAGCTTATGTACTCGCCCCGGCGTCGGCGTCGGCGTTGACGTCGGCGTTGGCGTCAGCGTCCTACATCAAGGTTTGCGTGTAAGCTGTGTTTACCACTCTTAGTCTCTTACATTTCTTATCCTAACAAACTTGGCCACTGGTTTCCTTATAGCATTATATTAAGCTCTGTACAAGTAATTTTGGTTCCTGTAACCCATGGGCTCCCACGGAACGCAAATTATGATAGCCATTAAAATGTGTCTCATTTTACATCAAATTTTGCATGTATGCTGTTTTTACAGGTCTATATCTCTTTCTTGTCCTAGCTCAACTAAATGAGAACTCAAATTGTGATGACCCATAAAATGTGCAATAAAGGCAGATCGAGGTTTGCGTGTAAGCTGTTTTATGTATCCATATCTTTTAAAATATGTTTCTTATGTCACCCAAATTGTTGTTTGGGATTTTCTTATAGTATTATTAATCTTATTCATACTTCACCCATATTGGGGCATGGGCTCCGTCCTTCCCTGCGCCCACAGCCCGAAACCTGATAATTTTATTTTACATATTTCTCTGTTCTTTCGGTCAATTCTTATACATATATATATATATTGCGTCCACCCCCTCCCCATCACCTCCCCCCCCCCCCCCCTCCACCACCACTCCCAACTCGAAGTCCGATTTTTAAAAAATATTTCTGTGTTGTTTTAGTCCATTTTTCCTCCATTTTTCATCCAATCTTTAGCCCCACCACGCCCCACCACACCACACCCCATCCCCCACCTGAAACACGATTTTGGTTACACATTTCTGTGTTATTTAGGTTTATCAATTCTACACCTATAGCTATGTTGCAGCACCGCCACACCCCCACTTCCATAATCACCACCACCCGAATGTTTTTTTTACATATCTGTATGCTGTTTTGTTTTATCAATTGATCAATTTGTTTCACCTCCATCCCACCCCCACCCCTCAACCATACCCGCACTCCATCATCACCACCACCCGAATGTTTTTTGTTTTTACATATGTCTGTTGTTTTTTATCTTATCAAATATACACCAATATCAAAATCCCCCACACCCCACCCCCGCCATTCCCAACAATCCCCCACCCCATCATAATTACAATCCTAATGCGTTTTTGTATTTACATATCTCTGTGTTGTTTTGTTTTATCAATTTATCAATATGTTTCGCCCCTATCCCCCAACCATCTATCCACCCCACCACTGCCCTGCCTCCCCCAATGGTTTATGCGATCCCCTCACATGGAGGACAGTGGGAGGGAAATTGGAGGCAAGAAAATGGAAAAATGTAAATATTACTCTGTTCATAGTTTTGTTTAGGGGTTTGGTTGGTGGTGGGAGGTGGTTCTTATCAATCCTCATCTAATTATTTGGATTGGGTTGGTATTGGGTGTGGAGAGAGTGCCCATTTAAAATAAAAAAGTAAATATTTTGTTATCAGTCTTAAACTGGGATATTCAGATATACAGATGAAAAAACCCTGATAGGAACTGATATGAGACCACAATAAAAAAATGCTTATCCCCTCACTACCCGAGATGCCTTTCGGCCACAAATTTCGTTAAAATGACAGCAATTTTGGATTAAAACTGATAAAAAATAAAATATTACACCCTGCCCCAAATTTTACTATAATTTGTATGATATTCTAACAATAATTGTTTATCAGCCCGAGTTTCTATACCGGCCCCGCCCACCAACCCAACCCCCACATTGCTTTAAATTAATCTTGTTTTTCTGATGGTATATACTGGCTATATAAGTTAGTATTTTCTGAAAAATCGAATAGTCGAGCTGCTTTGTTCCCCGACAGCTCATGTTCTACGTTCTAATTTCTTACTTGCCTAGTAAATTAACATCTCATTAAAGAGGAAGATATTTTATCACATAACTTCACTTGTTAGGCGTATCGAACATCCACACATTTAACATTCATGTGTGATACTACTTAGAAAGATTTTGATTGCTTGGGCAATACTGTGTTAAATCTGTACCACTACGCACAATTTGAAACTATTATATTTATTATAAATTCATCCGGATCTAAGTCTTAATTTACCAACAGCTCATCATAAATACTTAACATAATAAAATGTTTTATGTTTTTGTAAAAGTCGGGGGAAAACCCTTTTTACGGAGGTAAAACAAGAACTCTTTGATATCCACCGTTGTTTATGACATGACGTCATGACGTTTTAGCGAAAAAGGATCGTAAAACTTATAAAAACACAACACGTTTCATCAATATTATATTGGAATAGGAACTAGTTTCCGATCCCCAATATATATTGACAAGTGACACAAATTGTATAGAGAACATTTTGCGATATTTTGAAATTTCGATAACGATATTAACTATAAGTTCAGTTCGATACAACGATGGCTACCACTATTTTCAGGTTAAATATATTATGCTTCCAGTCGCGGAAACAGTAGACACCCTTCCAGACACTGAACCAGACGGAAATAACACAAATCACAAATCTCAGAACGGACCCGCTTCGCCAGCCAATGGGAATACACAATACAACAATAATGTAAATATGTGTCAGATTTATAATCTCCATCCCCCGTGTCCGTTATGTGTTATTAGTTCTTAAATAGGTTACTAGCACCAACGCCCATCCCATCAACTGTTACGACATACAATGAACCGTGTCCTTGATGTGTCCGTGATGTTTTATTAGTTCTAGAACTAAATTACTAGCCCCAACGCCCATCCCATCAGCTATTAAGACACACTATGAACCAATCACGAGTGTGTTTGATTTACATTTTCCCTCTACACGTATTAATAGTAAATATTTGGATATTTTACACCGCCATGTACATTATTATATTTACTCTCTTACCTCACCAGTTTATGAAATTCACAAAACAACAATCGTCTCAGGTTTAGCTCACATTAATTAACGCTCCTCCCTAGACTATGAAATACAACATACAAAAAAACATTGAAGTTACTAAAATGTTCTCACTCGTCTCTCTTGGTAATGAAAAATACAATACAACGCCCTTTGAAGCTATTATTAATACTGAGATTTTCTCATGCGGCTTAACACAACGACCGGTAATGTTATTGACTGTATTTTCTCCCTCGGCCTCCCAGTTAATGAAAACAGAAACACCATATGTTCACTCACCCTCTTTTCCAGTCGACGGAAAACAGCAATTTCGTTAGATTTACCATCGGTCTTTTTTCGCAATGTAACTATACCTGATGAAACCATCTTTAGATATCTCATCTATATCTATATTTTTAATAATCAGTATGTTTTCCACTACTGTTGTTTGAACATTTAACTTTCAGCGTTATATATATATTATTACATTTATTATAAACTCTATCTGAGGTGTTGTATAATTTCATAAAATATAAATAAATACTGAAAAGGGAATCCATTGGAAGCAACACACACAAACAAAAGAGAAAATAGCTGACTCGGTTTTACTTATATTGCCTATTCATGCTGCATTGTTGGTTAGATAATAGTTCATGGCTGGGATTTCTTTATTTGCACTGTCCCGTAGCACTGGGATGACAGTAGGGTAAGTGTGAGGTTTGGTGCACCTTACAACCTGGTTTACACCTCCAGCGGCCTTGTTTGCCCCCGACCGTTCCAAGGCGATAGCACTAGTGTCAACCCTTTTTGTGTTTGTGACGTCATATGCCTTTATTCCTTATTAACATTGCCATTCATGTTTGTCGTTTTGCGTCTTTTGGGGTTTACTGTGTTCTGTGAAAGCTGCATTTCCTGTTCGGTTTTATATTTATTTTATTGAGTCTCAGGGGCGTAGCTAGGCCGTTTTGGAGGATACGCCCGTATATTAGGGTCCAAGGGGCGGTCGGTTGGTGGTCCGGGGGGCTTGGCCCCCCGGAACCCCTTAGCGTCCGCACGTTGCTTTTGACGATTTTGGGCTGAGAATGATGGCTTTTATTGATTGATAAATAAATGATATACTAGTAGTTGCGAAAAATGAATATCTTAGATTGAAATTTCCATTTTATGGCATCTGTTTTGATAACTTTGATATTTATATGTTTATAAATTTCTAATGATGGGTCTCACCCTAGTCAGGCTTCAGTTTTTATTGCATTTTTGGGGCACTATGTTTTCTCATTTTTTTCCAAGAGGCGTACGCCCGGGCGTACGGGCGTATGCCTGGCTACGCGCCTGAGTCTGTTCATGCGATGTAATATAAGCCAAAGCAAATGGGCTTTAAACAAAAGGGATTCAATCGAGCCACATTAAACAACTCTCTTTATGCGATAGTGTTCCCCCTTGCTATGCATTAGTAAATGCAGCATATATTTAACGTAGTTTTGGTGGAATTAAAATGACTATTGTTATCAAGAGCCGTGAACGGTAACGACAGTATTAGTAATAAACCATAATGCACATTATATTGTAAGAAACTGGCATTGTAAACGAGTGTGTAGGAAGGGTCATGTGATCACTGTGGCGGTATGCTGGTTTTTAAGCGCTGTGTTTTGTTTGTTACGACAGTAAACATGTGAGATTGAATCAATTTCTAAACAAGTGTATATGAATCAATATGTGCTAATGTGACAAACGGGTATCAAAGGGTAAGACAAATGAGCAAATAGACAGAGTTTTGGCTTCTCAAACATACATCTCTACTATTAATGTGGCTGAAATGACCATGGATCGAACTGAATCAGGCGTTCTAAGCCGGCCAAGAAGCATATTATTCACAACAATATGACGCGCCCAAAACATAACGATCACTGACCACTCAATATGTCCCACCACCCGTTAGCATTAACCGTATACAACATCCACAAGCTAGACAGTAACTTTTTAATTGACATGTTTTCAATGCAAATCAAGACGTACATAAGTAGGTAAGTTAGAGGCTGCCGGCATTTTATGTATACAAAATCAGCTAGAAAATAAAAAGAATCAGCTGTTGTTAATATAACACATATATACCCACCAAATGAAACGCAATACAAACATGCAATTTCAAATAAGGCAGAGACGATAAGCAACACAACTGAAAATATAGGAAGAGTCTGAAACAAAAGTCATTGAATATTACCGAACGATTTAACTATACGGTGATATATGCGATGATTTCAAGTATAAATGCAAGTTTAGACACAACTCAGTCATCACGTATTGATTCAATAAATCTACGTGACACGACAGACGGTGAAATAAGTTTCTAACAAGAAGAAACGTATGAAATGTTGACTCCAAGTAGTCCAGAAGCGCTCTATCGCCTAGGTGAATATGAACATATTATTGTGAAACCCTTACTCGTGTCCGTATCCAGAGCAGAGTGATTAGTGTCTGTTCAGCAGCAACTCTAATAACAGTCCAAAGTACTGATATTATGTACTAGTGAAAACAGTTTACAAAGAAAACGGAAATGTTGTAGGAGAAGCACAACATGCAAGGCGGGTAAAACATCATAGACTTAAAAAACATCATTTTGTTTTTAAAACGCATACCATACTATGGTTTACAATACACAAGTACCTAACCGTTACCATGAACCGGTGTCGAATGAATGTTCATGATACACATATCTCCAATACACATATACATATGTATTATATATACATCTGATCACAGTTCCTATTATACTGGTAATTCACTGTAGCTTTCGCGGAAAGTTACTTCATCAACGCTCAGGGTTTCTTTTCGGTCACAAGGCTTCTCTTTCAATCCATTGCTTGTATCTATACGTTTTCCAAGTCGTATTGCAACGAATACGTTCCTTTCCAATTCAAGCGTGTTACTATAGCAAATATTGTGTCAGACTGACGTGTTGGCGTCCATTTCGAAAGAGATCTTCGGTATGCTGTATGCCGGTGGGTCGTATGAAAACTGAAAACATACAACGTAATTATTTAAAGTGGAGTTCGTTTAAAATAAAGTGGTTTACAACATACTACATTAACACATCTCTTGGTATTATGTTTTAATATACAGGCAAACAGACGGCATGTACAGAGCACGTGTAGGTTTTCTTGGCCTCATCCGTCAGGTAAGGACGTAAAACACGTTATCCCGTGTATTGGTGTCTCTACTCCAAGCACGTAAAATATTTGTTTGTTTGATTGGTGTTTTACGTCATTTTTAGCACATTTGACGTCATATATGACGGTCGATTTTTTTTGATAGAGGCAGACCACCCCATTGTACCTGAGTAGAACCAGTAATGCATACTTTCCGCAACCTTTAAGAATCAACACTTTCTCACCTGCAAGTTGAGCTCCCATTGGGATTCGAACCCGCCGCGGTGCGAGACGTAAAGGTTAACAACATTAACTCCCCGAACACGGATTTTGCGATAGTAAGAGGAGAGCAAGGTTCCCCGTATTGCTATGTATCAGTCCACTCTCTCTATGACGGTTACAAATAACATACAATAAATATGATAATCAGTTAAACAACAATTCAATAAGTGTTTCAGTTTACCTACATTGATCAACACAGTAATTTTAATTCGACTATTGAATGGTGTATACTGTTAAGAAGAAGAAGAAGAAGAAGAAGAAGAAGAAATTTATTTTACTAAGTTTTATATATAGCCAAGAACAATGGGGTCAATACATCAGTCTGATAGCAGCACCTGTATAAAAGTAGATATAAAAGTGAAACTGGCATTATGGCGGAAAGGCAGTATAGTAATTTAAACACCACCGTGCTTAATTAGTAATTAGAAAAAGAAAAAAGAATGCCAACACAGAAGAATGAAAGTCTAAACAGTTTCTAAATTAACACAGTTGGATGTTGCTCAAATGTACTCAAAATATACTTAACTTTAAAGCTCAACACAAGCTTGATATAGAAAAGTAAACGTGACTGGATACGCTATTACTATTAAAGACATTTTCTATAGTTAGTTTTTTCTGCATAACAGATTTTCTTTAAACCTTTTGTACAGTAAGTCTGTTATATATATAGACAGAAAAGGCAAAAATAATGGTAGGTCACCATGCTTGTTAAAATTTTAAAAAGTTATTTTTGAAGTCTAATCATTTATTCATTGGTCACAATTCTGCTAAAATTGTATTAAAGTAAAGAACATTTAATTACAATAACATTTAAAGCGCATCTTTATGCAAAACCTATATTTTTTTACAAAATCTGTTGAGATCATTACCACAATTTATGCACAAATTAGCCCATAATGATACAATTTCCTTTTTTTTTTGTATGTTCCCAATAACAGATTTTTTTTAAACTTTCTAAGCACATAAATTAACATATATAAAGACGAAATGTGCAATAAAAATGATAGGTCCCCATGCTTGTTTAGAAAAAAAAATTGAAACCCTACCCCTATGCTAAAAGGCCAAGTTTTGTATGAAATAATATAGAAATGATATATTTTCCTTTTTTGTTATGTTCCTAATAACAGAATTTGTTCAAACTTCCTAGGCACTTATTTGAACATATATTTAGACAATATGTTCAATTAAATGTATAGGTCACCATGCATATTGAGATTTAATATTGTTTTTTGGAACCGTACCATTATGCTTAAAGGCGTAGGTACTATAAGGGCCAATTTTGGCCCAAAAATTCGGTCAAAAGAAAGTTGTTCATTTTAAAACATTTTTCAGTTTAACTATTAGAACAATATTAGAAGTTAAGAAATATGCTGATTTTAATTATTTTTTTTACGTTATATGACGTCATATACTGGTGCGCGTGCGGCATAATTCAGCAAGATTACGCAAAAATATAAAAAAATCGGACACATTTAAGACGAATAGACTACCTCCACACACGTGTACCAAAAAAAAAATTTGAGTATATTTTTCTCTTTAAGAATTGTTTCGACCCTAAAAATATTTTTTTGGTACACGCGTGTGGAGCAAGTTAATTTAAAATAAATTGATTAAAAATATCCGATAAAATCTATGTTCGCCCTTATACGCCATCGTACCTATGGAGGTGTATACAGTTGTGACACTAAACAAAATAGAAATAAACACATTTAAATAAAAAAGATATATTCTATTCTGAATCGGGTTTAATAAATAACCAATAAAAGTGAACCGTTAGTCTAGCTTATAGCGCAAACGCGATGATGTTGTCCTCGAAAACAGACGACGATTCTCTTCAGTGAGCACCGGACACTACCGGTGCATCGTGTACTATCAGTTTTCCTTCCCAACCGTTGGAGGTGAAGCAGGACACTTGGCTGATGATTGAGTTGTTGTAGGAAAGGTAAACATGTTTGATTCAGCGAAATACACATTATATTACGTAAATTGTGTGTGATATTGTTAAAGGCTTGTCAAGAAAGAAGCAAAGTTAGCCCGCTTTTAAATTTAACTCGCTCAACGATCATCAGCAGACGGCTGTGTTCATTTTAGAGGCAGAGCGATCTAAAAGAAAATGTATAATACTACTGGCATTAGTAGTAAAATACTGAAATAAACATTTAACTGAAATAAACATTTAACCATATCTTTTACACAACATAGGTAGTTTATAGAGCATTTAAATCATTCGTTGACTGCATACCCAGCTACAGTTATTGCAACGTTCACCAATATGTAGTAAATAATATTAGTGTTGTTTACTCAGCCTCAATAGCTCCAGTAGGAGAGCATCCGTCTTACTCTGTGTTGTCAAGGTGGCGGTTGTGGGTTCAATCCTGGAATAATGTTGTTGTTTTTTCTTCATTTGTTTGGTTTGTTTTTATTGAATACTGAATTAGCGTCAGAAAATAGTTTTTATATTGTAGAAGAGCATAGCTTCTTTTTTTTATAGTTTGTATATTGTAGAAGAAAATAGTATTTTTTATAGTGTATTATCAATACATTTTTTCAACTTTATGGAGCATTCAGTATATCACATTATATTAAATAATATACTTTAATTTACTGATGCAATAAAGCTAGCTATATTATATATTAGCTAGATTGCTCCATAAAAGACAGAGTGTAGGCGTTGAAAAACTTATTAATTTAGAACTATTGAGTTGTGCAAAATCAGTTTTAATGTTGTCCTATTACACCGAATACAATTCAATTTTTTTTTACAGCAACATACAATTCGAGTTCTAATAATTTGTCATCATGGGATGAAGGTATGGCATTCGTGGTGATTGGAGAGAATAATGGCTATTATCAGCACGATATCAAACACAATGTAAGTAATATCTTATATAGTCAATTTAACATTATTAAATAAATACTAATTAATCATGACATAATAAAACATACTATGACACGGATATTAAAGTAAAATATCTGTTGATACAGCATGTATTTAATTTATCTTTAGCTTATAACTAGAGAATAATGTACAAATTAATTAGCATAATAAAAAAAAACTAACATATTATGGTAACATAGATATTAAGGTAAGAATAGCTGTTAAAGGATGCAGCATGTATTTGTTTTCTCTAAATAAGTTTTAACATACGAACTGATGGAAATTAAATTTATTTCATTACAGTAAGTGTCTTGCCCAGGAAATTATTTTAGTGTGAAAACATCAAGTACAGATCCCTATCATGGATAAAAAAGATAACAGGTAAGCATTATGTGAATAAATCAGAATGTGAATTAAACTCAAATTCGTAACTGTAGTATGCTGTATTAGAAATATTAGGTTTTGTCTAGCCTGTTTACGGATCTCGAATTAGCAATCACAATGTCGTCCGGATGTATGTTTGTCAGTTCGTTAGTTCGTCTGTCCATCCGTCCATGCGCCCGACTGTTATCTTCTTCATTACTCGCTGGATTTTGACCAAACTTCACCATATTTTTTATACGCATCTAACAGCATGTGCACAATTTCGGGTCTCTGTGACCTGCTTTCTATGAAATATAGGTCACGTCCGGTCTCCGCTACGTGTGCATATGCTCGACATGCAGGCTGTGTCCTTCTAGTTAACTTGAATGTGTTCTTGTAATTCCTATGTTTTTATTTATTCTCACACAGGAAACATTCATATTGTTTTATAGTATAACTTACCTATAAAAGCATGCTTTAAAGAACCTCAAATAACACTTTTTTCTTTCTATAAATCAAAGAAATATATTTTAGACACACTGATATTTCATGCTCTACATGTTAGTAAAGCAAACACTTATATTTTCTATACATACAAAATGAACGAACCTTTAATAAAATATTTTCGGCTGAAATTTTATTAATTCTTTTTTTTGTAGTGCATTACTAGTATTTTTATTAGTTGCAGGTTCTTCCAATGTGCTGTTTGTTCGAAACGAGTTAAGTCGAGGGACAGACGATCTCTTGGTGGTCACAGCAACAGAGCGCTCAGAAAACATCTCTACCGAACGCTCATGCTGCGCGTGACAGATACTGACGTTATATGTGGGAAATGTCGTGTTTCACACTTTAGACGAATGGAAAAAAGTGTTCCAGGAAAGGTCTCAAGTTTAAGTGATAGTGATCCACCTTACCTGCCACCAGATACAAAACGATCTAAACCAAATTTGAAGTCGCCCAAGAATATAGCATTACCATTGTCGTCTGTTGCAGGCTCTTTCCATTCTACATGCTGTGTGTGCAGACGCAGAGGACTTAAGTTTGTAACGGTACCAGCAGAAGTGAGATACAATACCCTTATTGAGAGTAATATTATCATACCAGCAGGTTCAAGATGCTGTCCAGGGCACTTAGCAGAATATATATTTAAAGATGACGTCTTAGCAAACGTGGTGGATGTGAATACCAAGTCTAACTTAAACAGGACTGAAATTGCAGATATCATTCAAAATGTTAGAGAAATTGATTAAAAAACAAAACAAAACGAATAGACTTTGATGAAACTTCCGACATGTCCGACTCTGATTTCCAAAATCTCTTAGGCATAAGCAAACAGGCTTTCGAGGATATATGTGACCATGTAAAAGATATAAGACATACAAAAGTAAGGTCACAGAGAACATGCATTGGCATATTGCTGACTAAATTAAGATCCGGAATGTGTAATCGTCTGCTTTCAACGGTATTTAATATAGCGATTGATTCAGTGAAGAGGGCTATAGCTTCTGCAAGAAAAACGCTAGCTAATGATTTTACATCGAATTACATTGGGTATGAACATATTGACAGGGAGACGGTTATATCGCATCACACACGACAGCTTGCATACACTCTTTTTGGGGGCTCTAGAAAACCAGCAATATTAGTACTTGATGGATATTTATATTCAAAAGAGTTCGCCGTTTCAGTTTCGAAGACGATCATACAGCCTTCACAAAAAACGACCTCTGGTTAAACCTATGATGATTGTGACAACAACAGGTTATGTCGTAAGTTTACTTGGGCCTTACCTAAGTGACTATAGCAACAATGACGCAAACATCATGAAACACGCTTTCGCAAATAACATTGAAAGATTAAAAGATTGGCTCCAGGAAGATGATGTGTTCATTTTAGATCGGGGGTTCAGGGACGCAATAGAAGCAATGCACGAAAAGAAGGGTCAAAAACAACATTCAGCTGAAGAAAGCAATTCATCCTGGCTTGTGACAAAAATAAGATGGGTGGTAGAATCAGTGAATGGGCGTCTGAAAAAATGGAAGTATTTAGACAATATAGTTGTAAATACTCAAATTCCTTACATAGGTGATTATGTAAGACTTGTGTGTGCCATAATGAACAAATACTGTTAGCCTCTAAGCGTCAGCCAACAAGATGACGAGCTTCTTGGCATCAAAATATTATTCTTGGCGAAACAGAGCAACAACTTAATGCAACTTGTTGAGGAAGAAGGTCTCGATAGACTAAAGACATGCTGGAAAGCAGCAGATGAAATCAGCTTGACAGAATTTCCGAACATCGATGAGGAAGTCTTAAGAAACATAACCCTTGGGGTATATCAACTTAAGTTAGCAAAGTGCTACACTCGCGAACATCTGGGAGACAATGGGCACTACGATCTTCTGTTCCACAAATGGAGGCCAGGATTGCTTATGGCAAAAATCCAAAGTAGACATGTGTCGAGCAAATCCCACAAGCTTTGGGTACAATTCAATGAAGTAATGGTAACCGGGTGGTATTGTAAATGCAGGGCAAGAGCTCGTGTTGTGGGCGCATGCGCAGATGTGTCAGCAGTTATTTGGTACTTAGGTTATGCACGCCACCACAGTATTTCAGTCAGTTCGTACACTGATTGGACAATGTATCTGCAGGATGCAAACGACTTACCAGAGCCAGTGTTGGTTGATGATGACACCAGTGATTACTGTGAAGAGTGAACCATTCTCACATCTCAGAGTTACATAAGTCCACAGTCCTCTGATTAAAAGCAGCGCTAAATAAGTGTGGGCATGCGCAGCAGATATTTTTTCAGCAGATACTAGTCATCAATTCTGTTTAATTGTTATTTATAAAATATCTACTTTAAATACAATAATTAATTACAATTATAGATCGATTATTGATAATAATTAATTACAATTATTAATCGATTATTGATCTGTTAACCACTTTTATAAAAAATGGTTGCCATGGTAATTTGAATATTTTTATATTTAAATTATTTGTTTAAATTAAATGATACAATATTTTTTCAAACATAAGTAATTCATTACTTTTATTTTAACCATAGTTGGTTCTGCAAATCGTAGCTTTAAAGAAATTGTGTGAAGTTAAGAAATTGCCTATATTGTGATTGGCTCAAATAAGTTCTCTACACAAATATATTAACTATGTATATTATAAAAGGCAAAACTGATACATGTATTTTGAAATGTAATTTAAATGATTAAGTAAAATCTGTAGGAGCAAATTTGGCATTTGTTCAGCATACAAATATATATATATATATTACTTAAACATCATAAAAGATAAGATAATTGGGTTTTATTGAATTTATGAGTTATCTCCCTTGATATATACATATTTTTTTTATTTTAACACACGAAAACATTACGTAACCATTTACTTTGTGATAGTTCATTATCTGTATTGAATATCAAAACTTGTATGAAAGTTAATGTCTGTCTGCTTCCCCTACCCCCACTTTTTAGGTATTTCTTAAAAGAAATAAGTGGGGTAATAAATGACGCTGAAAAAATAGTAAGAAGGTTTTTATTTTGCCAAAATATTATTTTTTTATCAAAGAATATACATGTCAAAAAGCAAAAACCTACATATTGCTAAATTTTAAGATTGGGCCAAAATTGGCCCTTATAGTACCTACTCCTTTTTTAATTTTGTTGGAATTTTTACAAAATGCTATATTTTTCTATTTTATGTATCTAATAATAGGCCTTTATTTAAATAAAGAGAATAAAAAAAATAAAAAATAAAAAATTTAAATAAAAAATAAATTAAAAAAAAAAATAAAAAAAAAAAAAAGACAAAAAATAGAACTAGACATCAAAAGCAACATTCCAGTAAATTTTAAGGAAAATCCATCGAATAGTTTTAGAAGCGACTTGCTCAAAAAAGCTGCGCATGGAAAACTACAACAAATGCCTTTAAATGGTTTTTCGGTATAGTTGTTAGATATACAGTTCCTTTGCCGAAACTTTAGATATAACATATGCACGTGCAACATAAATCTCTATATCACCACGTTCAATATAAAACTATATATCATCACGGGCAATTAAATCGACAAATTCCAAAATAAATATGCCATGTTTGGTACTAACGTTTTTATCATTCCATTGCCAATATCATGTTGTCATTTGTTTTTCAATAGGTCGAATCATCGCTTTATAAAGAGGATAGAGTGTAAATTAAGATTTCAAAGTGTCCAGTTTATTTTGCAACTGAATATATTAATATAACATCTCTCTAACGCCGTTGTTTGTATACCGTTTCACGAGGTCATTTTATATTTGTTTGATATTATCACATGGGTAACGACAGCGGATGCTCATACATTGTTTAACTTCATATACGAGACGAACGATATCGTAATACTACTATATTTTCATTTTTTAGTCTAATGATGCCATATTAAGAAACGTCCCATGTATGGCTCATCATGACAAACTATTTATATGAACACTCAAAATATATTTCTCACTTATGCTCGTCAATATAAAATATTTGTATTAAACGAAAGCTTATTTAATCTTCACTGAATATGTAATAGCATATGATAAAGTAACTTAATACTAACTATCTACTACCTACAATCAGTTTATTGTTTTGAGATAGAAGACAACTGTGCTTTATGTGTGCTTGATATTATTGTATATTACTGAAGTGTAAAGTAAAGTAGTCAACGTATATGCAATGCATTATATTGTACTTTATTGGATTTTGGATAAAAAATGGACATAAATTTCTTCACAATTTGTTAGATTTTGTTGTACAGACAGCATCATTGAAGTTCAACTGTCAACATGCCTTTTTTAAGAGCTTCATACATGTCATAGGTCAAGAGGAATTATATGGTAAAAGAACCAGTGTTGGTCCCGGGCAAAAATGGGACTATTGCTCATTCTATTTGCAAACACATAAAATCTTGGTATTTCCTAATCTCCATCTGAACATTGTCTGAGACATTCCATTACATCAGGTTATATTTAAAAGTATAAACACTGAAATGTATGCATTTGTTGAATAGAAATGGTTGTAAAGATCAAAATACTAGCAAAAAACTGAACATTTATCGACATAAAAGACAATACAAATGGCAAAATTTGTACATTTTCCGGTCATGTATGATGGAGTATGGGAAATAGATGTCCGTTGTCAAATGTATCTCCTTGTAAAACTGTTAATTAAGTTAATATCAATGCATGAATATGTTATGATATAAAATATTGTGGTATTCAAGCTCAAATATTCAGATTAACATTTTGGAATGAATAACAAAATTAAAAACATCACAAAATCTGATTGAAAACAAAGGTTTCCAAATGGAGGAACTATGTCGTTTTCAAAGATAGTGTGGTCACCAACTATTTCATCCTATATGGTGTACGATATGCTGCAAAAGTTACACACTGAAATTTGACAATTTGCTGCAATTTGCTGAACATTTACGTGTATTGCCTCACGTTTATAAATTTAGTTGTGTATCCATGAGTATAGAGTAGGAAATGTAAATATATAAACACTTAAAACGCTATCGTTGACGTTTATAAAACGCGTTCTTTACCAAGCATTATGTATGTTTTATATCAAATACCGTTTATTCTAATACACCCGCACTATAGCATGTATATAGCTTAGTTTAAAATATCTCGTTATATTCAAAGATATATCACTGTAACGTTTGCAACGTTACGAGAATAAGCAAGTCAATGCGAAAGATATCGCTGTAACGTTTGCAACGTTACGAGAATAAGCAAGTCAATGCGAAAGATATCGCTGCAACGTTTGCAACGTTAGGAGAATAAGCAAAGCAATGCGAAAGATTTCAGATGTGTGCGTAATTTCACATTTTAAGGGTATTATAATACAAATAGAACATCGTCTACGGTGAATTATCTTGTAATATATCACGGTTTGTCGTTCAATTGTAACAACTGAACTCCAAATCGTGATATATTACACAATAATTCACCGTAAATAATGTTCTATTTCTTAAAGCTGTACAGTCCCTATTTTAACTGGTAATAACTCATGAATATGAATGAGTCACGTGTGAAGTAGTTTCAAATCGACGAACACCCCAAAAGTCGGTATATAAGAAAAAGTCGATACGTTAAATTTCACATTTTTATTTAGCCTCCGTACAGGTAACATCGATAAATATACGACTCCAGAATATATTTGATAAAAAATAGTTGATCGGAACGGGATTTGAACCACAGCCTTGCACTTGTAAGATTTGAAAGATGTACGCTGAACCTCTAGACCACTGCTATTTATTGGTATTTTGTAGCATTTTTAACACTAAATAGGCATTACGTAATAACAAGAGCTCGCACACAAACTCATCAAGCGCTAAATAACAAGTCGAAATATGGTTGATTTGAGGCGAAGTATTAGTTTCATATTGATACGATACAGTATTAAACCAAGCAATGTTAATGTACACGTGCGACAATATGGACTGCATATTTATTGATCCATCTTTAGTTGCGTTCAAATATGTTAAGTTTTTTTGCTTCATTATAAATGGTAGTTAGTATACTATTTTCTCAAGTAGCGTTGTAGTTCAGTGGATACAGCACCGGACTTGAAATCAGAAGGTCGTGTGTTCGAGCCCCGAAAGAAGCTAACTTTTTTTTCTGTAAAATTACTGTTACTTAATTGTGTATAGGTACGATGTGCACTGGTCGATGTATATACAGTAAATGATTTCCTTCGCTATATTTGCTCGCTTAAATACCCGATTTCGACATGAGCTGGTGAACTTGAAGTTACAAATAAAGACACGCCTACAAAGAAGAAATCGATTGATATAGGGACTCTGTAGCTTTAAGTAAAGTGCATTAATTACTTGTTCTTTTTATGATAAAAATACAACATAAAAATGAAACATGTTTTGGATAAAATACAGCGAAATGTTTGAATCTAGGAATAACACTCAAATCTTAAGCTGTACCGAGATTTGAACATTCAAACGCAGTAGTTTTCGTACAATCTCTGAGTTGTTTTTCAAACTGAACTGTTTAGTCTGAGTTTAACATGTTTGAATCTAGCTACACCAACAGAAGTCTCAAGGTTTCAGATTTGAGACTGATTCTTAGACTTAAACACATTGATGAATACGTCCTGGTTGGCAATATTGAGTGTCACACTCATTAGAATGCTAAAAGTACTACCATTAGTTGTGGTTATTAAACAAGGCATTTATGATATACTCAAAATTATTTAAGGACCTCAAAAAAAAAACAGTAATAATTGCTTAATCTTTATCTACACCTTACACTGTCACTACACTCAATGAACCTTCAATACTATTTCGTAATTCGTGATACAGAAACAATTACATAGTTTTCTCCCACTCACGACACAGATGTTGTATCTAACGTAATCTATTGAAAGTTTATTGGATAGCTTCTAGACCATTGACGTTGGCTTACTAGTGTACCAGAAAACCGTTTAAATATTGGATGTACACCAAATTAAGATTGACTGTTTGTTTACCTTGCTAAGATTTTGGACAAGTTCGACAATGAAAAACATTGACGTATGCATAATTATAATTATTATTGCTCTTGGTTATGTAAAACAAATTCGAATATGGATACAATAAGAACAGTGACCTATGCGTTAACGAGTTATTTGCTGTGGTTATCTAAATATTCGCAAATGTCAGATTGTGAATTTTAATGGCATGGTCGACAATATCTTTGTCTTATACTTCATTTAAAAGAGTATGAAAGGGGACCTTTGGAAACGACCGAACACGATAAATACGAAATATTGCAGTCTCTTCTTTTTTCAACACCCTATTTATAGTTTCTTTTATCCTGTTTATTTGACTGCGTAATGTTTTGCAGTTTTCACTCGCCGCTTCAAGTCGCACACTTCTTTCATCTTCAAGGTCTTTTATGCGATCGCTAATTCTCTTTATCTGGAATTCATCATTATCAGTCTTAGCTTGTTCTAATTTTTGTTTTTGTTTTGTTAGGTCTTTATCAATCTCAGTGAGCTTTAAGCGATTATTAGTAAGTTCTCCACGGAAGCTTTGCAATACCTTATCTAAACGTGTATTTCTCGCAGTGTTATACTTTCTGTTGGGGTTTAAACTCAAGTTTTAGATGAGTTTCATCTGTTATATTAATCAAATCAACTCAATTGTATTTATGGCATCTACTGTATTTTGTACATCTTAAGTTGTTGAAAAAGTTTGCATTTGTATATTCTCTCCTGCTGTTGTGAGGGTATCTCTTGCTTTTACCAAGGCTGCGAATTCTGCGCTACTCCGAGCCCCTCCAACAGCTGGACTTACTTAATCATAAATGTCTAAATTATTTTTAACGAAGTCAACACCATGTTTGTTACTTAGAGTGGCCAGCGTATAAAACTTGATTGGTTCGTTTGGGTTATTTCCCCTATAATAGGTAAGTGGAACATCATCCGTCCCCAATCGAACTGCATATAACGTTGTTCTACCGTTTTTGTCCTCGGCCACTCTGAAATCATCTTTATAATCAATTCCGCTGATCTCAGCGTTAACTTCAGTAAAGAATTGATCTACTCACCAATGTTTATGTGTAAGCTGTTCTTCTGTTCTATCTTCTCCTTGAAGCTGATCAATATGATTATTTTCATTTACAATTTGTCTTTGGAAGTCTGAGTCAGGTTGTATAAATTCTGGTTCTTCATCATCTCCAACATCTCCACTATCAAACGTAGGATTGTCAATTTCAAATCCACCCTCAGCCATTGTTTATTTTATTTAATTTTAAAATATATATTCAAAAAATAAAAACAATGTCGGCATACGGAAACTCAACCCTTATAGAAAACTAAGAGAGCCTCGTGGTGTCAAGGGCATCCGCACAAGTGTAGTAATAACTAATAATCCATCAACGATAGACCAAAACCAGCAACTGCTTGTGAGATTTCCTAATCTAAGTACTAAGTTCCGCGTACTGCTCGTCTTGCCTTTGAAATAGAAATTAAAAGCAGCAAAAACCCCAACGCTACTATATACCAGAATCTGGGTAGAGCAATTGTGAAGAAAACGACAATAAGAATAAGAGGCAATGAAGTCATGTCAATAGACGACAGTGATATGTATCATTGTTATGTAGATTTATGGAAAAGCCCTACCGAACGATTAAACATGACTTTCCAGGGTGTTGTTGGTAAAGCAAACATGCTAAAACATAGAGTTGGTGCGGGAGATGCTTCCGCAGACCTCGAGGATGAAGCTTTAGCATCTGCTTAAGGAAATAGATTTTGTATTCCACTGGACTTTGAACTGTTAGAAAGTCATATGCCATTTTATCATGCGGTGCTTGGTGATAGATTAGAATATGAATTAACGTTTAACGATTATAATAAAGTTATAAGTAGTAGTGATGTTGATGCATCTTCTGTAATAAAGAATATCTGCTTGGAATTTGTTATGGTTAGTGATGCTGAATTAACCAGACAAATAAGACAGCAAACCAATGGTAAGATATCATTTATGTATGACCGTATCTTGCGACATAGAAAAATAACAGCAAACAAATCTGATACCCTTTGGAATATCAACATTAATGTACCAGCACGGAGCATGAAAGGTATTATAATGCTGTTTGAAGACCAGACAGAACAAACACAGAAACCTATCACAACCCAAAGATTGAAAAGGTAGAAATGACAATAGAGGGCGTACCAAATCAGTTATATAGTCAGGGCATGAAGGCTTATCAACATTGGGATGAAATCAACAAATATTTTGCCTTAACATCAAAAAGAAACAAAGAGACAGGCATAGTGGCGAAGGACTTACACTTTACAAATGTTTCTCTTGAGACCTATCTAACAAAAGCATATGCTTTGTGGCTTGACCTTAGAACATGCGATGATAATGTATTACACGGCAGCGGAAGGGCAATAGAAAACGGCAGTGAAGGCATAACGATACAAATAAATAAACAAGCAGAAGCAGATAAACCATTAAATATTTATCTATATATAATACAAGATGCGCAAATCAATTTTGAAGATGGAAGATTCAAGGAAGTACGATACTAAATATCCTAAATATCCACACAGTGCCATTATCTGTGGTCAGACAGACTGTGGTAAAACAGAGTTCGTTCTTGATATACTTGAACAAGAGTATGCTGGAGTTTGTGAAAATATAATTATATTGTGTCCGACCATAGAGTGGAACAAGGTTTATAAAAAAAATAGATCCTAGATAGGTGATGTAAGACATCCGAGAGATAAAAATATAACAATTGTCAATCATGTTAGTAACGGCAAAGAAATGCTACAAGAACTGTTGCGTTTATTTTTCAATAAATATGCTGGCAAGCCCACACTATAAATCATTGATGATTGCTCCGCCACAAAAGAATTAACAAAGAAAAAAGATATGTTGTCAGAGTTGGCATTCTCTGGTCGTCACGCCGAACAATCTGTGTGGGTCATTTCACAGAGATATAATTCTGTATTGAAAGATTCGAGGGAGCAAACAAAATGGTTGTGTATGTTTTCACCAAGGACAGAGATAGTTTGAGAGAGAATGATGTTATTCCGACGCTAGAGGAGAGAACCAGAATAAGAAAAGCTTTAGCAAAGACTAAACATTCCAAGTTAATATTGAGGACTGACCAACCAACTGGTTATTGGCTTGCATAATTTCTAACAGCTTTGTTGATAATACTAACAGCAAAGTAGCAATGTTAATAGCAATACTGGCATGAAAATATAATGGAAATATCGGGGAATATAGTAATGCTTATAGCGTTGCTCATAGCAAATTAACAATGTTAATAGCAATGCTTGCAGCAAATTAACAATGTTAATAGAAAAAATAGCAATGTTAATAACAATGCTATTTAAAATACTAACAATTACTAGTTGTGTAGCAACAACTGTGAATACTGCAGCTGGTTGTTTTGTATTTTATATTTATTTCAAGATAAAAAGTAAACTTACTAATATAAAAATGAATGCGGAAGAACTATTTCAAGATATGATATCGGAACAGAGTTCTACGGAACAGGGTTACACAGATGAGTCACAAGACACAAAAAGAGAAAGATTATCAGCCATAGTTGCTGGTGGCGGCAGCCGTCAATATTTGGGTAGAGACCTACAACTCACGAATATAGATGGCATTTCCCCGGATGCAATTAACAAACTTTACTGCAGATATGAAGCAAGGCTTGGTGCAAGTATGACCAAGACTTTAGGTAATTCTTTTATTAACTTGTATGTGATGGGAGTATCAAAATATTTCAATGTAATCAATCCACCAAAACTGATAGAAGATTTGGAGGAAGACCCATTTAATAATCATGCTTTGACAAATGCTTGTTGCGAGTTGTATTACAAGTATGAGATGTACTTAGCGCCATTTACAGCAATGCTGACAACTGTTAGACATATTTATTTTAATAAAAATAAAAACAGTAATATAAATGATGAACCAAGAGAGTGAACATGCTACTCAACCTGTTGCTACACAACAAAAAGTAAAAAATCCAAAACGAACAGAGGCTGCGAAATAGGGAGCAGCAGAAGGAAGGCAAAGCGTTTGCTTCAGGTAAAGCAAGATGCACAAAATGCACAAGATGCAAAGCAAGATGCAAAGCAAGATGCAAAGCAAAAAACAATAACAAAAGTAACAAGAGGTGAAGTGGAACCAGACAAACACACCAACATAAACGTACATAAAAATGATATTCCACTGTGTGTGGTATTGGGCATTTCTGGGTTGGGTTTGTATATCTATAACAATAAACCAGTTGAGCCTGTTGTACCTGTTGCTATGCATCAACCTGTTGCCACGCAACCAAAGAAGGAAGACCCATATGACTTTTGAATAAATCATTTAAAAAAAATCTTGTAATCATATAAAAAAAATGGCAACAAGTATTGACGGAAAACAACTTGTAAATATGTTGTATCACGCTTGAGCTAAAACACTTCTAACTATTGGATATTCTGAGATTGGCAGAAAACTACTAATAAAACCAGCACCTAAAGTGGATTTTAATATGGGAGATGTTGTGATGCTGTCCATAGATATATTGTTCGCAATGGCTACGAAGGATGTGCTGGTTAAGCAAGGTATTATTCCTGCGGATATTATGAAGTAATCTGGATAAATATTTTTTTATCTTACATAAAAAATGGAGAGTGCAATAGCAATGATGATAGGTGGCGCATAAACAAACGCATTGGCGTTTAGCGGTTCAAATTATCTGTTTTCAAAAATGGGAAGTAATTCAGATGCGGAAAGACAAAGACATGACAAAGCCGTAGAACAATTGGAAGCAGCACAAGAGGCGTGGAATAAAAAAAGAACAGAGAGATTAGATTTTAAAAATGCGCAAATGCAGAAGGAGCATCATGCAGAGCAGACATTTGATGATGTGGACCAGGCTATGAAGCAGTATTTTTATATAACTGGTAAACATTTGCCAGCTGCACCAGAGCCTAAGTTGAGTGATTTCTATACACCAACAGAATAGAGAGATTATGTTTATTGTGATTTGCATGACTGTAGCTGGATTTGTGGCGTATAAATTGACATAGTTTCATAAAAAAAATACTTTGGATCTTGCATGGTTTCATTCCAAGTGTTCGGATATAATATGGTGCCAATGCTTCACCGTTATCATTTTCTGTATAGTTATATTTTAATCTATAACAGAACAATATAAATGATGGAAAAGATTTATTACAGCCCAAAAGGATTTTGGAGAGGTTATTCAGCAGTTAAGAAGTTGGCAAAGGAGGCTGGTGTCAGTGAGAGACAGGCATTAGAATGTTTAAAGAAACAAGCTGTGTGTCAGGTTTATTTACCCGCACCAAAGAAAATAGTTAGACCCAGGTTTGATGTGTCCACTAAGAATGAAGTGCTTCAAGCTGATTTGTTATTCCTGCCGCATGACACTATGGAACGCAATACATATACATATGCATTGACTGTGGTTGATATTGCGAGAAGATACAAAGAAGCAGAACTACTGACTTCCAAGGATAGTAAAGAAGTTGCCAAAGCATTTGAGAATATATACAATCGGCATCTGAAATATCCAAAGTTATTACAAGTTGACCCAGGCAGAGAATTCATGGGTGTAGTATCGCAGTTGATGACGAAACACAGTGTAAATATCAGACGAGGCAGAAGAGAGAGACACAGAGACCAAACTATAGTGGAAAGATTTAACAGAACTTTAGCTGAAAGATTGTTTGGCTATAAGTATGCTAAGGAAATGGATTCACACAAACGCAACAGAGAGTGGGTAAAGAGATTACCAGAAGTTATCAAAGCAATAAATGTGGAGACGAAAAAGCCCCCTCCTATTGAAATAAAAACCTTAAAAGATGATCCTATCTGTCTGAATGCCAGGGTGAGATATTTATACCAGCCCGGAGAACAAGAGGGTGGAAGACGCAGAGCAACTGACCCAGTATGGAGTGTAGATATTCACAAGAGTTATAGTCATATGGATACGCAAGGTATAAGAGTATATTATTTGAAAGCACCAGCACCACAGAGAGGATTTGTGAAAGAAGAACTACTTATTGTTCCTGCTGATACCCAAACGCGTATGTGGTGATACCGCCTGATGCTATATATCTTTTTGTTTCCAGTGGAGAGAGTGTTTTTTATTCATTGGTTGTCCATAGATCTGATGCTTCTGTGAGCGAATCATATTCATCTCATGGGAGTATTTTTTCTTGTTGAATAGTGAGTCCTTGTAGTTCTCAAAGTTGATATGTATGTCTATCACATATTTTTTTACACCCTTTGCTTTCTTAATGATTTGTTCGTCAGCTCTTAGGATGGCGTATAGTTTTGGTCTCAGTCCAATGTACTCGTATTCAACTGTAGGTGTGCCAGCACATTCATCTTTCATCTTACCTATTACTTTGTTATTTGTTTCATCTTGTAGTAGATGTGTTTGCGGTAATCATTTAGATCAAACTCATCTTTCATTTCATACATGTCTTTGTATGCATCTTCTGTTTTTATATCCACCAGCAAGCTATCAGTGTGTATACAAAGTGAAGTTATTACCGTATCTTTTCTTTAAGGTGTTGTAGTACCAATCATACATCATATACTTTGACCAGTCCAGTACAGACATTCCAACATAGATTGTTTTTTTAAGTATTAGTTTTATTTTGTTTACATGTATTGCTGACAAGTCATCAGAGAACTTTACTCTTCTGTTGAAGTTGGGCTTCGCTTTTATTTTTCTTATCTTTTCATTTTGAGAGCTGTCTGATCTATCTATAATTATGTCTGCTCGCTTACGGGGAGATTCTCATTGTCTTGCCAAACACGGAGTTGTTCATAAGCTTGTAAAAGTCTTTCTCAAAGGTTGATTTAGCTTGCTTTCTAAACTCTGTAATTAAACGAATATATGTAGGCCTTGAGCCAGGACCTAACATTTTCGATAATGTTACCAACTCAAGGGATAAATTCTACCATCATTTGAAAAGAGCATTGTATATAGATTACATTTTTTCATGATAACAATCTGGAAGAAGTAGCTTATATAAAAAAAAATCGGACATTAATAGGTTGTAGCGCTTTCATATAAGTTTTTTATGTTCATTTTTGAATGTCATGCTTGTGTGAATAATTATTGATGTACTTTTTAAAGATGCACTTAAGTTTACAATTCATTGAGTTACATAAAGCGTAAATAAGCTCTTTTTTAGCACTGAATTCAGTTTAAAATCTCTATTTTGCTTCAAATTAGAAATCAATTGACCCACCCCATCCACTATTGACCCATTTTTATGCATTTAGTTTGGTTAATATTTTTTACAATATATGTGTAAACTTGTAAGAATCAGTAATTTACAACCTTTCTACATGATTTAAATAATACTATAATATAATTAAGGGATTGTAATGATATTGATGAAATTAAGTACTAAGCAATGTTGGCACATATGTGTTCAGTAAGCCTGAAAGGTTGAGACACATGCCAAACTGGAAGTATAAGCCTTCCTCAAAGTAACTGCAACATAAATAATATTAACATGTTCTGATATATACATATATTGCACAGACGACACATAGTCCAAAGGATTCTAGATAACGGAAATGTGAGGTTTAACGTGTTTTTTTTAACAAAAGTCTTTTTAGGTGTATGCGTCATGGCAATACATATTATGATTACACATTTGAATTATGTATAACACATAAATACATGAATTAAACATTGCATATTGCAACGCAAAATCTTAAAAGTTGTCTATTTTAATACTTTTTAATTACATTTTATGCATATTTTAAGGCTTTTTACACCTGAATTACCCCTCCCATATACAACACAACGAAGAATTCAGCATATGAAATGTAAAAATAGTAGTATTACAATTATAAGTATATGCATTTGCACGAACCATTTTTGTGTTACTGAAAAAAGAATCGACGAAGATGAATTGATTTGAATTTTGGTTTTACGGCGCACCAACACAAACATGTTACATGGCGCCAACAGGAATGAACATTCGACCCGCCTCACTCTTCATTAACATCTAGATAAAAATTTGCAGAATGTGCCTAGAACCGTCTTACCTGCAGAACTGCAGAACTGCTGCAAATTCTCTAGTAATCGCTCCATTTTTCCCTGGAGTCACGATCACTGCCACCACTGAAGTAGTACCTGCAACAATACAGGTTTCATGATGAAAATAATGAACAAAAATGACAAAATTAATATGAATTCGGGGAAATTTTACCCGTATGCCTGGATATGCATTGGTCATATTCTGCCCGGGAACCACACGGAGTCGACGAAGAAATATATTTAGGGTGATGCCCAGATCACTGTACTATCTACTTACCATGGCATCTATTTGTTAGTATTGGTGCAGTTGTTACAATATCACCTGCTTAGGATATGTTTATGTGTCGACATGCACTAAAACACCATTCATTCATTGTATCCGTACTTGATTTAGAGTATGGAATTAACGTAGGTTAGTAAGCATCAACCCTACTTTTGCACATGCAAGTGCAAGCGGAATGATTATTACCTAAAAAAGAAGGTGTATTGCCAATGAAGTGGGCGGGGTGGGGGGGATATATAGGCATTTAGGAACCTGCCCTACTGGCGAATAGACACCTATGTTTCTTTAACATGATGGGAGAAAAAAAAGCGATACTCGGGATGGCCTGGTTTATTTCCCCATCCGACGGACGAGGGTAAAAGTGTCTTACCCAAGAACACACCGACAAAATTCACTGGCTCCGGTGAGGCTTGAACCAGGGTCCTCTGAATTTAAAGTCTCCCGTACTATCCACTGCATCAACAGACTGTATGCGCTCAAGCAGGATGACTGCATTAAAATACCTACAGCTAAAATGTTAATCCGTCATAAAGTTTATATTCCAGAAGCTGGGTTCACAACGGTCTCTCTTATCTAGCAAGTTAGCATCAAGTTCATGTATGTCGAGTTGCCTGCAAGCCTTATATATGCCCAGCTCATTGCTGTTTTGATAAACTTGGCAATTAATGCCTTGGGATAAAACAGGACAAATAAGAATACTCAGTACATATTATCTACTTTAAATAATAAAACTTAATGTGAAAATATAACATACATATAACATACATATAAGATATAAAAACAAATTAAACGCTTCCAGATAAGAATCGTTAACCAGTGCATCGAGATAGATTACATTTAGTGATCACGGTTAGTTTACTGATGTTTACTCTAAAAGCTATATCCGACATACAGGTGCTACTGCAGTTAAAGTAGCTATCCCGCCAACAACAGTCACATTTTACAACATATGTACATCGTTTCTAAACTTACTGACCACGAGGTATATACATCACTTACATCGTTTAAGACTCTATAGATACAATATAAAAAACTTTAACCAGCCAGACAAAAAAATTGATAATTCATTTTACACTTATTCAATTACGGATATTACAAAAACCCATGAATAAACATATACTTTTAAGCGACACATATGCATTATTATATGAGATGAACTCCTGGATAGAGTTTTGATAAACTGTTTTTGTAGAGTAATTTTGTCGTAATTTAGAGGGTTATTTTAAAATGTGTATAACAAACACCTAAAAATCAACAGTTTTTTTTTTGCTATTTGACGAAAATACAGTGGTCTACTTTGTGATTTTAGTTCGTGGATTTATTCAATATGCGATTTGTAAACATGGTTAAATCTTCATAATGGAATACCTTATCAAAAGTCACATTCTCTATATATTTCAGTTCGCTAAAACTTTTGAAGTGATTTTATGAAAAGTGTAAAACGTCAAGCCATGAACAAGAGACTCACTCGCCTTGTCTCAAAGTGCTCTCATGTTTTAACAAACAACAACAATTTCTTTATATAAATCCGTAAAACTGTGACCCCCGTAGTGGCCATATTTAACCCCATTGTCGCCATTTGAACAAACTAGATAAGCTTATGGTACATGCGAACTATTATTTAGCTTTTGAAGTATCAGAGAAGCTGTTTGAATATGTTTTCCTATATAATTGTTATAGTGTGACCCCCGGGACAGGGCCAAATTTGATTCCAGGCTTGATTCAAGGGACACCATTTAAATTATTTGGTACAGGACAATAATCTTAAGCTACATGTAGCTTATTACACTTTTAGCTCTTGTAGTTTCAGAGAATATGTTTATAGATGTTCCTACATAACTCTATGTAAATATGTGACCCCCATGACTGGGCGAAATTTGACAATAAGAGCACCATTTGAAAAAAATAAATTGGTAGAGATCGATACTCTTATGCTACATGCATCGTATCAGACCTCTAGCTCTTGTAGTATCAGAAAAAGAATATTTTTATGGACTTTCCTATATAACTCTTTGTAAAATTTTAACCCCAGAACAGGGCCATAGTTGGACACAGAGTCACGATTTGAACAAAAGTGGTAGAGAACCATAAGCTTGTACAATATCCAAAATAATAGACCTCTGGCTTTTGTTTTTTTTAAAGAAGAGATTTTAAAGATGTTCTATACGACTCTATGTAATATCTAACCCCAGGGGCGGAGCCAGATATGACCCCAGGGTCAACATTTTAACAAACTTGCTAGTGGACCATAAGCTTATGCTTCATGCATAATATGTGACCTCTAGCTCTTACAGTTTCAGAGAAAATTATTTATTTTTAACGATTTCCTATATAACTGTATGACAAAATGTTACCCCCGGGGCTGGGCCATATTTGACCATGGGGTTACCATTTATAAATACTTGATAGAGGACCCTAAATGTATAATACATGCAAAATATTAGACCTGTAGCTCATCTAGTTACAGCGAAAACGATTTTTTAAAGAAACAAGAGTTTTGCTCAAAAGTGGGAAATAACTCTAATAACAGGAATCAGCTACCCTGTTCACATTGCTATCATGGATTTTTTGTTTCTCTACCAGGTACTCAATAACATGGTACTATTAAGAATTTGTCCCTTGAGATGGTAACAAAAATGTGTATGGCTCACCATCTAATGGTTCCATCCATGGCTTCTCATTAAATTCTAATACTCTATGAACTTCTGTTAGTCTCATTCGAAGAGATAGATACAGTTGCAGATTCTTATGATGTATCACATACTTTTGCTTATCCATGAGATTGGGGATTAATTTGTCCATGTCTATCATGTTATTATTTTCTAGCAGCTGGAGCTGGTACCAAGATAACCATTCTTTTTTACTGCTAATCTTTCAGGCGCAAGTGGATAGTCATTGTGTGACATGTGAAGTTCTTTGGGATATTCCAAATCCACTTCTAGTATTTGTCCTTTACATTTCTTTGGTTTTGTAAATCCTTTTTTGTTTGGAGTTAACCACTTGAATCCAGAGTATGGTATTGGCTGACACATTGCCCATCCATAAAGATTATTTGCATCGTAATACATTATATGGTTCTTTTCTTTACCAGGATCATATTTATTGACATGCGGGTTGTTTGCTTTAGCATGTCGTTTTGATACCATACTAATCCCAACTCGCATTCCTTTTTTCTATGAACAGATGCATGTTAATGTCTGTCAGCAGTTCCAATTCTATCTTTGTGTGTTTGAGTAAAGCATCCCAAGATAAACCTGGTGCTGTATAGTAATGTAAAGGATCAAGTTTATATGCACTCATACATGTTTTTCTAAAAGTTTGGAACACATCAGCCAGCAGAGTTATATCAGTTTTTAGATACAGATCATGATAGTCTCCAAGAGTCTTGCAGTTAAACTCTTTCCATACTTTCTGAGCATGTTCATATTCTTTGGGTGTGATACCTTCATCTCTTAGACTGCTGTAAAACTTGTATATGTGTGGTTGTTGTGTTTCATCAAATCGTTCCATACTATCAATGTTTTCCTAAATAATAAGTTTATATCTTGCTGCTGATCAAGTTGTTCTGGGTTGAGGTCATAACCTTCATTCATTTATTTTACAGTGAACACAACATCACATCCCATATCATTCTTTACTTGCTCAGAGCACCCAGAAAGAATCTGGTCAATGCTTTGTGTAAAGTCTTTGTAAATCATCAATCCATCAAACACAAGTGCTCCTACTTCTATTCCTAATCCTGTCAAATAATCAAAGGTTGACATCAGTGCTTTATTCTCCCTCTTGCACATTAGTAAGTTGATAGTTGATCCATCAATGTTAAACGTTGTTCCACGATCATTTTTCAGTTTTGTTGCAAGAGCATATAACTCTGGATTTAGCTTAACAACAGTATCAATGATTAATCTCATTCCTGTATAATACTTTACAAACCGTTTTGGGTCTGATTGTTCCAAAACTACTTTCCTACCGTTGATGATAGCTAAAAGATCTTTCTTTGCATCATCTCTTATAATGCTATGACTTTCCATAAGTTCTGCAATCAGTTTTTCTCTGTTGTTTATGTAACAGTCGAGTGCTTCACATGGGATGTTGTTTTTATTGCAATACCATAATAGCAAAGTAGGATGTGCATTTTTCATATCAATATCAAGCATTGTGTCTTTGCAAATAGTGTGTCTTATCTTTCTGCTCATGTTTTGTAATCTCATCTTCTCTGATGTCCAGTACCTGCCTAACTTGTTTCTTTGATGGTAGCTGGTGGTACATTCTCCTTGTTTGTTTGTTCTTGATAAGTATTTTTTTATTAGAACTAGCTGTGAGTTCTTGTCTATGTTCTCACCATTAATACACCTGATGCTCAGTTCAAATTCATCTGCGTGTTTAACAATGTATTTAAGTCTTGATTTGTCAATAACTTCTCTCAGTGTAATATTTCTGTTATCCTCGGAGCTAAACTTGTTTATTTTGTAAAGTTCTTTATTCATGGGTGCATCCGCAAATGCTTCTTTTGTTATTTTTAGGTCATCTATAGATGTTGATTTGACTAGCTTGTCTAATGAAGAAGCCATAAACTGAAAGCTGTCTAGGAATATAAGTTGTCCTACACTGAATGATATGTATTTTTCTGCATTGTTTGGGATGCATTTTATGTCGTCGCGTGTCTTATGTATTTTTGGCATCATCAGATGACTATCGTATCCTTTAAGATTATGAAATATAACAGGTATTGGTGTTATGCCTGGTTTTAGTTTTAGTCTCATGCTACATTTTGTATGTGCCTCTGTACTTGCCTGTAAAGTGACAATGATCTTTTACTTTGTCTTTTGACTTTATTTCATCACTACACAGCCAACACTTAGTTGCCTTTTCATACTCAATCTCATCCTGCTCTGTTGTTATTGTTAGCCGGGGATTAGCAAACTCTTTATTTATGAGTTGTCCTACCACGTCCAATCTAACGTAAAGGGATTCTATTACATTTTCACCTCTGAGTATAACTGGGGCTTTAGCTACTCCATCATACCTGACAACTTGGAATCCAGCTCCACATGCTTCATGTATGTTTGTTATTTCAGACTTGTCTCCTGCTTTTTTTGAGTAGGGTTTTATCACACTTTCAATGTCAGCATAGATTGTAAAGGATGCTGGGATTTGATTTTGATGATTTTTAAACTTGATGGTTGAACCTTTAGCTGACATTTCTATTCTAAAAGGGTTTTTGTTTATTCCGTCACAGTCTTTTTTGTGTTTGATAAGGATATCTTCTCGTGAAAATCCTTGCAAGCACCGGTCGCAAAAATAAGTTTGACCTTTGTGCTGGTTTTGGTCAAAGAGTAACCTGTTTAGATTTTTAATCCAGCAGTAGTGATAGTTTGTTGTTAATTTATTATCTTCACATACCAAAAACAGATTAATTATTTTCATTTCATTTGGTTGTTCTTATATGTGATCTTAAGGGGAAATGGTTACTTTCCCTGCTTTAGTCATGCTGTATCCATAAACATTGATAGCTATGTTGTTTTGCTTTGCCACTTTTTTATCTGGGGCACTGGAGTTGGGAAATCAATACCATACATTTTTGGATCACAAAACTTATTATAACTTGATAGTCTGTCAGAGTGATCTTTGACATGATTAAGAGCAGACTTTATGGCATGTAACAAACATTTGTTATCTTCATTTTTCACATTGACTATTGCATGTTTCAGTGCTAGTGCTTTTGGTAGTGGAAGGGTTTAACTTGTTTAGGTTTTAAGGGTTCTGGGGTTGTTAAGGGTTCTGGGATTGTTAAGGTTTCTGGGGCTTGCAAAGCTTTAAGTTTAGCTGCTTGCCTTCTTCGTTGCTTCTTCTCTCTACGTCTTCTTCGTAGATTTTCCAATGTTTCTGAGCGCATCTCAGCTTCCTTTGGTACTTCTGTAACTTGGCAAAGGAGGCTCTTTGAGAGCATCTATCATCTTTCTAAGTTGCTCATTATTAATTATTCCATCCCGGTGGAGTTGCAAAAGGTATTTTGCGTCAGTAGTACTCATTTTCGATATATGTTAATATATTCTCTTCTTAATTGAAAAAAATATTTAATGTAACAAGAAAAAGAAATGGAAAACACTTGTCAGTTTCTCAAAGTCGGATGTCACGAGCCTTGTAAACAAAAAAGATTCAAACTATTGCAGTCTAAAGGAAAATAAGGTTTTACCGTGTCTAAAATGTGGAAAAGGCACAAGTGCAAAATATCAAATATGTGTAGGTTGTGGTGCTCACATAGTTAGATTGAAACATATATATTGGGAGGTGGTAAAACCATTTAAGGTTGAGTGCCTCAGACTGAGGCACATTAAAGTGTAGCTTTTATGAATATGTATTAAGAATATGTTAATGGATATTTGCCAGTTACAAACTATACGGTCGACTTCATCTTCTTTCATAATTGGAACTACAACCTATTCTCCTTTATGACTGAGTCCTTTTTTTCTAGATTTTCTAGAATTTTTTCATAGGTTTTTACTAATCTCCAACGATCCTCTGTTGATAACGATTTACTAAAGGGTACACTTATTAGCTCCATTTTTAGTTTATTATTGTTACTTGAGATTTGTTTAACATGGTATTCATTCTTGATATTCACCCTAACTTTATCCACCCAAGAATTCAACGTAACTCTATCATCACTTTTGGGCTATTTGTTACTTTTAGCAAGCCCTGGGGTAATATTTCTCATTTTATAACTTAGGGGTTCTGGTTTAAGGGGTTCTGGTTTTAAGGGTTCTGGAGAGTTTATTATATAAGATTTCTTATACAAAACAAAAATATTGGAATATTATGCCGGACCAGCTTATTTCAACCACTTAAAACTTTAAAGATTTTCAAATGTTGGTAAGGGACATTGTCTGTATTATGGGGGTTTTGGACCAAACTCTGGGGAAATGGGGAGGAGGGGAGTGTTGGTCCAGAACCCCCATAATACATATATATCCTGTTTTTGTTTCTGTGCGTGTTTTGGTTGACTGTTGTTCTTGAATGCTACATTTCCTGTTGTTGTTTGCTTCTGTGCGTGTTTTGGTTGACTGTGGTCCTTGAATGCTACATTTCATGTTGTTGTTTGTTTCTGCGCGTGTTTTGGTTGACTGTGGTCCTTGAATGCTACATTTCCTGTTGATATTTGTTTCTGTGCGTGTTTTGGTTGACTGTGGTCCTTGAATGCTACATTTCATGTTGATATTTGTTTCTGTGCGTGTTTTGGTTGACTGTGGTCCTTGAATGCTACATTTCCGGTTGATATTTGTTTCTGTGCGTGTTTTGGTTGACTGTGGTCCTTGAATGCTACATTTCATGTTGTTGTTTGTTTCTGTGCGTGTTTTGGTTGATTGTGGTCCTTGAATGCTACATTTCATGTTCGACTTCCATATCTAATTATACGAAGCTGTTTCATTCACACTTCATCTTAATCTTTGTATTTATTATATTAAATCAGAAATTAATTACCTCATTTTGTCTTGATAAATCATCCGAGTTTTCTATAGATAATGTTTGCATGTTTGACTATAAATATATAAATTGTTTCCCTTGCTGAAATAAGTCTAAGGATATTCTCATAGCAATCAATGTTGCGTTGTGTTAAATACAGCTGATTCTGATAGTCATTACATCGCTTCAAGTGGGCCACTGGGGGTTTAAACCGGTTCTAGGGTGCACCAAACCTCACATTTACCCTACTGGAAAAGAGTATTTCCAACAATGGTACCCATGCTTCCTATTCGTATATGTGATCACTCTCCCATCTACACTCACAGAAGCAGATTGCAGACTGTAACACATCCTGAAGAGACTGTAACGGTTACTGTATGTATTTAATTTAACCAGTAGGTTACAGTGCCTACTGACCGTTCCTAGTCAGTACCACTGTCTTCACCACTCGTAAGTCTTCGTGTTCTGTATTATTAGTGTCTTTATATATTCAATTTAGTTTGTGGTACGGTGCAATTTCTTTTTTGTGCTGTAGTTTCTACTGGACCATTTTTCGCATTCAAGACCTTAACAGTTTATCTTTTTGTTGCGCTGGCTGCTGCCAATTCACTATATACTTGCTTTATAGTTTCTAGGTGTTTGTTATTTGATATTTCTAAATACATTACCATCTTTGTGTTTTACTAATATGTCTCAGTAGAGCTGCCTAATTGTGTTAGAGGATATAGTCTGCAATTGCTTTATTTACACTGTCCCGTTTAATTGGGGTGTCAATAAAGTAAGAGTGTGGTTTGATGTACTCTAGAACCTAGTTTCAACTCCAGGTTATGACTGTGGTGTTGCATACTCTCCTTGTATATATCCCTGTATTTATTGTTTGTTTTGAAAGCCTATTTGCGGTTAACTGTGCTCTGTGTCTACTACATTGAGATTAAGTCAAACGGTTTGCATGAGGTTTAACGTTGCCTGTAACACTCTTTCAGTAATATCACGACTGGTATTTTGCAAATGTATAGTGTTGCCACACTGGAATATCTCTCCGTAGACACATGGCGTGATATCACAAACAGTCTCATTTACTGACACCGGGCCAACCAGTCCTAATACTACCTTTTAGATGCTGTGCGTTAAGCAATGAGCTAATAGTACTATTTGTGAGAGACTGCGAGAAAACGAGAGAGAGAGAGAGAGAGAGAGAGAGAGAGAGAGAGAGAGAGAGAGAGAGCTTCATCTGGCTTTTATATCACAGAAAATACGTGTGTATCTGTAAGCTATGAATATAGTAGATGTATCATTTCCTTTTTATCAGATAGAACCACATTCTTTTGCAATTTATTTGTCAAGCCGAACCAAAATACGGGTATATAATTTATTACTTAGCATACTAATTAACTCAAATATGTGTTTTATTTAAAGCGCACATAGTAAATATTCAACCGTTATTTTGTACGAAAAATCCTGTGCCACATACACTAATATATTCATTTTATTACTTTGGTTTGTAGGTTTCAAGATTACTCCGGATATGCTCACCAACGTGTTCTCTACTGAGTATGGAAATTGTTTTACAATAGACAACAAGCAAATCGAAGTCAAAAGGAGTGGACTAGCTTCTGGCTCGAACCTTATTCTAAAAACAAAGACAAGTGAATATATTCCACAGCTTGCCCCGGGATACGGTGTTCGCCTTTATATATCATACATTAATCAGGGACGTACCCACAACCAGATAGAGAAGGTATTACGTTAAGTTCAGCTTTTGAAACGAACATGCAAAAGAAATGGTGACTATTCAGCGACTAGGAGGAGAATATAGCGACTGATCCAATAAAGAAGTTTTGAAAGAGCATTTGGCTACAATACACAATTCAAATATGTTTTGCTCAATGTGAAATAGATAATATGTTGTCAAGCTGTAGCTGTATACCTACTGAATCTCCTTACACATGAGAAATGGCAGAGAACCGCATGTGTGCTATCAATGATACGATTGCAAATATATGTAAGGTGATATTCTAGATAAAATGAATAATGGAGAATTTATTGTGGATTCAAAAAGTTGGTGCCATGAAAGAAGATATAGTACATCGGTTTCAGGAAGAAAATGTCCCAGTGACATATATTTAGAGAAGATGCTACTAAAAGAATCATGCACAAGAAACATGTATTCAATGGTTGAAATCTGCGCTACTGTAAATGCCAACATATTAACCAACATAAGCCGGTATGCCGATACCTTGCCGAACTACGAACATGTCGCCGAAGAGCCATTTTATAACACAGTGAGGTTTTTGTCTGATATTCGTGTCAAATATGGGGCTCTATGTCGGCGCATCTGTCTTAACTTATGTATAACTGATGCAGCTTTTCTTGGAACTAGTGCTATATTTAAGACAAAGATAATCATCTCGATCATCATCAGTTGAGGTACTAAATATTTAAGATATTCCTTTCTCAAAAGGAACACTAAATGACTGGCATAGTGAACTGAAGGAAACGAATATCAAAGTTTATTGAAAGATAACAAACAATGCCTTTGACTGGCCGTTTACATGTTGTGTTTTAAATGTTCTGTATACGCAGTATTTTCCATTTTGTTTTAATTTGACCGATTGTATTCATATTGATACGAAATAGAACATAAAATATATTGGGATGGCAATAGAACAAAAGAGAGGTTTAGGGAGTCCTAGAATCTGATTTAACCCCCCGTTTCTTTTGACTGATGTTTGTTTTGAATGCGTGAATTGACAGACATATTTTATATCAAAGTTTGAAAACCAGACGAGACCGAATTGTTTAAATTAATATATATATACGTATGTCATACTGCAAAGTGTTTACTATTTAATTAGTGTTTTATTTAATATGTTTATACATTTTCTACTTCTTTCTATCAGTGTCCCGTATCGAACCCATATTCCTGAATGACGTCTTTTTGCATTATGACAAAAATAAATGTTCAATCTATGTAAGTTATTTTCGAACATCTCACTCTGTCAATGTGTGTACTCCTGTAGGCAACAAAGCCAAATAGTGTTCAATAGTACGGGCTATTACTCGTTATAGCCAGAGTTATTGCGAGGCGCCCACTGTTTTGTTAGCTAGCTCTGCTCTTGTAATCTTCGTTTATTTGCGCATGCGCAAGCTTTTTCCATCTCTTATTGCCACCATTAAAGCCGGCGGTACGGTGTCAGACCGGTGATAATCAGCCCATTGAACACAATGCAATATAGGCTATATTTGGAGATCAGTCACAAGTTCCACAACATTACACTTTTATTATGTGTATTAAACACATTTGGCATATCTGGAATAAAACACCGATTCAGTTTTTCAACATTTCACGTCATTCATTCATACTATGAGTATTTTGAAATAAACATCTGTCAAAATTGCATCTCTACCTAACCTCTGTGCTCATACTCTCCAAAGAAATAATCCTGACAAACACAGTAAAATACTTACTATACATGACATCAGACATACTACTTTAACCTCAGGTTAGATTTAACAATGAAATAAAAACTAATCTTGGGAAAAACAAATGCAAACTAGAAACTTTGGATTTGTTCAAGGAACTATTTCAGCACCTTATGACCCGGAAGTACTTCCTGACTGGTCTGACACCGTACGTACCTTTTCATGTCGATTAAAATACTGAATGTTTTCCGACGCACGTCACCCTTTCTTTTGCTATTCATGGAGTTCTTTGTCTTACTAATAAATAAGTTGTTAATCCTCTTTTAAGAAAAAGATTCTGCTGTTGTCTGCATATCATTTCAAGAACATCCATGATACATAACACTTGTGGCTTCGAAAGCAGAACGATATACCAGAGAATCTGTAATCAGTGCGGCTCCAGAAACATAACGATATACCAGAAGATCTGTGCGGCTCCAGAATAATGGCCTAGTTCGGTCATGCACATTATTGCAAACTTTCGAAAAGAAATACTGACAATTAACAATTTTATAATTAGTAAATTTCAATGTAATACTGACCACTGTTCACAGTGTCGGGATTACAGCATGAAATATTAAGCCTTTTGGGGCTTTTTGTTAGTGCATCATGCCTAGTTTGGTCGTGTACAGTATTCTTAACTTTAGACATGTTAGAAATGAATTAACTTTCAAGTGATTAAATGAAGAAACATTTTACTTTAGAATTAGAGTTTTGATAACCATTTTATTTAAGCCTTTTGGTGCTTCACTAAGGGTATAAGGCTGTTGGGCCATGCCCTCTTTTGTTTAAGCCTATTGGTGCTTCAACTTTTGTTAAACCTATTGGGAATTCCTTAAGGGTATTAGGCTTATGGGCTATGCCCTCTTTTGTGAAACATGTTAAGGGCTGCCATGCTATATGTATGTGTTGTCGGCAGCCCGCTATTTGGAGCCGCGCTCAATATTTGCCAAAACTATTTACTATATGATCAAACAATTTAATAAATGATAATATTTTCTTATGTGTTTGTCAAGTTGATGCCTTCCTAATAACATAATGTATGACACTGGTAATGCAAATATACTTTAAAATGGAAGTTTGTCCTAGTGTACTGTATACTTGGCTTTTTGTTTGCTGGTTAATTAATGTATTTTATGTACACCATCATTTGATTTTTCTTTTTAAAAAAAATGTGTTGTATTTCAGTTATAACCGATTAAGGTTAAAATGTCTGATTTCATAAGGGCTAAGCTGCAAATAATTTGCACTCATTGACTAAACATCCTGAATTGCTTCGAAATAAACTTTAAATTATACCCCACTGCATTGATCGAGGTACTTGAACTGACTCTTTTGTAATGAACTTTCAAATGTTATTATTTTGCAAAGCCGTATGTTACAGGTGTCGATAATCCATGTGTTAAGAGTTCCTTCGATAACGTTTGGTACATAGAGATAACATTTTTAACGTCAATAGCTGCTTTATATTTAAACACTATTCATACAATGGTCGTATACAGAGAGCATAAACGAGAATAACTATTCCCAAGAGACTCACCTACACAGATAGCTGACTATTTTAAGTCATTCGATATTTGTACTGACTTTCGTTTAACGTACAATACCAACAAGTAAAGAAACACACCCGTAACATAAACGTTCGCAACCTCCTAAAGAAATTATTAACCCAAATGTTTTTCAATCTGTTGACTGGAATATTACTCTCATTGAATGCTTACCTTGTAAACTGTACATATTGTTTTCTGCTTAATGGTGTTATGTTCTTCATGTTTTCGATATAAACAATGATTTTATACTGAAGTTGGCTAATATGTATAAATAATTCTTTATCCATGATACTATTTATAATTCATTAAAACGTTATCAATGCTACTATGTATTACTAATACTGGCGTTAATGTTAGTACTGAAGCTAGCTAATGTCCTCTAGAGAGTTATCCTTACCCAATTTTGTTTTCGCTTTCCCCGAGTAAAGGTAAACTAAAAGAGAGATTTCCACCAACATAAACGAGTATGCTATTATATTGACAACGGCAATGTGTATGTGAGTGCCATTTTAATTATCAGTTCCAAAGAGAGAGTTTAACAAGTAGGATAAATATGTTTCTAACATATTTATTTTACTATGCATTAGCCTTCTTAAAATAAAATAAAACTACATACAAGTTATGAAAATCAGTGTAAACGTACCCTTGTCAAAATTAAATGTATGTCATACACGAACATATTCAAGATTAAATAGTATTGTTTATGTTATCCATTGAACGCGAGCACTATCATTCATGAGGTTGCATGAACTATTTCGAAGAATAAGATGTAAGACCTTTGTATGCATGTATGGTTTACGTAAATGGTTGTGTATTTGCATTACGTGGACCCGCCTTAATTCCATTAAGTGATGAGAAATCTTATATCTGCAGCATTTTATAAGGAATATTTCGACAATAAAACACGTTTAAAAACATTTTTACCTAAAAAAAATGCGATAGCCTGTTTAAAATTACATATTAATCATGTTAAATGTTTTCATTTTATAATATGCGAACTTTAAAGCCGATATTAAGGTATTAGTTCATACCCTAGCCAGCCCCGTTTTCGCTTCTTGCAGAAGGGGTTGGATGGGGTGTGAAAGTTAATACTCGGACCGTTTGATAGCGCTCCTTTTATGTTTAAAACACCAGTAAATCACAATTTTCTCATTTTTCACACTGTTTCCTTAATAAGGTATATATATTTTATATTGATTTTTTACATACCGGTAATTCATCATTTTGAAATGCATGTAAACATGTCTACACTAATCAATATAAGCATATAGTGCAATGTTGTATTTTATATAAATAATATGGTTTTTGTAGCACTGTCCGCCCGAACAAAGCATTTCAGTAAACATATATTTGTCTTTGCTCAAGGTTAATGTTTGACTTATTTCAAATGATTACATACATTTAATGCTCGCATTGTAAGTTTCATGAAGATTTCCTCGAACCGCTATGGACCTATGTCGAGGGACAGTAAAGTTCTTCTTCGTACGTAGTTCTTCATGTTTTTCTCTTAATGTGAGTATTGATTGACTGCCTTCTATGATTGATACTTTTCTTGTATTCTTCTTTTGTACTTTTGTTGTATTTCTATCTACTATCTACAATATTCCTCCTCAATACATATATAATATTCACCCTAACTAATAAATCATATATGAAACAACTCATTTATAAATATGCTTGTATGCCATCTCGGTATATACAAATGGCGTGGATTGGTTAAGCGATATGGTTTGCCATTGCACTTTTGTTCATGATGTTTTCAGATAGTTTTTGATATTATGAAATTTGTTGAGTCCATTTTATGCTAATTCAGTCTTGTGCCGAATTAGTGACCTGTTTTTTATATTTTCAGAATACCTGAATTGTCAACCACAAACATATTATTTTTCCTCTGTGCCTTTGGGGTGAACCAGCTCTTCGGAGGATGCTGCGAGGTCGCATGACTAAGAACACCCCGTCTTTTCTCATAATTCGTGCTTTTCCTTCAGTAGTGTTATTAATAACTGATCCTTTGGGATCATCAAGTCCGATCAAGTAGAGTATCGCTTTAGCCGGTGCTAGAAGGCGTGAGAGGTATTGCATTTTACATTACCTCTCATGAACAGAGTCAATAAAACCGAGTCTGCTACGTTTACCTCTTGTTTGTGTTTGTTGCTTTCAAGGGATCCCCTTTTCATTATTTATATATTTATTCAGGATACAACTTAGGTGTTTCATCATCTATTGCTTAACGCAACGTTCAGAAGATACAGCGTTACAGTATTATATCAGTTTCACTATTTATTTTGCGTAGTTCGTAAAGTTTAAATTTATACTGTTGACTGGATTGCCTAATTCCCTAAGTTGTAAGGCTTCCGATTACATCGTCAGCTTTAATAAGTACATTGTGCCTTTAAGATGTTCAACATCCAATATTGTTATAGTACACGTGATTAAGCCATCGGATGTCAATGGACAACTCACCGCCATCGCATAGGCTTACATGACCTTTTCGTCTGCTTGGTTTCATTTATTAATATAGTTTTGTGTTTCAAAGTTTAATGCTTATTAAAATACTTTGAATATTTATTAGATTACTTTTTAGTATAAAACATGTCTCGTGAGCTGGAGAAAGCCGTGCAATTGCTTCTGTATTACGAATTATTAAGCAGTTTTGAAGGTTTGTAGACTGTATTGACAGTGTTAATGTGTAGACAAATAACAAGACATTTATACACAAAATAAGATCTATTTAATACAAAACAAAAATAGTCTCAAATTGCAAAATTCAACCTTTAAACACAGACCTATCAAAATCATATATTGGTTATACCACGGATGAAAATTCTTTAAGCACTAACAACAATAATACACTTACAAACTGTTTAAAACAAAATAGCACTTGTTAAACAAAAACACATATTTATAACACGTGTTTGTACGAGATAATCACCGTTTATCTCTCAAAATATATTCCTCATTGTCTTCTTTTGACGAGTCGGAAGTGTAATATAGTGTTGTTTACTGTTAGAAATGTCTTTAAGAACAACACTTAATGATAGTATATACATTTAGCATCCTAGTGGGTCAAACAGTGGTTATTGTGAACCAAGACATATTCATCATTTTGTTTAAGTCTAAAAATCTGACTCAAATCTGAAACCTTGAGACTACTGTTGGTAGACGACTCAAAAAGGTTATTCTCATATTAAAATGTTCAGTTTGAAAAACAACTCAGAGATTTTACAAATACGATTGAGTTTGAAATTTTGTAATCTCAGCACACATGTAAGACTTCAGCCTTATTCTTAGTCTCGGAAACATATTGATGATGAATATTTGTCCCGAGGAAATTACGAGGCCGCGATCTCTGTATTGTATTATACTAACAATTAATGTACTTCTTTAAACGGTATTTACCGATTATATTTGATAATAAAAACTGTGTATGTCTTTAAAATATACATCAACGATAGCGTTATATGTGTTCATATATTTACATTTCCTACTCTGTACTCATGGAAACACAAATATATTTATGTTTATCACCACTAATTACATGTAAACCTCCGAATGTAGTTCCTATAATAAAAAGTAATACCTCCTTTTTTTATGGAAACGGGCATTATAAGTAGGGCAAAACTGCCCATTTCTATTCGATTTTGTTGTTGTATTAATTGGTTTTATTGGATGCCCGATGAACATTTTTGAAATTTTGACTCTTTCCTTACACTTTGTGAGCAACCATCAATGAAAACAGCTTGTGACCCCACCTTTTCTGGTGATTTTTCAAGTGGAAAATTAGTTTTCTATATGAACATTACACTGCTGCATTATCCATACATGAGTTGACTTTGCAGCAAATCATTAATATGTGACACTTTAATATGGTGTCTATGGGGAAAATAATTAGTGGTTTCATTCCTTTTATAAACGCGAGGCAGTCCACACAACTTACCGCAATGACGTGATCAACGGATGACAAACTCCTTGCTATATGCATTTTATACGGAATTGTTACCGTAATATGTAATATGTAATACAGTATGACAACTGAACCTTATCTTGAACACCCCATACTGTATTGTTCACCAGATGGTTTCTTTCCGAAATATTATATTGTTATTTGGCATTATAAAATATTCCACTGAAACCATTGAAATATGAAACCATTGTATATGTAAATGTTCAGCATGCTACTGCTGCAAATTGTCAAATTTCAGTGTGCAGCTTTGGCAGCAAATCGTACACCATAATGTGTGACATAGATGGTGAACACACCTATCTTTGAAAAAAATAGTTCCTCCATTTGGAAACCTTTGTTTTCAATGAGATTTTGTGATGTTTTTAATTTTATTATTCATTCCAAAATGTTAATCTGAATATTTGAGCATGAATACCACAATTTTGTTATTTCATAACATATTCATGCATTGATATTAATTTAACAATTTTACAGGGAGATACATTTGACAACGGACATCTATTTTCCATACTCCATCATACATACCGTGAAATGTACAATTGTGCCATTTTTATTGTATTTCATGTCGATAAAAGTTCAGTGTTGCAATTGCTCGCATTTTGATCATTACAATCATTCATAGTCAATAAATGCATACATTTCAGTGTATGCTTTTAAATATAACATGATGTAATTGCATGTCTCAGACAATGTTTAGATTGAGATTAGGAAATACCAAGAGATTATTTGTATGCAAATAGGATGAGCAATGGTCCCATTTTTGCCCGGGACCAACACTGGTGCTTTTACCATATAATTCCTCTCGACCTATGAACCTCTTAAAAAAGGCATGTTGACAGTTGAACTTCAATGATGCTGTCTTTAAAACAAAATCGAACACATTGTGACAAAAAGTTTGTCCATTTTTAAGTAACTTTTATGCAAAATCAAATGAGGTACAATTTAATGCGTTGCATGTAAGTTGACTACTTTAGTTTTCACTTTAGTAATAAACAATAATATCAAGCACATTTAAAGCACAGTTGTCTTCCACCTCAAAACAGTAAACTGATTGTAGATAGTAGGTAGTTAGTATTAAGTTACTTTATCATATGCTATTACATATTTCGTGAAGTTTACATATTAAGCTTTCGCTTAATACAAATATTTTATATTTTACGAGCATAAGTGAGTAATATAGTTTGAGTATTCGACGACTTAAATAGTTTGTCATGATGAGCCTTACATGATAGTGGTATTCGTTTCGAAATACGACGTCATTTGTTTGAGTTATTCTCTAAATAAAAAAAAGAGGAAAAAATAGTAGTATTACGATATCGGTCTTCTCGTATATGAAGTTGAACATTGTATGAGCATCCGCTGTCGTTACCCATGTGATAATATCAAACAAATACGAACTGATCTCGTGAAACGGCATACAAACAACGGCATATTATACTGTGGTTTACAAAACACAAATACCTAACCGTTACCATGAACCGGTGCCGAATGAATGTTCATGATACACGTATCTCCAATACACATATACATATGTATTATGAAAATATCTGATCACAGTTTCCATTATACTGGTAATTCACTGTAGCTTTCACGGAAAGTTACTTCATCAACGCTCAGGGTTTCTTTTCGGTCACAATGCTTCTTTTTCTGTACATTGCTTGTATCTATACGTTTCCCAAGTCGTATTGCAACGAATACGTTCCTTTCCAATTCAATCGTGTTACGATAGCAAATATTGTGTCAGACTGACGTGTTGGCGTCCATTTCGAAAGAGATCTTCGGTATGCTGTATGCCGGTGGGTCGTATGAAAACTGAAAACATACAAAGTAATTTTTTAAACGTTGAGTTTCTTTAAAAAATAAAGTGCTTAACAACATTCTACATTAACACATCTCTTGATGTAATGTTTTAATATACAGGCAAACAGACGGCAAGTACAGAACACGTTTAGTTTTTCTTGGCCTCATCCGTCAGGTAAGGACGTAAACCATGCTGTCACGTGTATTGGAGTCTCTACTTCGAGCACTTAACATATTTTGTTTGTTTGAATTTTTTTTTACGTCATTTTTAGCACATTTGAGGCGATATATGTCTGTCGATTTGTTTTGGTAGAGGCAGACCACCCCATTGTTCCTGGGTAGAACTAGTACTGCATACCTCCCGCCATCGGTAAGAATCGAAACTTTTTCACTTGCAAGTTGAGCTCCCATTGAGATTCTAACCCGCAGCGATGAGAGGCGAGAAGGTTTACAACGCAACGCCGTTAACTCCTCGACCATAGAAAGTTTTTCGATAGTAATAGGAGGGCAAGGTTCCCCCGGATTTCTATATGTCAGTCCACTCTCTCCATGACGGTTAGAAATAACATGCAATCTATCGAGAGCTCAGTGTTAAACTATTGTATCTCCTTCTTTATTCATATGTAGTTACAATAGTTTTGCGCTGACCCCTCGATATATGATAACCCGTTAAACAATACTTCAATAAGTTTTTTCAATTTTCTTACATTTATAAGCACAGTATTTCTTAAATTCGACTATCGAATGATGTATATTGTCAAGAAGAAGAAGAAGAAGAAGAAGAACACATTTTCGCTAAGTTGTATATATAGCCAACAACAATGGAATCAATACATCAGTCTGATGGTACCTGTATAAAAAAAGTAACAAGAAAAGTATAACGCATGCGTTATATGTATACGATTTTTAATAATGGGTTAGTTTGTGGAGGCTTTGTTCAAGTCGCATAACTGTAGTCGTCGATATGGAGATGACAGGAAGGTAAAGTGAAAAATTAAAAGATACTGTATGAATACAGGTAAGTTATTATTTCGTCTTAAGTATACATTATTATACATGTTAAAGGGAACCTATTCAAGTATTTTCAATTAAACGATTTACACATGAGCTATTACAAAGGGAATTTCAGTGACCATGCTACAATATAATATAAAATTCATATTTATTTAAATTTTACAAGTGATTATCATATGGGCCCAATTTATGTTCATGTTTTAGTTGTATTCAGGCTCAAAATCGCTTCGGAATTGCCGTTAAGGCAATCAGCTTTGCATTTTAAATGAATTACATCTTTACTTCATTATAATACTCAAATATAAATGGGTGCCGAAACGTCTAGGGTATAAATTAAAATAGAATGCCGAAATGGTTTGATGCGGAAACGTCTAGGTGCCGATTCGTCTAGGTGTCGAAATGGTTTGTTGCCGAAACGTTCTGAATCGATCTTGATCACACAGACGCAAACACTTGAGAATTGTCTACATTAATTAATAAGTATTGTTCATGTACTGATCATTGGGATCCTGCTTTAATTAGACTAATATACTATATACACAATAGTTTTCGTCTAGAAAATGGCATTATGGCGGGATGGTAATTTAATAATTTAAGCACCACCGTGCTTAATTATTAATTTGCAAAAGAAATCAAATGCAAACAAATAAGAATGAAACTCTGAACAGATTATAAACAAACAACTGATATAACAGTTATTTTCACGCGATGATATATAGTTTTATATTGCACGCGGTGATATATAGTTATATGTTGCACGTGCATATATTATATCTAAACGTTCGGCAAAAGAACTGTTACAACTGTTAACAACTATACCTAAAAACCCATTAAATACTAATTGTAGCATATTTCCTTTGATGAATGCAGAGTATTAAATCGTTTAATTTAGTGTAACTAAAGGGGCATGACTAGACCGTACTGCAACTACCAGATATTGGAGTTTAGAGTGCGGTCACTATGACGTCACAGTGTTACAAAGTAAACCATGCTACAAAAAAGATAGAGTCTGTCTCAACTGGTTGGTTATTTAAACACCTCGATGGGCGTAGCCCATCGAGGTGTTTAAATCAGCCAACTCGCTGAGACCAGGCTCTAAATTGCATATAGTATCCAGTCACGTTTATTTTTTTATTAAAGTCTGTTTTGAGTACATTTGAACAACACTTTTTAAAATAAAAATCATGATTTAAGTTCGTTGATTTTTTACCCGTCTTGCATGTTGTGCTTCTACTACACAATTTCCAATTTCTTTGTAAACTGTTTTCACTAGTACATATATCAGTACTGTGAGCTGTTATTTGCATTGCTGAACATTTTGTAATACACAACTAATAACTCTGCCCTGGATAATTACACGGATAATGGTTTCACAATAATTTTCATATTCACCTAGAACGCGATTGAGATCTTCTGGATTACTTAGATTCAACATTGCATATGTTTCTTCCTGTTGGAAACTTATTTCACCGTCCGTCGTGTCACGTAGATTTATTTTATCAATAAGTGATCAAAGATTTGTGTCTAAATTTGCATTTGTTTTTGAAATCATCGCATATATCACTGTATTGTTAAATCGTTCGGTAATATGCAAATGACTTTTGTTTCACTGTCTTTCTATATTTTCAGTTGTGTTGCTTATCTTGTTTGTATCGTCCCTGTGTTATTTGAAATTGCATGTTTGTATTGCGTTGCATTTGGTAGCCGAATGGATGTTATATTAACTGCATCTGATTGTTTTTATTTTATAACAGATTTTGTATACACAAAATGCCGGCAGCCTCTGACTTACCTACTTATTTTCTGTTGTACTTTACGTCTTGATTTGCATTGGAATACATATGTTAATTAAAATGTTACTGTCTGGATTGTGTGTGGACATTATAGGTTGTATATGGTTAATGTTAACTGGTGGCGGGACATATTGAGTGGTCAGTGGTATTTATGTTTTTAAATAGGCGCGTCGTATTGCTGTGCATAATATGCTTCTTGGCTGGCTTCGAACGCTTGATTCAGTTCGATAAATGTTCATTTCAGTCACATGAATGGTAAGGGTGTATGCTTGCACATTTTTCTTACATGTTGGTACCCGTGCATCACATTAGCACATATTAATGGCTCATATACACTTGTTTAGCAATCAATACAATATCACATACTTACTGTGGTATCAAACAAAAAACAGCGCTTAACAATCACGCATACCGCCACAATGATCACGTGACCCTTCCTACACACTCATTTACAATGCCAGTTTCTTACAATATAATGTGCATTATGTTTTAATACTGTCGTTACCGTTCACAGCTCTTGATAACAATAATCATTTTAATTCCACCAAACAGCGTTACATTTACTAGTGCATAACAAGGGGGAACGATATCGCATAAAGAGTGTTGTTTAATGTGGCTCGGTTGTATTCCTTTTTTTTGTTTGTGTTTGTTGCTTCCAAGAGATCCCGTTTTTAGTATTTATTTATATTTATGAAATTATACGAGTGAGAACATATTAGTAACTTTAATATTGTTTGTATGTTGTGTTTCATAGTCTAGAAAGGCGCGTTTATTAATGTGAGCAAAACCTGAGACGATTGTTGTTTTGTGAGTTTCATACACTGGTGAGGTAAGAGAGTAAATATAATAACTTACATGGCCGTGTAAAATATCCAAATATTCCACTATTAATACGTGTAGAGGGAAAATGTAAATCAAACACACTCGTGATTGGTTCATTATGTGTCAATAGCTGATGGGATGAGCGTTGGGGCTAGTAATTTAGTTCTAGAATTAATAACACATTAACGGACACATCAAGGACACGGTTCATTGTGTGTCGTAACAGCTGATAGGATGGGCGTTGGGGCTAGTAACTTAGTTCAATGACTAATAACACATTACGAACACGGGGGATGGAGATAATACATCACACACATATTTACATTATTGTTGTATTGTGTATTCCCATTGGCTGGCGAAGCGCGTCCGTTCTGAGATTTGTGGTTTGTGTTATATCCGTCTAGTTCAGAGTCTGGAAGGGTGTCTACTGTTTCCGCCACTGGAAGCATATATTCAACCTGAAAATAGTGATAGCCATCGTTGTATGTTATCGAAATATGGCTTGAATTTCAAAATATCGCAAAATGTTCTCTATACAATTTGTGTCACTTGTCAATATATATTGGGGATCGTAAAATAGTTTCTATACCAATATAATATTTATGAAACGTTTTGTCTTTTTATAAGTTTTACGACCCTTTAGCGCTAAAACGTCATAACGTCATGTCATAAACAACGGTTGATATCAAAGAGTTCTTTTACCTCCGTAAAAAGGGTTTTCCCCCGACTTTTACAAAAACTATAAAACATTTTATTATGTTAAGTTTTTATGATGAGCTGTTGGTAAATACTAGGTTTAAGACTTAGATCCGGTTGAATTTATAATAAATATAATAGTTTCAAATTGTGCGTAGTAGGACAGATTTAACACAGTATTACCCAAGCAATCAAAATCTTTGTAGGTAGTATCACACATGAAATTTAATAATTTATTAAATGTGTGGATGTTCGACACGCCTAACAGGTGAAGTTATGTGATACAATATATTTCTCTTTAGTGAGATGTTAATTTACTAGGCAAGTAAGACATTAGAACGTAGAACAAGAGCTGTCGGGGACCGCGCAGCTCGACTATTCGATTTTTCAGAGAATAATAAATTATATAGCCAGTATACCATCAGAAACAAGTCTAAAACAATGTGGGGTTGGGTTGGTGGGCGGGGCCGGTATAAAAACTCGGGCTGATAACAAAATATTGTTAGAATATCATAAAAATTATATTAAAATTTGGGGCAGGGTGTAAAATTTTATTTCTTTATCAGTTTTAATCCAAAATTGCTGTCATTTTAACGAAAGGCAACTCGGGGAGGGAGGGGATAAACATTTTTTTATTGTGGCCTCATATCAGTTTTTTTCATCTGAACATTTGAATATCCCAGTTTAAGAATTATTACAAAATATTTACATTTTGATTTTAACCCCACCCACAACCCAGTCCAAATAATTAGATGAGGATTGATAAGAACCAAGTCCCACCACCAACCAAACCCCTAAACAAAACTTACATCAGAGTAATATTTACATTTTCCCATTTCCTTGCCTCCAAAGCCCAAAAATATCATTTGGGTGGTGGTGATGATGGGTTGGGGGTATGGTTGGGGGGGGGGGGGATTGATGGGGGTGAAACAAATTGATAAATAGATAAAAGAAACCAACTAAGAGATATGTTAAAACAACATTCGGTGGTGGTGATGTAGGGGTGGGGATGATTGGGGGATGGGGTTGGGAGTGTGGCGGGCGCGCAACATAGCTATTGGTGTACAATTGATAAACCTAAATAACACAGCAATATGTAAAACAAAATCGTGTTTCAGGTGGGGGATGGGGTGTGATGGGGTGGGGTGTAGTGGGGGTAAAGATCGGATGTAAAATGGAGACAAAATTGACCAAAACAACACAGTAGTATGTAAAGGAAATTACAAAAATAAAAATAAAAAATTGACCGAAACAACACAGTTTTTACAATATGGAAAAACAATTTATCGGGTTTCGGGCTGTGGGGTGGGGGGGGGGGGTGGGGGGTGCGGGGGGGGGATGGAGCCCATGCCCCAATATGGCTGAAGTAAGATTAATAATACTATAAGAAATCCCAAACCACAATTTGGATAACATAAGAAACATATTTTAAGAGATATAGATACATAAAACAGCTTACACGCAAACCTCGATCTGCCTTTATTTCACATTTTATGGGTCATCACAATTTGGGTTCTCATTTGGTTGAGCTAGGACAAGAAATGTAAGAGATATAGACCTGTAAAAAGAGCTTACACGCACAATTTGATGTGAAATGAGACACATAAGGGCTATCATAATTTGGTTTCCATGGGAGCCCATGGGTAAAAGGAACCAAAATTACTTGTGCATCCCTTAAGATAATGCTATAAGGAAGCCCTAGGCCAAATTGGTTAGGATAAGAAATGTAAGAGACATAGAGTGGTAAACACAGCTTACACGCAAACCTTGATGTGGGACGCTCAGACGCCAACGCCAACGCCGACGTCAACGCCGACGCCGACGCCGGGGCGAGTACATAAGCTCTCTGTTTCGTCCAATAGCCGAGCTAAAATGCGATCGACATAACATTCAAATGTTTAAGTTATATCGGACAAAACCTTAATCTGTGTTTATGAAGATAAATAGGTTTACAACTATGACTGCTTTTGGACTGTTTTGATAAGTATGCCTGATACTTTCGTTAATAAAGGGAAAATTATATGCATTGTCATTACTACAAAGTTCATTAGAAAACGTTGCCAGATTCAAAGATTATTGATGTCAAATGTTGTTGTAGTATGGTTGGCGAAATTGCCTTTGGTAAATGCATAGCATTAAAACATTTACTAGCAATTAAGGATAAACAAAGCGGCGGCGCTTTACCGTACTCTAACTTCCAATACATGGACAGTGACCCTATCCGTTCCCTAAATTCCATTTATCGGAAGTACAACATACTACAAAGCAAAACGAAAAACAACAGATAGTGTCTGTATCAGCTCGTTGGTTATTTAAAAACATCAATGGGCTACGCCCATCTCGGTGTTTAAATAAACCATCTCGCTCAGACCAGGCTCTATGTATTACTTATTTGTCAAATTCAATAATCATGTATACTCTGTATTTTGTTTTATATCCACGGTCAACCATTCTTAATCATGGATAATCCATTTGTCATATATAACTAATTGTGTATGGTTAACCATATCTTAAACATTGTCATCAATGATCTGAAAATTGTTTCAGTCAGACCACAGTAAAGCAAATGGTTGTTTATTAGAAAGCAGGAATCACAGCAACCAAACGCAGTAATATCGTTTGTCCTTCTTGTACAACAAACAATACACAACATGGACAGGGGTGGATACAGGGTTATCGACTGGAAATGGTCAGAAGGCAATACAGGCATAATGGCCTATTGGTAAGCTTAAATGGATGTTATGTGTTCAAAACCTCGCTATTTTCTTTTCTTTGGAGGCCAAATTGGCAGGCCAGAGAAAATAACAGTGCATGCCATTTAAAAGACATCTCTAACAATAAAGCCAACATTCAGAGAAATTAGAAAACTATACAGTGTCACTTATTGCAAAGAGATAGAAAAATAAATAATTAGAGTCACCTCAGGATGTATACAGAATTGTAAGTAATGAATAACCAGTTGATCTGTTCCTTTAACCATGCTCACTTTAACATAATTATTACGAATATTTATAATACAAGCATGGTCGTTAGCAATGATAAAAAGTAACTAAAATGTCAAATGAATGACCATGGGTCATGAAAGACAAAAACACGTATAATTCTGGAAGAGTTTCTACGTTAACCATCAATCACATAGAAATCAATAGCAAAGTATAAGACATCAACAGCAAAGGGTTGATCAAGGTTACACACTGGAATGATCGGTGATAAAAGGGGCTACTAGATGGTTAATCGATCTTCTCGTGTTCAACAAACCTCACTATTACCGTATTGTCAAACTACTTTGCCGTGTACATTCTCACACACTCATTCGAATAACATGCCGTATATTCAGCGTTTAAGTTTATGTAAACACGATCACACATCTTCGACACCTTATCTAAAATTAAAAGTGTTATCTTTGGCTTTGAATAACTTTTAAACAATTCTCACACTCGTTCGGGGAAACATACCAAAGGAAATATCTTTGAAACCCCTAGATCTAGTTTTTTCTGACGCAGTTTACTTACTTCGGAAATTGTCATTTTTTCTGGCTGTGATTTACTGTAAATAAATTCACAAACTCCTACGATGATGGACAGCACAAGGCCAGCTATCAGTATAAAGTAGATGCCTGCAACGTTACTGAGAGACAGGCTTTTCTTTTTAGATTCCTGTAAATTGATGATATAAAACACAATATAACGCGAAAAGCTATATTTCATATAACAAGTATATAAACATGATAAATGCTTTTTGTATTCAGCATGTATACACACCTGACAATTTAATCATTGTGATAGTCAGCACATGATAATTTTAGATATTTATCATCACATGAAGGTAGATATAAAAATATAAAAAAATGTAGTTTTCACACGACACGGTAAACCGGTAAAACAAAATCAATATCTTTACTGCATTCATGCAGGAGATTATGAAACACAATCAATTTTATTATTATTATATTTATTATTATTATAATTAATATTATTAGTATTATTATTAGTAGTGTTATTATTATTAAGCTGTCTAACGATGTTTGATTGCAAACACATTGCTTTCTGTTTGATTTTGCTAAGCATAGTCTTAATATTATGATGTTGTTGTATTGTTGTTGTTTTCACCACCATTGATCTCATCATCAGTGTTTTGTGTATCCAGTATCGTTTGTCTAATAGTTTTTGCATTGTGGAAAGTGTATTGTCTTTTATTACTAGCACTTTTTTCTACTCCGCTGTATCATTATATAGGCATAAGCTGAGGTTTATCCTAGTATATAGTCAGCGAAGGTTACTCGTTTATATGAAACATGTTTTCGATATTTACACAAATAAATATATTTAATATATAATTTGAACAACAGTAATAATTTAACTCACCCTATTACCGGTAGCAAACCCACATTCACCTTTGTCTATCCACCATTTCTTTTTCATAGTGCTCAACGTTCCATCCTCTGTTAGACTTAACACTGCCATTGTGATTTCATCTCTAAACGCAATTAAAGAGCATGGACTGTATTGACACACATATGGCAACAATCGTGAAACAAACAGTATAAAGGAAATAAAAATGTTTATTCTGGAATAGTGAACTAATGTCTTATTGTTTACAATTGAACTCCAAACCGTGATATATTACATGATAATTCACCGTAAACGATGTTCTATTTCTATTCTAATACCCCTAAAATGTGAAAATAACGCACACATCTGAAATATTTCGCATTGCTTTGCTTACTCTCCTAACGTTGCAAACGTTACAGTGATATCTTTCGCATTGACTTGCTTATTCTCCTAACTTTACAAACGTTAGAGTGATATACATGATATATCGTTGAATATTATACAATTATGGACTTTTCAGCTGTTATACATGATGTGATATGCACCAAAAAAATCATTATTGACCGAGGCGATAGCCGAGGTCAATAATGATTTTTTGGTACATATCAACATCATGTATAACAGCTGAAAAGTCCATAACTGTTTATTATATAACCCTCAATTTACAATTATATAAAACAGGTCAATATCAAAAAAACAATTATATAAAACAGGTCAATATCAAAAAAACAGGTCAATATCAAAAAAACAGGTCAATATCGCTAGATATTTTTTCGAAAAAATTACTTTTTAGCCAATGAAAACGCGTCTATTTATAGGTTATATAATAAAACGAGATATTTTAAACCAGGTATATAGTGCGGGTGTATTAGAATTGTATATAACAACAAGGATGGATTTACTAGTATATGACAATGTTGATTGATACGCTAGGGCATAACAGCACGAACAGAAATACTAGTATTTATTATAATCCTATCAATAATATATGCATAGTACCTTCATTTTCTTACAATGGAATACAACAACCTGTATCACACTATACAAATAGAACAGCGGTTTTTCCAATGTTTCAAGCAAGTTTTACCTAGCCACTGTGCGCGAGAACGTCAAGACGACGTTACGTCATACAAACAAAACAAGTAGGTCAGGCCAATGAACACCAACACCTTAGGTTCCGCCTCTCGTGTGATCCTTGATCTGGCATTTACCTACCCGAGGTGATACATACTTCCAGAACACGTTACTCTAGTAATAATCCTATTATATCTTCAATGATTACATATACACCAAGCCGCGTTTATTAGTGCAAATTAAGGTGAGATATGAAGTAATGAATGATTGAATGGTGTTTTATGGCACGTCGACACATAAATAGGTCATATAGTGCGCAAAAACTGATGAAAGATGAAGAAATGAAGGATTAATTAAAAATTAATGTAAATATATAAAGATAAAACTATTTACAAATACGGGATGATATAGTAGGAAAATAAACTATATATGTAAATCAACAAATGCCCGAAAACGGGTATATAAAGAAGTAAATATATACCATGTGTAAAATAACATATTATAATGATTTATATAGTCTGACTTCCTTCAGGAAATCTAAAACAAGACTAAAATCTATAGTATTAAATAACTCGGTCATAGTATTAACATTGTTTTTCGAGAAGTGGAGGGCCGATATTTTCAAGAAATAAATGGAAGTGGTCACTTCCACATAGGTTGTCACCAACACTCCACGAAAAATCCATCAAGAGAGCGTTGCATCGCATATTGTTAAAGCAATGGAAGAATGAGAGCCTGTAGCTGGATGTAAATAAGTATGTGATTTGTTATCATTAAAAAGACACAAATTATTTTTGGCTAAGAAATCCTCAACTTTCTTGCCTTTATCGTTTATATCCTTACAACCCCAAATGTAGTTGTGTATATTAAAATCACACAAGAGTATAAAAGGTGATGGTAATTGTACAACTAGGCGATTTATATCTTTAAGGTCTAGTGAAGAACTGGGCGATAAATATAAGGAGCATACTGTTATTACTCTGTGCATCGTAACACTGACCGCAACAGCTTGAAAATAGTTTTCAACGCAACAGTTCTGTGAGGAATGTTTTGATTCACAAGAATCGAAACTCCTCCAGAAGTTTTATCACCTGTATCACAAATAGAGTTATAAAGTGAATAGTTTTTAAAAGATATCTTATCCCTCGTTGTCAGAAAGTTTCTCGAAGACAACATGCAACAGGGTTGTGTTTATTTAAAAGTAAGCCGATTTCATCATAATTAGGTTTTAAACCTCGACAGTTCCATTGAATGACCTTATTTGATTTTGATGTCACTAAGGCGGAAGTACGGGTTTACGGCATTTTTTATTAAACATACAAACCTTAGTATTGAGTATTTTTTCGTTGCAATACCGTAATGGTTGGAGTTCAGATTGTGTCCAACGTGCATCGTGTTGCACGGCTTTCTGTTATTAGCATACTCATTATGCACGGATTCAATCAAGAATGCATACTTTCCTTTTGATTCTCGCACACGCTTTACTCCTGAAATTAAGTTAGTGATAAACATGCAAACATGCTGAATAAACAAACGAATATGAGTGGTAAAATGTACTTGTATAATATAAGAAACATAACTATTTGTATTCCAGAATTTAAACAAAATGATGATTGTTTATTTTTCCAATTTGAATATATTGTTTTTATTTACTTATTAGTTAAAACAATTGGTAAGGTTTGCTTTACTTTCATCTAAGTCACTATAAAACTCTTTTTTTTATAGTTGATATCAGTTATTAGCCAACCCTTAATCGACAAAAAAACATCGACCTATGAGAAAGCGTCATTAATACTAACGCTGACGTTTCATTACGTGGTCCCAGTATTAACTTTCAGACCCCATCCAAGAAGCGAAATGTAGAACCTGAATTACTCAAGCTGAAATTTAATAGGTAATTTTAAACAGGTTTTATTGTCGGAATGTCCGTTTTAAAATCCTACTAATATAAGCTTTCCCATCGCTTAATGGAATTAGGGCGGGACCACGTAATGTCTTATTATACTAACTTTGTTGATAGGCACATGAGTAATCGTGTCGAACTGAGGTTAAGTTCCATCGTTAAATTAGTATAAGTGTACATTTTACTCTGTGAAACTAGACGACTCGGCGAGATTGTGTTGTATGAAAAATGAATATTCATTTATAAAGGATACTAGGATATAAATCTTTGAGAAGTGCGTATTTTGCGTGAAATTTTATTTTTATTTAATTATACATACAGCTGATATATTATATTTTAATAAATAAAGTTGTTGTATCTATGATATTTAAAATGGGAGATAACCAATAGGAATTATTCCTTACTGAGTTTATTTATAAACAAATACTCAGTTTACGCATAAGTTACTGGGAACTATGCGTGGTACACGAAACCATTTTTAAAGCTGCTTAATTATTATTGGCTAATAAATTAAAATGTAATGTCTTAAAATGGCTTGCCTTCAGACTCTTTAATTATAATGTTTTAATACATTAATTATTAAAACCTATGGTAAATGTATTCAGACTAATTAATTATAAGACTGTAATACATTAATTATTAAAACCTATGGTAAATGACATGTAACAATAAAACAAATGTATATCCAATCCACTTTCACTTCATGGATATTTAAATGTTTAAGTACAACTGACATTGAATAAATAGTTCAGAATTAACATACTGGATGCATGCCTCAAAAGTTCTCCGTCCAAGTTTTGTTTCATGAATATGTTTATGTTTATTTAAATTAAGTGAAAAGCGAGAATAAGATTTATTTGATGACGTAAAAATCTTTGAACAGGTAAATTAATCCACAGGTAAATGTATTTATTAATTATCTGGCAATAGTTGTGCAGCTATGCATTCAGATTTACCTCATTTCCCCATGCAGTCACGCAGAGGTTAAAGTGGTATCTACCTCATGCAAATAATACTTTTTTTTACATACAACTTAGTAGCGGTTTTAAATATATGTTTTTCTCCGGGACTATCAGGAAATGTTCATATGATGTTTAAGAGTTACTTTTGTAAATTGATAATACTACAAAAGGGTGGCCATTCACCTTTACATTTGGCATGTATCTCTTTAATCATAAATACGAATTCCCAAATAAAAAGTAAAGATGTATGGCGATCACATATGTAATTGTCTTCAATTTCTAAAATATGTTATACTTTAAGATATTATATCAAACTGTATACTGAATGTGTTTATGTCTCAAACGACGACGAAAATAAAACCACTACCTTCTTTTATGTCAGTTACGAATACAGACGGTTTGGCGGACTCCATATGGTACCACATAGTCTTATACGTAGAAACCCTTGAATCCTGGAAATATGATGTTAAGAATATATAATATATCGTTATATATATATATTATAACTTAATACATGCGCCATATTGGTATTTGGATGGCGGGAGGTATACCTTACTGGTTCTATCTAGGAAAATCACGGTGGGTGGTCTGCCTCCTCCACTAAAATAAGTCGACCGACCTTTATATCCAGAAATATGCTAAACACGACATATAACCCTATTTAACCAACTAATCCATTGGTATTTAAGTTATATACGTTTATAATTAATAGAATTCAAGCACACAATGCATAGGTATGACAAAAAAGTTAGCGGGGCAAAACATGCGATGTAGTTATCATACAACAAAAAAAATAATATGCAATTGTTTCAAATGGAGATGGAACATGATATTCCTCATAAGACTTTGCTGTGAGGGGTCTAACGCATTATCCTTTTATTTTAAAAGACAAATACAGTGTTCTAAAATCTATAAATGTAATGGTGTTTTTTGCATGTTTACACTGTCCCGTTTTATAGGGACAATACGGTAAGAGTGAACTTTGGTGCACCCCAGAAGTTGGCTTAAACCCCAGCGGCTTTTTTGCCTCCGACCGTTCAAAGGCGGTAGACCTAGTGTCAACATTCTTGTTTGAGAGGTCACATGCCTTGCTTCTTATTGACATTGTATAGTTTTTGTTTTGATAGACTGTGTTCTGTGAATGATACTTTCCTTTTCGACTTTTATACCTACTTTTTCTGTATCAAATTATAATTAAAACTGCTTTTAAAAGTGGTTGATGTACCATTTTAAAACAAGGTTTATTCTAAAAGACTTTGAAAATCATGAAAAAAATAAAAGAATTATCAAAATGTACTGAAAAATAAAGGAGATATGACCTATTCAAATTGTCAATATGTCATATCTCCTTTATTTTTCATGACATTTTGATAATTCTTTCAGCTTTTTTCAAGTGTTTTCGAGCCATTTAAAATAAACCATGTTTGAAAATAGCGCAGCAACCCCATTAAATCATCAATGTCTTTGCATAAAGGTAGATATAGAATAGAAGTCGAACAGGAAATGCCGCATTCACGTAACCCATTTCATTCAAAATAATCAAGTCTTAGAAGTAAAACACAGAAGCTAAATATGCTACAAGTATAAATGGCTTGACAACAGGGGTACCACATAAGCTCGTTGCTACAGTGATTGATACGATGACAATTTGCTACCTGCGTTCAGTAGCTCAATAAGTGAATATGCAAGCCTGACCTTTGCACCAATTGAGTTGTACCAATGTGACACTTTATTGTCTCCATCTTCATTGAATTAACCGAAATCATATGCAACAATGCATGGACTTGTTCGCGGCATGCCATGTTCGCGATTTTTGTTATTCCTCCCATAAATCTCTCAGACGTTCTTTATACGGTAACATTAATAGTTTTACAATATATTCTACGCAAACAGGAAATGCAGCATTCACGTAAAGCAGTCCACCAAAAACTCGTATCCAAAGCAATCAACTCTTAGAAGGAAAACATAGAAGCGAAGTATGCGACACCACAAACATAAACGGATTGACAACAGGAGTACCGCCTAAAATCGTTGCTGCGATGTTTAGTAGTTTGGTTCTTCAGTAACTCGATTAGTGTATATACAATATATATATATATATATATATATATATATATATATATAAATAGAACAGGAAAAGTAGCATTCAAGGACGACAGTCAACCACAAACAAGTACAGAAACAAACAAAAACTTTAAAGATGAATAAAAAGCAAAACAAGACATCACAAACACAAAAGGGTTGACAATAGGGCTACCTACAAGCCTGGCCGTTGCACTAATTAAGTTGTTGTACCAACGTGACAATTTAGTGTCACCGTCTTCATTGAATTAAACGAAATTGTACCCAATAATAAATAAACTTGTTCGCGGCATTCAATATTCGCGATGTTCGTAAACCTCTCATAAATCTCGCAGTTCTTTAAATCGACTACAGTATATTGCGGAGTCGACACCAATGTCATTAATTAATCTCAATGTAAGCTACTACATACTAAACAACAAAGTTTAACAGTAACGACAACTTAATGGTGAAAGACTATCTGGTCTGGACAATCCTCAAAACGACAAATAAGTGGTAATTTAATAGATTATTTGTAAATAACAACTATTTTCGTATGGTGAACGACGAACTTTACACACAAAATTGACATAAAACGTATACAATCTTATGTTTGTTTGAATTCGATAGATAAAACATACTCTTTAGTGTTACGAAAAAGATCTTTGCGGATCGAACACATGTGTTCCTATGCTTAAATGACGTATATTTCTGTTTAAAAGAATAACATTTAACATTTATTCTAAAAGCAACTGCTTTAGGTTAGCTATTACAACTGTAATTTTGGTTACCTACAGTGGTTAAATAAAAATGGGGAAAAGTGAAAAAACATGTATTTAGAAACAGAAATGAGTTAATAAATCCAAATAACAAACGCAATATGTGGAAAAGCGTATTGTTTTTAACAAGTATCAGTTTGGTGTGTTTATCGGCCATTCAGCAGATATCAACATTCGGTGTTTGACAGATTATCGGCTGAACTACAAATTATATGTTGTTTTATAACACAAATATTACCATAATGGTTGCTACACTTGTTTCATTATACATTATGAGATTTCCTAAATAGTATATACCTTAAAAAACTGCATAGTTGAACCTAAACCTAGAGTTCCGTACGCAATCTCTGTCTGTTTAACAAGGTCGTCTGCCCCCTCGATTGGTGTCAGAAGCTTTTCTATTGTAAGGAAAGCCGCCAGATTGGCTGTGTAGGACGATATCAAAATTAGGACTGCGAACCACCAAGCACCGCCAATTATTCGGCCAGACGCAGACCTGTGGGTTTAGAAATGTATGTAATATAATAATTAAAATGGGAGCAAATGCCTCTAAAATTTACACTTGCTTTACCTTCTGTTGTTCGGCTTAATATGTAAGTTAGGTCAATTGAGTTGTTTACAAAATTCAACCTTAACAAAAAGAACCACCGTCGGTGCAGGCGCTCGACTTTCGAGGCTTTGTCTATTAATTGGGAAACTAAGTAGAAAGGCATACTTCTGCTTAACGACATCACATAATTAGGGCCTTACGAACATGTTATGTTGTTTCATTGAATTATTTAAGTTGTGATTCTGAGGTATGAGGAAACAAAACCTATTTTTAGAAAAGACTAATAATTATGACAAGCTTCAATTATACAAAACTTTAACAATAGTGTCTAAGTATGAAAGGACCCATACTTGTGTTAAAATAAAATCATGAGTTATAGAACCTGGCTCTATCATGTTGTCTACTAATTCCCAAAACCATTTGCCAATTTTCAATCTATTGGGTGAAGTAGTTTCCAAGATACAAGCTTATATACAACATTTTAACCAGCTCACATACAACCCTTTAAACAAAATGTTTTAAGTCTAAATGGGGCGGCCATACTTTGTTAAATTAAAAGCATGGGTTATGTAACATGTATTTATCATGTTGTCTAACGATGACGAAGACATATGAAGTTACAATCCATTATGTGAAATCGTTTCCGAGAAAACAAGCTTGCATACAACAATTTAACGACATGTTCAAAGCATCAAAAGGGCCATACTTAAAGAAACTAACCCACCAAATAACGCCAGAATTACACTATAAAACCTAGTATCAAAACTCTGCCCATGTGATCAGGTCATATAATAATGTATATGTGACGATTAAAAACAAATGTTTATTAACGGGTTCTAAAAATACCCGTGATTGAATATGCGTAAAATGAATTATGAGTTTGGTAACTCTTCATTCGTTACAGTTTCGACGCCGTGTTTCGCACAGCTGGTTAAAACCGTTTATATTGTGTATATAGAGTTTGGATTCTCAAAATATGTAAGTATATACCTCGTCAACAGTAGGTTTAGAAACGGTCTACATATGATGTAAAATTTGGCTGTTATTTGCGGGATAGCAACTTAAATAAAATATATAATAAGTATGAATTATAGAAGCTGGCTCTATAATGTTATGTAATGATGCCAAGTGCATGTGTGAAGAGTACATATATTTGGGAAGTAGTTTCAAGATGCAAGCTTACTTAAACGTAGACCAGCTATCAGACAAAATGTTAACTTTACCCAGCTCACATTCAACCCTTTAACCAAAATGTTTTAAGTCTAAATTTTCTTAGTATAAAAGGGACGATAATTTTGTTAAAATAAAAGCATGAATTATAGAACCTGTCGCTATGATTTGTCGAATGATTCCGAATACATGCATTAAGTTTCAATCCATTATGTTAAGCAGTTTCAGAGAAACAAGCTTATATACAAAACTATAACCAGGGGACGCAGACGACGACAGATACGACGTTGACGAGGGTCATGTGATGACAAAGAAATTTGATAGATCTGCTTGTTTTCTTCGAAAACGTCGAGCTAATAAAGAAGGTTTCATTTTTTTCAAATAACAAATACCAATCCACTGAAAACAAACGCAAGAAGTTCAATATGTTTATATGATGTTTAAATAACAAAGTTTCATAAATCTGACAAAAGTATCCTCTTTGAAACGCTGAACCGATAAGCCAATTGTATAATCATGATAATGACAAGTTCTAACACAAACAGTTAAACAAAAAATATATTTACACGTAAAATATAATCTACAAAGGTTTATAATTCAATTAGTATTCCCTTCTTTGTAAATCAAAACCACCAAATGCGTGCATGTTACTCAAGCATCCCGTGCGATTGTTTGACTTTATGTATGTGGGAGTTGTTATATACTCATGAACAATCAGGTCATATTCCTCTCAGTAAATAATGGTAATGCTGAAATTATATGCGAATCGTGGCAGGATACCAATCATCCTGAAAATGTTCATGAAAATCCGTCAAAAGCTGTAGGAGGAGGTTTATAAATAATACAATAATTATTTTATAAAATTTTAAAGACCATGCAGCCATACCTCGGGTACTACAAATTTGACCTTAAAGTCAAAATGATATGAGCATCCCGACATAATACCAAATTTATTCCATGTTTCAAGATAACCCTTCCAAAACGGTAAAAATAGATAAATGAAAAGAACTAAGTACAATATGTCATGCAATACTCATTTGATTATAAAGAAAAGCGTATCTCGGCATTATAATCATTTTGTTAAGTTTCAAGACAATCTACCCAGGTCTGTGGGAGACGTCAGATATACACAGAGTACTCCGATGCCAAATTGTCGGAACCAAATTGAATCAGATTTATTCCGTAGTAGTTTCGTACAATATAGTTTGAAATATCTTAACCGTTTATGATTTAAAAATGTTGCCTTATATAAACGACGCTCTAACCGACAGCGCCAAAGACAGGCGCAGTGGGTTTATTGCGATATTAAATAGTACATAACAAATGGCACTATCTACAATCTGATTGGTTCCGATAATTTACATGTGAGCGATCTCTACAGGATTTAGAAGGTTGGCACGAACGTAACAAAACGGACAAGCCTAAAACGGTATGACCCCCGCTATTCATAACAAAGATACCAACCTTGGGCACGTATCATCACTCCCTTGTAACATAAGGGATCCCATGGTAAACCACATAGAGTTTGAAAACGTGAATTTATTATACGTCATATTCGTATTGATCTTCGAACGCCTCCACTCCGATGCACTAAAACGACTAACTAGGAAAATGCCTATACCGACGCAGAAATATCCACACACGATACTTAGCCAAAGAAACAGGGTGAACGGTTGCATGAATGAAAAAACACCAGGCTTTTTTATTTCTGGTTTCTTAATCATGATGCTGATCCCGACATCCATGAACGGTTTAGAGAAATCGACAACAGCTTCTCTTAAACTTGTTATGGACAAAGGCGCAATGGCCAAATCTGCTTCCTGCAAAGGAAAATTAAAACATTAAATGCACAGTCATACATAGAAGCGATGCAAAATGTGCTCGATAAAAGTATTGAACTGTCACACTAACATATACATATTATATTCCTAACTACGATGTATGATAGATTTACGTGAATTTCTTAGTGGCCTTTTTCATGTAAATGTATCAGACGAAGATGATTCGTTACAACATAAGGACGACGACATAACGAAATAGTTTAATTTGTTAGAACTACGTATTTGCAAACCCAAATGTGTGGATCCCTTAAACAAGTGAAACAAATTCGAGAGTACTTACACTAATAATTTCTTTTGAAAAACTTTGTTTTAATATAAATTAACATAATTTCTCCAAATGACATATCTTGTCCCGTCCATATGCAATGCTATTTGTTTATTTCTATAGTAGGGTCGATTGAAGCAAATACGCGGAAATGTACGTATACATGTAACCAGTTATCATTCCTGCCTAGTATCTGATTGATACGATACATTTTACGATTTAGGGAGCTGCTACGGACTAATTGTGTCGTCATTATTTTAGTATAAAGGTTCAGGCATGTTAATGTATGTTGCTTCTTCAGTGGTACATAATGTATTTTAATATAACTCATTACGTGGTCCCGCCTTATTTCCATTAAGCGACGGGAAAGATTATATTAGCAGGATTGTATAACGGATAATTATTTCGACAATAAAACACGTTTAAAAACATTTTTTACTGAACAAATGCGATAATTTGTTTAAAATTACATGTACTTCTTAAATGTTTTAATTTTACAATATCCAAATGTTTTAATAATTACTGAAAAGGGGATCCCTTGGAAGCCGAAATTAAGAGTTTATTTCATACCCCAGCCAACCCCGTTTTTGCTTCTTGGAGAAGTGGTTGGGTGGGGTATGAAAGTTAATACTCGGATCACATAATGTTTAATATAATATTGTATACAAAATATCGGATGCATCCAATTGAGTTCACACGTCAACATTGAAATATAAATACAGTGATATATCGTTCAATATAACGAGATATTTTAAACTAGGCTATATAGTGCGGGTGTATTAGAATCATATTTAATTATTATAGTATACTATATTATCAATCAATATATATGATGTTTATGTGTTCATACAACTTAATGAGTGACCATTCAGGATCTTATTTTACACCGTTGAATTGAGGAAAGCCGTCCTTATAAGCCCAATTGTTAACAAAGCACTTACTGCAATGAAACGTTATTATCAACTTTCTTACAGACTTTTTATTTATCCTTATCAAGGAGTGTTAACACAGTCAAATTGATCCGTGATCTAAGTTCACTCAGTCACTCAAATGTGACCTTAGTTCACTCAGTCACTCAACGTTATGCCAATTTACGTCACAAGATATATTGCCTTAACGATGTCCAAATTGTAGTATAAATGGAAACCAAGCTTGTCACGGCTATGTGTATAATGCAGTTTAAAATGATACTGTCATTAGTATAATACGCTCAAGGAAATTACATACTAATAACATTGTCGTATTAAACTACTGTAATTATAGTGAGAGAAAAAGAATAACCTCGTTTTTTAAATTATCATAATAAACATAATCTTATTCCCAGATTTTAATAACCCAAACAGTAATGTTTTGAAGCACTTTAATACATGTACTTTTAAATATAGATATAAAAAAAATCGAACTGGAAAAGTAGCAAAAGTAGCAGGAAATGTTTATGAGAACAAAACCCTTTGTAGAACGTGTTAGATTTTATTGAGGAATCAATTTATGAATAAACAACACACTTTGTCATCATTCAATATAACCAACTTATATGTTATTATATTTGTAATGGAGATATATGCACGAGTTCTTTCGAGCATTAATATTGCGGGACTTTATGAGCGCAATATTTATCCGTGGAAAAACGAGTTCATACATTCCAATGCAAATCTAATAACCTTTTTATTGCGAACGCCTTTTTAATAAATAAAAAAATGAATACAAAAAGAATACATGTAATTAGAACAAAAAGTAGGTTTTAATATTTTATTTTTCATCAAAAGCATTGCTTTGAAACAAACACATGTTCGTAACATAGTGGGCATTTTCTACATTGAAATCAACACATTACGATATGTGTTCTTATCACGTGACACACTTCCTGTAACGTTATACATGAAATGAACATGCAACAATACATTGCACCAATCTCGAACGAGTATGTAACGGTACTTCCAAGTGCATTACAAACCCAGTAAGACTTTATAACACGTCTGATTTGGGCCAATATTGACGTTTCATGTTACGGCGTTGGCAAATGCGTATGCCATAAAATGCGTTAATACATTTAAAGAAAGTATACTTACACCACGAAGAATTTCTCCAATCATGCCATCCCACTCGGTGGCATTGTCAGCTATCGGTAACCCGTATTGTCCGTCGGTAACTATTTTTAGTTTGTATTGATATCCCACGTACTTTGCCACGTTTGATGCTAAGTCTACACAGAAGCCTGAAGAAAACAAGAGTTAACAGGTAACCAAAATTGAATTGAATTATAGTCCTACAACTAAGGTCATATGTCAACTTTCCAGCTTCCACTAGTGGAGGAAGACTCCGGGTGCCCCTTCATGCAAATTTGTTGCATGGGCAGGCACCTTGGTAGAGCCACCGACGTTCCGCAAGCCAGCTGGATAGCTTCCTCACATAAAGATTCCTAGTCCTCTGAGGGATCGAACCAATAGCGGTGAGGGGCAAGTGATTTCAAGTCGGAGACTCTAACCTCATGGCCACGGACGATCCTGCATAGAGTCCAAATAAACCATTACGTCGTCCGAGTATTACCGTTCATACCCCATTCAACCCCTTTTCCAAGAAGCGAAAATGGGGTTGGCTGGGTAATGAAATAAAACCTTAATTTCGGCTTAACATTTTTGAATATTGTAAATATAATAAATTCAATAGGTAATTTTAAACATGTTGTAGCATTTTTTAAGGAAAACATGTTTTTTAACGTGTTTTATTGTCGAAATATACGTTATAAAATCCTGCTAATATAAGCGCTCACATCTCTTAATGGAATTAAGGCGGGACCACGTAATGCATATATATTGTCGAAAAGTATGAGAAACAAAACGATCGATGTATGAGAAACAAAACAAAACATTTGAACTATGTTTAGTAAAAAAATGTAAGTAACCTTTGTGACTAGGATTATCACTATTGACTTCCATGGTGCAATGAGATATCAACTGCGTATTATAATAACGTTTTTTTTAAAGGTATTTTAGACGATGTTATAATTCGCACCTCACTGCGTGTTTAGCAGTTCGCCATTATGCATTTCGCCATTATGCAGTTCTGTTTAATTGTCCAGCGACGGGACAGATTGGACTCTTTGATGACGTCTGCCTAAATCCGGAAAGAGGATGGTTATGTTTGATGTTCGTCTTCAATCATGTCGCGGTGTACCCTTAACAGAAAATTCTCTAGTTGATCCTGCTTCGTTAAGTAATGGGGTACATTTTTTGTGTCATTTGTCATTTTAAAATATTCCTTACATTAGTTATATCGCCTAATAATGCTGCCAAGAATGTTCTGGCTGATATTTCTTTATTTAAATTGTACAGTTTATTGGAATGTCGATACAGTAAGAAGGCGGATAGGTACACACTCTAGAACCATTAAGATCCCAATGACTCATTTTGACACTGACCGTTTTAAGGTGGTACGCGTATGTTAATCATTTATATGTTTGTGATAATTTACACTTAACTTCGAAATATGTTGATGTTGTTTTTCAATATTATACATGCTGTTTTATATGCTTGTTTGGGCTGGCTGCTTTTGGTGAAGGCTTCAATTCCTGTTCGACTTGTATTCTACTTGTTTTTTAATGTTTTAGGGGCAACGCATTTTTTGTTGCGACTCAAGTCATCCGTTCACTGGCACGCCGTGGTTACTACTTTGTAAACTTGTAACAGGAACCAAATGATACAAGACAAATGAACGCTAAATGTGTCTAAATAAAGTAAAAGAATATATACAAAACCATACATAAGGGTCTGAATCATAGTGACATTTTTTCGAGAGTTGTTGTCGAAGTATTCACCGCAAGAAAATGTGGGACTTGTGGTACGAAAAATTAATCGACCAACGCAAAATATTTCAGGATATATTTTACAAATAATTTTTTTTTATATGAAGTGAGATATATTAGTTATATATTATCCTACCTTCGTACCTGGCATTATCTATAAATGGTTTTCCATCCTTATCCATTCCTTGTTTTATCATCAGGAAAGGCTCATCCTGAAATAATGACAACGTCCGTATAAAGATTCTGAATACACATTCAAACAGATGTGATTGCAACGAGACTATTTATTCCCTCATTGTAAAACACATTCGAAAAGAGCAGATATTTTCAAAAAAGTCCGCATACACTTAAGCTCTTTAGCCGCGTAATGGTACAAACAATAGACATATGTTAACAAACAATTTCTTGTGACCAAATAGTGATTTCTTATTTACATATTTTTTACAAAAAAGGGACAATACGTTAACAAACAATTCCTAGTGTCCAGACAGTGATTCCTTATTCACATAATAATATATCTTTTACAAACAAGAGACAGACAATACGTTAACAAACAATGTCTAGTGTTCAAAAAGTAAACGACAACACGTCAACAAACAAATTCTAAGTGTCCAAATAGTGATTCCATATTTACATATTTTTACAAACAAGAGACAACACGTCAACAAACAATGCCTAGTGTCCAAATAGTGATTCCTTATTAACGTTTATTTAAAAACAAGCGACAACACTTAAACGAACAATTCCTAGTATCCACATAGTGATTCCTTATTTACATATATTTTACAAACAAGAGACAACACGTCAACAAACAATTTCTAGTGTTCAAATAGTGGTTCCTTATTTACATATATTTTACAACCAAGAGACAACACGTCAACAAACAAGTCTAGTGTCCAAATAGTGATTCCTTATTTGCATATATTTTACATACAAGAAACAACACTTAAACAAACAATTCCTTGTCAAAATAGTGATTCCTTATTTACATTTGTTTTTACAAACAAGAGAGAACACGTCAACAAACAATTCCTAGTGTCCAAATAATGATTCCTTTTTTAAATATGTTTTACCAAGGAGAGACAATACGTTAACATATCTAGTGTCCATATAGAGATTTCTTATTTGCATATTGGTACAAACAATAGACAATACGTTAACATTTAACTTCCATCGTTCAAAGAGAGATTCCTTATTCGCAAATTTTACAAACATTCGAAAAGAGACAATAACTTAGCATATAAATTCTATCGTCCAAATAAGAATGCCTTATTTGCATATTGGTACACACACGATACAATAAGTTGACATATAACTTCCAGTGCCAAATAGGGATTCCTTGTTCGCATACTGGTACAAACATTCGAAAAGAGACAATAAAGTAACATATAATTGCTAGTGGCCAATAGAGATTCCTTATTTGTATGCTGGTACAAACAAGAGACAATGGCCCAGTTGTTCAATGATCGGTTAGCTTAATCCTTGGTTAGTGTAAAATCTCAAAGTACATTTTCTCATCAAAATATGTTGACTTAACGCTTGCCCAAATATATATTCTTTATCACATGGTATTTATTATTAAGAATATATACTGAAATGAAAAAACTAACGCAACTCGGGAACTTCCGCAATATTTCGTATGTACAGTATGCTGCTAGTAATCGAATGGTACATCGCTACGTATGACCTTTGCTTTCGGAAAAAATACTAAAACGATACGTAACAGAGCAAATAGTATCCTTCAAAGTTTCATTATTGACAGAGTACGCGTTTGACTCAAGCATGTGAGCAAATTTAGGACGCAGAATTTTGCAAACTCTTTACGTTAAATACAGTACTGAATTGGCTCAATGGAACTTCAACATTTATGAATTTCTTGTTACAAAGTGTACTGTGATTAAAATGTCTGCAACATCCATCATAGTTGTGTCCTTTCTCTAACTAACTGCAACTTTTGTTTTTACAAAATATCTTGTGGTTTCTTTGGAATATTATGTGGAATTAAGTGTGCATTATATAAATTATATAGCGGAAATTCCCGAGTTGCGTTTCTTTTTCGCTTCAGTATATAATCAATGTGAGCATCCACAGAGATATCTGCTTAAGGGCATATACGTGTCGACTTGGCTTTTTTGAACTAGCATTAACATAAGCAAAAGTAGCATATAATTTGCATTTGCCCATTTGGAAACACTTCATTTACATACAATAAGGTCCGAATAAATGTTTTTTGGGCTTATGTGTACGAGTGTCAAAAGATAAACTCTCAACTATGATTTAGATATCTATATACGAGTATATGTGTACACAAAGAAACGTTGCATGTACGTAAACGACACGTATATATATGTTAGCATATATATATAACAACCACAGTTACTGCTTATCGAATTTATTATGTATAACACGATTTAAACACATAAATACTGATTTTGCCTTTCGTTAGTAGTACTCGGCACGCACATATATAGATGTAATTAATTTGATAAATGCAGCGGTTTCAGGAAACGAGAAAATAGCATCAGGCTTTAGCAAATACAACGGCTGCCTCGTCAGGCACGAACGATATTTCCCTTACAAGTGCAGGTTACCTTTGGTTGGACATTATGTGTGTATTTATGTTCATCCAACTTATAGTCAATACCGTTTATAAAGTTGTATAACTTTGATATATGAGTTACACTTTCATTTCAAAGTAAAATAAATTCCGTCTAACTTTTCCAAGTCAGTAAAGTACAAAACTATACTATAGTTCTTAGTGCCTTGCTTTTCACTTTGACAATAATGAAGTCAGGTCTGTCAACCGTTTTGCCCTAACCTCCCCACCACACAACTTCATAGTGTGCGTCTGTCGTTGCTTGCAAAAGCGGATCTATAAATGCCTTCTGATACCTCAACGACTTGTTTCTCTGTCTGCAAACGTCCTTGAAATGTATTTAATTTGTCTTACCTAGTCATTTAATTGTATTCTATGCTAACCATGTATGTGTAATTATTTTAATCATTATGTGTGTATTTATGTTCATCCAACATTGTCAATACCGTTTATAAAGTTGTACAACTTTGATATAAGAGTTACACTTTCATTTCAAAGTAAAATAAATTCCAAGTCAGACAAGTACAAAACTATACTATAGTTCATAGTGCCTTGCTTTTCACTTTGACAATAATGAACTCAGGTTACCTGCACTTTGTACGGCCGAAAACAAAACATAAATATAATTTTTATATTATATGTTTTAAACATAGTTTATGATCAACCTATTTATTAATAACCGTATATTAAGTGTACATGAACATCAGTATAATGGAGGAAAACATTTTCGTATAGAGTTCTCTCCTAAACACCGCATTGCAATAGTTAATTAACAAACGTTAATAAGGGAACTCAAGTGAGAATGTTCTGTATGCACGACCTCTTTGAAACCTAATGAGGTGACGGTTGCAAAATGTGCATCTGGAAAAACAGAAAATAGAACCACGTTAAGTAGGTTTGCGGTTCTAGACTATGAATTTTCAATGCCTTATCCACTTACCTACTGAGACAGCTTTGGAAACAAGTTAACGAAAACCTAAATTATCTACACTACCTTGCATATATAGATCACAATTGTGACGACGTCGTTTGTTTATACAATAATACGTGTTTAAAGACTCAAAGGCCTCCGGCCTCAAGCACGAACAAAAATAATATATATTATCAATGTATAACAAAGCACCAAACTATATGATACACAATCCGAACAAAATGCGAACGTTTACATAAGCAAGTGATGTGTGTTATGTATTAGTATAATTTTTGTAATGCTATTGATCTCTGTTATTTTAATATAATATTAACCTAATTTTAGAGAAAGACGTATATAAAAGAACCTATACGATCGTGTTACTATAATTATTTATTTAAATATAGGTCATGTCTTTATTCTATGTAATACACAAATCTGCATTAAGTTGTGAAGATAAATTCGATTAACATTTTGACAATCAGCCCTACTAAACAGTTCACGGGCTCATAGGTAAAACATTCTCAGCCTTCATCTTAATTAAGGATCTATTTCCCAACGCTGAATGATCATTGAAAAGGCACGGAAAGCTTGCTTATTTACTGCTAACATGCTACTTGATCGAGTAGCTCATGTATATAACCGAGGCCTTAGTAAAGTTTCTCTTTTAAAAAGCATTGGCATATTGAACAGTATCTATGGTAGCGCAATATATAATACTTCAAACTTTATTTTTATGAAGAAACGAAAGAGCAAAATAACAAGTTAGCTGTATTAAATACAACACTTTGTTGATAATTCGTAGCTTTTAAAAGAAAAACACACCAAAACACAACTATTGAAACACCTGCTTTTAGGTCTTTATATGTCGGTTTCATACTGGGAGGGCCTCATTAACAAAAACAAAATTGAATAACACCATTTTCTCATGCATGTGTGTGCCTGACGATGATTTACAGTTACCTAATATAGACATTCTCTCTCCCACCCTCCGCTCATATACAATAGGCTGGAAATAGGTCATTACGGATACCTTTATAAGATAATCTGAATAAACAAGCCTCGTTAATGGCTGCGATTCAAGTAGTTTAATCAACGTTTAAATTGTTTCGCACATTGTTGACATCGACAACAGTGCCAGATAATTCAATTACGTGATAAAAAATTACCGAGTTCCAATCGGAACAGCCAATTGAGGTGTTAATGCACCAAAGGATTTGTTTCTCCGTGGTGTAGAGTCAAATTGTGCCTAAACATGTTTCGCTGCCTTAACTTTGATACAAAATGCACAGTTTTGATTGCTTGTTATAATGTTTATTTTGTAATCAACCGACTGATGTATTGTGACCATTGCTTACTTGTTATTTGAGTTGTTTAAGTATAATTACAAAATCTAAAGTAAAAATAGTGTGAAGCAGTCAGTGGCATGTCAAAATAAAAAGTGAAGTATTCAGCGAAGTGGCCTTTACTTAAATGATACATGACTGTATCGAAAAGTGTATTTTGGAGAACACTACAACTGTTGGATTGATATGTCTTTTAAAACATTGAAGGGATAACAATGAACAATTATTTAAATACATTATTTAAATATATATACATATATACAACGAAGAAGGAGAATATATGATGCATTTGCATCTCGATTTGAGTAACCGGTAAAGATTACCGGCGGAAATTACCGACGCAGTTCGTATTGTTCGCCGATTTCCGGTTCAACCCACTGTTACATGTATATCTGGACATTCGAAACAGCACATATCTAAGCTATCAGAAAGTATGTGTCTAAGCCAGCTCACAAAAATCGTAAAACAGTTCAAATGTGCTGAAATACTCACTAAATTTACTTTATTTTCGTTCAGGTTGGACATATCATTTGCATTGTTATGAATACGCAGTTAGCTTTTTGTTTTGCTTGTGATTATGGGGGTGTGATAGATGTAAATGTATTACAGTATGAGCATATACTAATATGAAATAGCGATCTAAACTTTCTAAAACGAATTATTTTTGTTTAAGAGAAACTAACTTATACTCATATTTTCTGTTCGCAAACGTCTTTAAATACACCAACATAATTTTAAATTGCCGTTTCCACCAAATACCTATTGTCCGCAAACACTGAAGTTGTTTCATCTGGAATAGTCATGATGTTTTAGAAAGAAACTTGACTGAAAGGGATCTTTTATAATAAAACATAACTCAACAAAGAAAAGAAGAAATCTTGGAGCACTGCTCACCTCCCCTTTATTAAATAGTCGAACAATGGAAGCTATCATCTGATCACATCGGCGGATAATAATTGCATTCCTCCTTGAAAAGAATTGGAATAAACAGATATTTATATTTATTTGCATTATGTCACCATGAATGGGAGAAATATTGTATTATTCATTTTGTAGTCTATAAACTATTGTAATGGTTTAATGCTGAATACAATTATGTTATGTTATGTTATTTACTGTACATTTGTTTGACATTGTTTATTTATTTTTTTACACACCTTTGTTTATTGGGCTAGCCAATATGTTAAGATATGTGTGCAAATACAACATAATATTAAATGGGTGTAAGGAACGAGGTCTTATTAACCATATTGAGTATTTGGATAACAAAAACAAATCGGAGGCCCTGGCGGTTCTTTTTACATTGTGATATGTGTTTTCCAATTTCGGTATCTTTTGTACGAAGTTCATGTTTAAAAGCTGTTTTATAATAATGCAATACTTTACATTATTTTCGCAACAATAAAACTTGTCAAATTTATCGGTGTCTTTAACAGTGGTAAATTAATTGAAAACATCGAAAAGCTCCAAACATACCATATGTTATAGTTTACAAAATGTAAGCTTTTACTATTGTTTAATGTACAAGTTGTTTCCTTCTTTGTCATTGGGCACCTTTTAAGATACGTATACTTAATAAACCTTTATGCCCAGAAGGTAATGAACTTTAGCTATTATATATATAAAAATTATATATATATATATATATATTTTTATATCCGCTGGTAAGTGGTTTGTACAACATTTTCTCCACATATAATATGTAATGTTTGTACTTGTATCTTATAGATCCCACGTTACAGAAAGTTCGCTATTCTGAATTTAATTCTCTCACAAATAATATAATAATAATATCACTAAATTCAGTGTATCAGTATGATCTGGCGTCTTTCTATGGTAAAATGTTGTATATATACCTGAGGTTATAATCATGTAAAGTGAATCCTCTATCGTATAAATTATACGCTATGGTTGTCGTTATTTGACGGAAAGGCACGAAGACATCCGACACGTTCAGTAGTACGACCTTAGTATCACCCGTCCACCGAAACCAATCTTTTTAGGTTGGCTAGGTGGCCGAGGGGTCTAAGGCGTCGGCTATTGTGCAAGGCGCTGTGTCGAAGTTGGTGTCCTAGGTGCGGGTTCGAATCCGCTGGTAAGTGGTTTGTACAAAATGTTCTCCACATATATATATATAAATATGTATATACTTCATAAAACAGTGTCACAATGTAATTTATTTTATTTACTCATCTTGTAATTAATTTATTTTTTCTGCTTTTCGTGTGTCTGTGAATTATTTAAAGCAAAGGATATACATTGTAAATATAAAATATTCAATTTGTATACTTTCAAATGCAGATTGGCAATATAATGCAAATGAGATGAGGTGGCTAAAAGCATTTTGTACACGGACGAGACTAGTATTAAAAGTATCAAAATTAATATTTTTAATTAAAAGGTGACTTTGCATTCTAATCAATAATTTTTCTAAGGCGTGAAGCCAAAACGATTATTTTCCATATTTGAACTATTATCAACCCTTTTCTGTTTGTTGTGACGCATACTTTGCTTTTTTCTTGTAATTGTTGTGTGTTTTGTATGTGTATTTCTGACTGTGTCTGTGAATGCTACATTAGTCGATAGTCTAGACTATATGTTTCATAAATTATAACATTAAACATAAGATCAGCTTACTACATTTCAGTGAAGAATCAATGCAAATGCCAATAGCTTTGATATGTAAAGGCTAAATAAGTAACACTTTATATCGTAACAATAGTAAATTCAGATAATCAGACTAATTGGTCGGGCTTCTTGTTCTAGCCAATGTTTTTTGGGACTTTTCAGACAGTTTAATTGGTACCTCAATAAGTTGCATATCAGTGAAACAGACATGTTTATTGGTAAAACAAAATACCTTACTTTTTAAAATCGGTTGCGAAATAAGCATTTCACATGCGAAAGATGTTTTTGGTATGGCATTTTCAATGCACAATTCTGCTGCATCAAAAATTAGATATATTTTTTCAGACATTTTATCCAAACATGGTCTTATTGTGTTGGATAAATGTAAATTAAAACAATCTGAAAGTTGTATAGCAAACTACAAAGGTTGATTGAAGTTATTTGAGATATTTGAATTTTCTGTTGTTCCAGCAACAAGGAATTTACATGGGAAAATCCCCATTAAAAAGCATTTTGGATGTTAACTATTTACTTCTCAACCGATCTTCAAAACTAATGTAATTTTTATTTACCACTATAAATTCCAGTTCCAGTGGTATATTATCTATGAACCTGTTTTCAAAATTGATCATGTTAATGCTGTAAAACCTTTGGTTGAAACAAGCGCCCCAAACAATAGTTTTAGTGTTCCGAAAATACTCTTAACATATTGCTTATCATATTTCATTCAGTGACGTGAACAATTTGAATATTTATTACTTTTAACTATATTTCCGTCCACTTTCTCGTTAGTGTAAGACATTTCATTTAAAAAGTGCGTTAATATTATACGAAATCTAGCGTACAATGGCACAAAACAGCAGTTGAGTAACACAACGTATTTTAAACGATTTAACCTGTTACAATTGCACCTTATGATGTTGATAACCCTTTACAAATGTAAGATTCCGTTTATCAAATGACATCTTTTGCTTACGTTTTCACGAAAGAATGAATAACTAACTTTCAACAAATGCAATTGGTTTCCTCGAATATTCTCGTTGAACATTGCATGATTTCAGTCAAGTAGAAGAAATGCTCAGTGATCTTATTTAGCCCACTCTAGAATCCCGTCGCAATCAAGCGAGCATCTCATTCGTCTATAAAATGCATAAGTACCAGGTTATTATAGACAAAGATAAGCACCAGGTTATTAAACCCACTTCCCGTAGAATGAGAGTAAATCATGAGTTTCAATACAACAGACCTAGTGCCTTCACTGATGCCTATAATGATGAACTGAAATGTTCATACTTTCCGAGAACAATTCCATTGTGGAAATGTCTCCGCCTCGCCGCAGTCTCCTCTGAAACTATGGAGGGATTTAAAATACTAAAAGGCAAAGGTTTACAGTTAAAATCCTCTGACCTATTCCTTGTAAATAGTTTTATATGGTGGCCAGGCAGTTGCTAAATATCACCCTTTGTTTGCGTTTGAGTATATGTTTTAACAAGCCACCACTAATCATGCCAGTATCATCCTATAGGATCGTATGTATTATCTACAGAAAGAAAGAACTATGTCATCCAATGTTATTACACATAATGGAAAAAATATTTTATTACACGGTATGCATGCGATCTCATTTGACAATACATCGTATTAAATTAAAACAATCTAAATAACACAGACTGTTAAAAGAGTAAGTGTTATGAGGTAAAAAGAGACTGTGTTTAAAAATCCGCAACAAGCGCTTTCGCTCTCGGCTGAGTGTTCGGACTCTTTATTAAATCTAGGTCCCGTGTTCGTATCTGTGACATCATATCTGCTTTCATTCTTGGATTCCCCAGGCTGCGTAATGTCTTGGGTTGTTCCGCTTTCATATGGTACTGTTACTTCATTGTAAATGTCTTTGCTTTCATTATTGGGTCCTCCGGGTATTGTACGTATGCCTTGTGTTGTTTCACTTTCATCTGTTGCTGTTACTTCATTGGATATTACAAGAGATGGCAAATCTTTTGGTTTCTATAATAAACAAAAATGGCTGAGAAATGAAAATGCATTCACTTTTGTGTTGCATCGTTAACATATCTTATAAAAGTCAGTATTTAAAGATGCATGCGTACTCTAAAAAAATAGTTAATATATAAAATGTAAATGCTATGTAGAAATGTAACACCGCATGCAATTACTTAAACAAGGAGAACTATAACATGACTTATGACACTATATGGGGAATGGATTCGTTCTGCATCTTTGAAAGTAAAGAAGACATCTTTTTGCGATGTTAATTAGCAATACTTGTGATTTTATTCGTGTTATTTTAAAAGGGTTCGACTATCATGATAAATAATCATCATGCAATTGTTAGGGCAATAGTAAGTTTATATTTCTTCAATGTCAAGAATATAAAAAGTAAACACTGCCCAAATGTGTTAAGAGAATATATATACCTGTGTTTTGGTGTTATCTCCGTTCGTACGCATGCGTGTTTATTGTAATATCAGCATACCCACACGTTGTTAGTGCACGTGAAAAAAGCAAAATATGTAGAATAGTAGACAAAAGTTCGATGTGAAACAATGACAAAATGGTAGAGAATGCGTTTTAATGTAATACGTGGCTAGATGATATTGTAACAAGTTCCGTAGAAAATATAGACATTGAAATATCGTCGATGTTATCCAACATATAAACGGACACGAGCTTACACCGCAATTTGTGCAAACAGAGCAACGCCTTTCAATTAACATTACTCAACAGCAAATACATGACAATCGTGTTGAGCATTTTTGAGTGGTAAACATATAGATATAAAAATCGACCAGGAATAGCAGCATTCAAGGACGACAGTCAACCACAAACACACACCGAAACAAAGAACACATTTAAAGATGAATAAAAGGCCAAATAAGACATCAAAAACAGAAAAGGGTTGACAATAGGGCTACCGCCTGGGAACTGTCAGTGACAAAAAAGGCCGCTATGGGTTTAAACCAGGTTCTAGGGTGCACCAAACCTCACACCTAAACTACTGTCGACCAATACAACGGGACAGTGTAAGAAAAGAAATCCCGCCATGAACTATTTTTTAAACAACAACGCAGCATTAATAGGCAATATAAGTAAAACACAAAGATGCTCGTGTAAATATAAATACAAATATACAATAGCATAGAAAGCCACAAAGAAGGTACCCAATGACCTGCAGAAGCCAGAGCAAAAAGAAAATAAACCATTGAGGACACGACAAGAAAAGACTGCAGACAAACATCAAACGTCACCGTCCTTTTGAGCTTTAACATGTCTGCCACCACAATAGTCGTTACACAATTGCATTACATCTTATTTCTTCTTAAATGGTCTTAGCCAGATATACTTTTCTAGTATTCTGACAATGTCGGTTTCGAACGAACTTTTATCCTAGGCCTACTGCAACAAAACTTAGTTTGAGTCTGTTTTCTATCATCAGTAAATATTCAATTATCTCATGAAATCGCGATCAAACGTAATATAATATGTTATGGCTACTTATTTACTCCGAGTGATTTAAATGTGTAACTTAAAACCTCGAGTATTAACTATAACAATATACATCTCCACTCCTCCAACCCAGGTGGAACATGTATATCGTCACCTTAGAGGTAAAATGGGAGCATATGAACAAAGAAGACACATAGCATATTTTACTTTCAAGGTACCGATATGTATGAAACACGAAAAGAGCATAGCAGACAATACCTACTGTTGGATCAAGCATGTGTATGTTGTCAAAACTATAACAGTTAATGCACTAAACTCTTTTTATATTAACTTTACATTTCTATTGCATTTCCCATAAATGAACTATTTTAACGTGTTGCACTTCAATTCTCAGTGAAAAACAGTCACGTCTGGTGCGGAGCTAAAACAAACAAGGTGCAGTGAATTTGTCGGATGAACTTGTTTTGTTTGTATGACGTAACATCTCATGCTAATTGCCGTATGTTGCTGTAAAATGCGTGTAGTGTTGGCAACGTCGCTGTTAAAGCACTATTTTGGCCACAAATGCACGTTTTTATGAAAGTCTGAAAAACAGACAGAACAAACATAATGTAAATATAGGGATTGAATTCGATAGATCGATCTTTCTACGTGGGTATGGAAAACATATGACTTGTTTAAAGTGCGCGAAGACCCAAAATAGATCCAGAAGTGAATGACATCTAGCAAGAGAGTGGAGCGGTGGTATACTTGTTCTAAGCGTGATTTACCGATTTGAACATCTGATCTTAACTACTTTCAAAACGAAGCAGTGATTAAGTTGCTTGCTACCGTATACGCCCTCCAGCCTCTGGTTGAGCAGAACTCAGTATTTAAAATGTCAACAGTACGAAAAGTTTAGCCATCCCGAAAATGGTATGCATATGACGGTGAACATGCAATGAGGTATTTTCATACCATTCCATGTCCAGCGGCGTATGGTCCCAGTTTCTAACAAAATGTTTTGCTTAAATTAAAAAAACAATGCGCGAAATAAACAAAATGGAGTTATGTTGGGAGCAGAGGTTATGCAAGCTGTGTATCATAATTAACAGTTTTAACCATCAGTATCAGTCTTCAAATCAAGTAAGAAGATAAGTGACTGGACTAGTATTATTATATAAAACGTGACTGAAATAATGTTATACTAACACTAAGTGACAAAGTGTTATTAGTACATGTTAGTGAACGGTTAATGCCACAATTGATAGTTGTCATTAGTAATAGTTTAAATCATATTAATAATAGGAATACCTTATATATATATATATATATATGTACTTATTTCACACCTTTATAAATCTAAACAATCACTTTCTGTATTTCTAACAATATAATAATCCTATATTTCCACTGTTGAACTCAGAGCAGATGCATAAGAACAAAACAGTTATATTAGTTTCATGTTGTACTTCATCTGGTATCTAGATTCCCAGAAATATACTGAAAGGAAAACGAAACGCGACACGGGAATCTCCGCTATATATTGTATGTACAATATGCCGCTGTTAATCGAATGGTACATTGCTACGTAAGATCTTTCCTTTCGGAAAAAATACTAAAACAACACGTAACACGACGAATAGTATTCCTGCAAAGTTTCAATATTGACAGAGTACGCGTTTGGCTAAAGTATGTGAGCAAACTTAGGACGCGAAATTTTGCAAACACTTTACGTTAAATACAGTACTGAACTGGCTAATTTTTTCAAAGAGGTCATATTTATGAATTTCTTGTTACAACGTGTACTGTGATTTAAACGTCTACAACATCACAGTTGTGTCCTTTCTCTAACTAACTGCAACATTTGTTTTTACAAAACATCTTAGAATTTCCTTGGAATATATATGGAATTAAGTGTGCAGTATATACAATATATAGCGGAAATTCCCCTGTCGCGTTTCTTTTTTCCTTTAAGTGTATATATTTAGTAGATGTATAGTACTGTTTTGATTACTGACATTTTTGTTTCAAATTATATATATATTTATTTATTTTGAATTATATTTTACACAGTTAACAGTTAATAAATGTTGAAACTATTCATTTTGTTCCGTTCAACTAATAACGGAAATATGAAGTTGGAAGTAAAATGTAAAACGTTTTGTTAGATATATAGGTTTGAAATAAAGAAATCATTTAACAGTGTTGAGTACAATGTTAAGTATAAGTGTTGCAGACAGACTCCACATTTGTTCTCGGCTTCATTATTCAGATATCAGTATTGTACTCTACGTTTTTAAATAAACCCATGCCATATATAAGTATATATTATCATGTAAACTGAATACAATGTCAAAAACATTGCACACAGTGTGTTTGAAACACTCACTTATTATAGAATCCTGCTATAAGCCTTAGTGACGTTATAGTGAACAGGATGACACCGTTTATTACAGCTGACAGATATGATAAAATATCATAATTACTAGTCTAAGAGTAAGGGTCACTTCGAGTGGACATGCCTTACATATAGATATTATACCACTAGATACCAATGTTAAAGTGTCACATATTAATGATTTGCTGCAAATTCATCTCAAGTATGGATAATACAGCAGTGTAATGTTCATATAGAAAACTAATTTTCCACTTGAAAAATCACCAGAAAAGATGGGGTCACAAGACATGTACGAAAGTTCTTGTTTGTTTACTAAACAGGTCAAGGGTACAGCTGTTTTCATTGATTGACTGTTTTCATTGCTCACAAAGTGTAAGCAAAGAGTCGAAATTTCGAAAATGTTTATTAGTGATCCAGTAAAACTTATTAATACACTTCTTATACGTACAACCACAAAATTGAATAGAAATGGACAGTTTTCCCCTGCTTATAATGCCCGCTTTCAATCAAAAAAGGAGGGATTACTTTTTATTATAGGAAATACATTCGACTACACCTCGGAGGCTTACATGTAATTAGTGGTGGTAAACCTATAGGATCTCAATTTCCACAAGAGGAGATACAATACTCCAGAATGCTTACTCTAGTAATAATGCTTTTATTATTTACCTTCATAATCATGATAAGAATGCTCGTAAATGTTACAACACATGCAGACGACCAGTTTGTTTACAAAGGTCGATGACGAGGTCACATGATGCCATACGTCACACGACGTCATGATCTATATTTAGTAGGCTAGTGGTGATACCATATCGGAAAACACTACTAGCAATATATGTTCTTTGTCCTCCAATGTCATTAAATAAAAGCAATATGTATATGTTATTGGTAGATATATTATTAATGTAATTACCGCGACAGAAGTAACGATGTATATCTTTTCCGCTATGTCCGTGTCAGTATTGTTTGATATCTCCGCTTGTTCTTTGTCGTAAACACCTCCTTTCGGTGACCACTCGCCAATCTGCGAATTGTATAAAAATAAAGTATGAAATGAGAAATCTGGAAATCGCCGAACACGATACATACAAAAAATATTGCTGTCTCGGTTTGACTGAGACTGTTCATGAACGTAGTGAAATGGCTCTGAGTCGCACCTGAGAATTTTTACAAAGAGGAAAAAAGTAGTGCAATTGATTATTAGATTGAAAACTTTGTACGACATAAGGTAAAGTTGCAAAACGTGGTTCTTCGTATTTACAGAGAATGTTTGTATGGAAATGGACGGATAGGAAACCCCGGGACACAGCCATGTTTTACCATAGGAATTTCATGTGTACAACTTTTATAGTATAGGAGTTGGCGATCATATATAAACAAAACCTATCAAAATTTATTCTGTGATTCATAAGAAGATTATTTAAGGTTCTGATCATATATGTTAATGGCGGCCATCTTGGATAATGCATTGATATAATTTGTATAATTTTGAAAGGCATTGCCTTCAGAATCATCCAAGTGAAATTTGGTCAAAGTTGCGGTGCAGTTTCTGAGATGTTGTTTACCTTCCCCAAGCCCACCCTTCAACGGCGACCATCTTGGATATGGCGTTGTCCTAATTTTAACAAATCATTGACGTAAGGATCATCCATCTGAAGTTTAGTCAAAAGTGACCAAGTAGTTTTGCAGAATGTTTTTTTTTTTAAAGGATTTTCATATATATAAATCTATATACAACTGTGACCCTCGGAGCGGGGCAAGATATGACCCATGAGTCATCATTAGAACAAGTTTGGTAGAGGACCATAAGCTAATGCTACATACAATATAGGAGAGATTTATGTCTTGTGCTTTTAGAGAAGTAGGTTTTTTAAATTCCATATATGGTAAAACATGTAAAATCTCCATATACAAACTTTAGAACCCCGGGGCACAGCCATTTTTGACCCAAGAAACGTCATTTGTAAAATTATTTCAGCCTAGGAGTTAGCGATTATTTATAAATAAAAATCGGCAAAATCTGTACAGCGGTTCATGAGAAAAAGATGTTTTAAAGTTTTGAACATATATGGTAATGGCGGCCATCTTGGATGTCGCATTAACCTAATTTGTATAATTTTGGAAGGCATTGACCTCAGTATCATCCACGTGAAATAAGGTCAAAATTGTCCATGGAGACGTTGTTTAACAAAGGGCTAACGGACGACGGACGGACGAACAACCGACAAAAAGAGGTCACAATAGCTCACTTTGAGACTACGGCTCAGGTGAGCTAAACATGCTTGCTACGGGTCACACCCTCTACCTCCGGGTTGAGCAGAACTCAATATTTAAAATGTCAACAATACGAATGTTGAGCCATCCCGAAAATGGTATGCATATGATGGTGAACATGGAACCTTCAATGAGGTATTTTCATACCATTTCATGGCCAGCGGCGTATGGTCTCAGTTTCTAACAAAATTCTTAGCCCTAAACAAAAACAATTGGCGAAATAAACAAAATGAAATGTAGTTAGGAGCTATGGTGGCTGATTTCCGCCATTGTCGTCTTTTTGTCTTTTCTTTATTTCGCTCACGAAAAGACGACGGAACGAAAAGACGACAGGACGAAAAGACGACAAATGCAGTGCGAAAAAACGACAGAACGAAAAAGATGACAGAACGAAAAGACGCCATTTCAAGGGCGAAAAGACGACAGAGCGACACGCGAAAAGACAAAAAGACGACACTTCAGCCGCGAAAAGACGCCATTTGATTTTGTCAAAAGTCGGTATATAAGCAGAAATCGAAGCGTAAACTTTCACATTTTTATTTTGCCTCCGTACATGTGATAAACAAATAGTTTCCCAGAACGGGATTTGAACCACAGCCTTGTACTTGTAAGTTTTGAAAGATGTAAGCTGAACCACTAGACCACTGCTATTTATTGGTATGTTGTAGCATTTTTTCACTATATAGGCATTACGTAATAACAAGATCGCGCACACAAACTCATCATGCGCTAAATAACATGTCGAGATTAGGTTGATTTGAGGCTATGTATTAGTTTCATATTGATAACATACAGTATTACACCAGGCAATGTTAATTTACACCTGCAGCAATTGATCCATCTTTAGTTGCGTTCAAAGTTATTTTGCCTCATAATATATGGTAATTAGTATACTGTTTTCTCAAGTACCGTTGTAGTTCAGACTTGAAATCAGAAGGTCGTGTGCTCGAGCCCCGAAAGAAGCTAAATTATTTTTGTAAAAATTACTGTTACCTGTGCATAGGTACGATATGCACCGGTCGATGTATATACAGTAAATTATTTCCTGCGCTATATTTGCTCGCTTAAATACCCGATTTCGACATGAGCTGGTGAACATGAAGTTACAAACAAAGACACGCCTACAAAGAAAAAATCGATTGATATAGGGACTCCGTAGCTTTAAGGACTATTGGTCAGGATATTTGATAAAAAAGGTGGGTGGGGAATGGTATCTACAAATTGACCACATGCACTATGTGATAAAAAAAAAGAAGTATATCAATTAACTATATACATAATGGAGACACGCTAGTTGAAATGCATTTAGTTATAACTAAGCAAAGAAAGTAGAATGGATAAAAATCGTTCGTATATTTTTAGTACATAAATATTCCTTATTTTCAATTAATTATCCTAATATTATCAATGGTTACATAAATAATGATATGTAAACTAGTGCAGACTACATTTATTTTGGCCCAAAATAATACCTTTATTTTTAATTGGGACTATTTCAAGACACCATACTCGGAAAAGATCATAGTGTGACTGCATTAGTTCTTATATTAAGAAATGAAGTATTGTGTGCCGTCGATGGATGATTGCGATAATATTATAAACCAAATCTTTTCAGGAAATAAAAGTTAAAACAACAAGTATTTTCGCATCAAACTTTTGGATATTAAACTCAATGTTTTTATTCTTGTAACTTTTTTATTATTTTTTTTGTACATTTCAAGTGCATTTTATTACTGTTCTCTTTAATAGTATTGACCTTTTAAAAAGAAAACGTGTCTATTTAATGCAAACACATATTTACCATTCCCCACCCACTTTCTTTCAAATATGGCTGACCAATAGTCCTTAAAGGGAAACATGGCAATGTTGATTTTTTTAAAACTCGCGCCGTCCCGTTAAGTTTTCTTCGTAGTTTGCATCAATAATATAATACAATCAATGGTAGTATAACAAAACCAACGAGCTCGTTTTTAATTATATGCTAGCAGGTTTAAAGTCAAAATGAAATTAGATATTAAAGGGACACATGGCAATCTTGATTTTTTGAAAACTCCCGGCGTCCCGTTAGTTTTTCTAAATAAGATCTATTATTTCAATCATTAATAATAATTATAAGATTAGTATAAACCAAATTGTTTTTGTATATTACTGACTATTGATAATTATGCACCAATAATATATTTCAAAATTTGGTAAAATAACATAGGAAATTGAAAACACAAACTTTTATTTAACAATAATGCAAGCCGGTTTAATGTCAAAATGTTCCTTCATAAATAAGTAGAGACGCTTATATTGATGCTTGTCCCTTTAAATAGAGATGTTTCAATATCGCTGTATGTCAATATATATGTGTAACTGTTCCTGCGTTTCAATTATACGTTTACACAGACCCATGGGTAGGCTCCATGTACATTACAAGTAACAAGTACAACTGTATAGTTGTAGGTGGTACGCTTGTATGGGCTCACCTTACTCGGTCGGTGGTTTAGTCCAACATTGTACACATCCATCTTGTAGTTCCGTCGAAATCCATACTGGTCAAATTCTATATTACCAGTAACGCCGTCGAAATGAAGCTGAAAAACAAGAATTATTATTAAATCAAAGTTAAGTATTATTGTGAAGAATATGCTTTCTATAAATAACATGCTTAGTACATGTATAAATAACATGCTTAGTATGAATAATATGGTTACTATTACGTATGGGACGCCTAATAACATAAACTCAATGATTTTAACCCCTTTTCAATTATTTGAAGAGAGTTCTAATTCAATTGAAGAGAGGTCTAATTCAATCGAAGAGAGGTTAGATTATGCTGAATTGTACCTCTCTTCAAGTGAATAAGACCTCTCTTCAATTGAATTGAACATCTCTTCAATTGAATAAGACCTCTCTTCAGTTGAATTATACCTCTCTTCAAATAGAGATGTTTAGTTAATTCAGCTTCAGTTATTTGAAGCGAGCTCTAATTCAATTGAAGAGAAGTTCAAATCAATTGAAGAGAGGTCTAATTCAAAGAAAGGTCTAATTCAATTGAAGAGAGGTCTAATTCAATTAAAGAGAGGTCTAATTCAAATGAATTAGATTTGAAACTCTCTACAATTGAATTAGACCGATGTTTAATTCAGATGTAATTGAAGAGAGGTCTAATTCTATTGAAGAGCGGTTTAATTCAATTGAAGAGAGGTCTAATTCAATTGAAGAGAGGTCTAATTTAATTGAAGAGAGGTCTAATTCAATTGAAGAGAGGTTCAATACTGAACTCCATAATTACGTGTATGCTCATCCATAATACGCTGTATATAAATAATATGCTTACTATAAACAAGAGGCCCAAGAGGGCACGTGGACGCTCTACTGGCTACAAATAAAGTTTATGTATAAGGGGCCATAACTCTGCCAAAATTAATGCAACTGGAACACAGCAATGAAATGCGCAACTAGGCTTGGTACTGATCATCCCTGCCAAGATTCGCTGAAATCCAGCCTGGGGATCAGGATAATTAGTCAGGACAAAATGTGTGTATTAAAACCTTAAAAGGGGCCATAACTGTACAAAAATCATTCAACCAGAACACGACAATGACAGGGCACAACTGGGCTTGGTACTTATCAGCCCTGCCAAGATTCGTTGAAATCCGGCCAGGAGTTCAAAAGAGACTAGTCTGGACAAAGTGGCCATAACTCTGCCAAAAATCATTCAACCTGAATACGGTGATGATATGCACACCTAGGCTTGATACTGATCATGCATGTCAAGTTTCGTTGAAATCCGGCCAGGGGTTCAGGAGAACTAGCCTGGAAAAGATGTTTTTGTATAAAAAAAAACTTTAAAGGGTCATAACTCCGCCAAAAATCGGTCAACTGGAATTCGACGATGATATGAAAACTAGGCTTGTTACTGATCATCCCTGCAAAGTTTCGGTAAATTCTGGCCAGAGGTACAGGAGAACTATTACAGACAAAGTTTGTGTATTAAATTTTTTAAAGGGGCCATAATTCCGCCAAAAATCATACAACTGGAACACGGCGATGATATGCCCAACTAGACCGGAAACTGATCATCCCTAAACAAATGGGTTTAAATCCGAGGAGGGGTTCAGGAGAACTATTCCAGACAAAAGCCCGTTAAAACTTTAACGGGCCATAACTCGGCCAAAATCAATCAACAGTAACACGCTGACGATATCATATATATACAACTAGGCTTGGTACTGATCATCCCTGCAAATTTGTATTTCACATCATATAACTTTGTTAAACAGACCCATATATGTTGCTTCCTCCTTCTCTGGTCAGATCCCCCATACAGTATTGATAGTAACTTATATGTATACCTCCACCCATATCACCCTTGTTTAAAAATTCGGGTTAATTTATATCGCCATGACTAATGTACATGTATATTTCATTTATTTGTTTTGATAAATGTTTTAATACATCATATTCCTTGCCTACAGTATATGGAATTACGTTAAAAATTACGAAAGCCCTAAATGATACATATTACACGTATACACATATATACGGTTGGCAGCTGTCAGATCGCAATAAGTAAACAAAACCATGTGACTTTAAGGCGTCGGAACTTTACCTTGTGTGTACTAAATATAGCTACTTGACCCAGTGAACTATTGCCCCCAAAGGACCGGCAAGCTCTTGGTGACAAATTTGTAACACTTATTTGAATATGGGTATACTATTATCAGCGGCCGTGAATTATTCGTTGATCGTAATGTATGTGTAAACTAATGGACAGTGCGTCTTTTTTCCATTCCTATCACCAGTAGTAGTATAACATGTTGGTAGTTCTTTCTCATTTGTCCCCCAATCGAAGTTCTGCGTTCTAGATAAAGACACAGTGTCACGAAGCGCCCGCAGTACACACTTAGAGGTAAACATCGAAGCGTGTACTTTAAAAGCATCTTGTTTTGCGTTTTCTGCTGCATGCTATACATTTACAGGAAGTCTCGGTGATTTTAGCCATATTTTAGCTATCCGTCACTGATAGACAAATAACTGCACTTAGCAGGGTTTACTTATATAAACTACTGAAACATGACGAGGTAAATATATAATAGTGTGCATGTGTGGATGTCGGGTTCTGACCACAGGCAGACGGCGCGTACCCTAACCCGCCCACACCCTACCCCCCCTCTACTACCCCCTCCCCCTCTACGACCCCCTCCCCCTCTCTACTACCCCCTTCCCAACTGTTTCTCTACTACCCCCCTTAAATATGTTTTCAATAAACTGTTCTACTTGGTTTTCAATGAAAAAAAAAATAAAAAATAAATACATACTCTCTATACCATATATATGGTATAGAGAGTATGTATTTTTTTTTTTTTTTTCATTGAAAACCAAGTAGAACAGTTTATTGAAAACATATTTAAGGGGGGTAGTAGAGAAACAGTTGGGAAGGGGGTAGTAGAGAGGGGGAGGGGGTCGTAGAGGGGGAGGGGGTAGTAGAGGGGGGGGGTGGTAGGGTGTGGGCGGGTTAGTACGCGCCGTCTGCCTGTGGTTCTGACAGGAGTGCCCTCTTCAACAGACGTTGACATCCAGTACCGACTTATCTCAGTTTAAATGTTTTTGTTTAAATAAATTTATGAACCACATATGCGTGCAGGGTGTATGTAAAAGGGAACTCTTGATATACTTTTAAAACATTGTTTACATATTATTCGCTACTGTCACACTGATATGCATAGTTATCCTATTTGGTAACTGATAGTATATTAGGTCAAGATCAATCGAGATATATAAGTGTATGGGGGTTTACTCATAAATATACAAGTGTATGGGGTGTTTATGGATAAATAATAAAAAGAACTTATTTAATTGTTATCCAAATTGACATTAAATGCTATGAATATGTCACATGGTTCTGTTTTTATTGACATGCAAATAGTTTTATTCTTTGTTGGTATTCAAACATGCATGTGTGTGCAAATAATTTAAAACTTAAATAGAAACGACGCTTTTAATATTACAGATAAAATCATGTTCACTAAGCTTGTTATATTTGTTTAACATGAATAGGTTCAGGAAAAAAGGTTTTCGTTTATATGCACACATTGACAGTTTACCATAAACTTGAAAAGTGCTTGTGTAAATATACATGATGTTACTGGTTGAGACATTGGGTGATATCAAAAAAAGTAGTAGTAGTAGATAAGTTTTTCTTTATCCTCGCCGTGTTGATACTAGTCATTTTGGCGAGCGTTTCAATAGAAGTTTATGGTTGCCGAAGAGTCCAAGTAGATAACATCCCTCGTCCAAAGTAGTTTATCGTAGATAGCAGTCAAAAAAAGTAAGAGTTGTAAGCATGAGTGTTAAAAACATAATTAATTTATGACAGCTTGTAATGGCATTTTCTACTACCTATAGATATGAATTTACCAGTTATTTGCTAGCTTACTTACTTTTCTTTCTTTTTTTTAAAACTTTATAATGCTAGTTTAATGTTTCAACTTTATAAGTCATAATCTTCAAACATATTTTGTTCACTGTTATCCGTTATGACTGCCCTGGTAAAATGGGTTTGTGCGAATAAATACGAATTAGGATCCTTAAAAAAATCACTTCCGCTTGAATGTCAAGTTTTGGTAATTGATACTCAAAATGTATAGCTGGATGTGTATAAAATAATAAATACTACATTTTTGATTATAATAATCTTTAGTATAACAGTATGTGCTGAATCCATCACTAAGTTTAACACAGCCAGAGAATGAAAGAGATGAAAAAGAGATGTTGTTGTCATATTAGAAAAACAGACATTGTTGTGTACATTATTTTGAACATTGTTATTTTAGTCAATAGAAAAATATGCGCTCTTTATACAGTTATTATATGCAATCAAGAAAACAGATACAGGTCATGGAACATCAAGCCTTTAACAGTCAATATTCATGGAGTCGATACAAACTATACATTAACCTACACTATTTTATTAAATTATGAGTGATATAAAATTTGGAAGTATGAATTGTAGGGATTTATATTCTGATCAAGTAAAGAGGAGAGACATTTTTTCAAGGTGTAGTGATAGATATGACATTACTTTTCTTGTTGATACACATTCAACTAAAGAGATAGAAAGCAAATGGGGGACTGAATGGGGCTGTGATGCAATATTTTCTTCATTTTCAAGCTCAAGTAGAGGTACCGCAATCTTGTTAAATAATAAATTTAGTTACAAAATTAACAAAGAATTCATAGATAATTTCGGAAATTTCATAGTGTTAGATATTACAATTCAGGAGCAAAGAATGACTTTAGCTGTAGTGTATTGACCAAACGAAGACAAGCCGCAATTTTTTCATGATTTCTTTACTGTTATTGAAAGCTTTGGTAACACTTCTTATATTATTGGCGGGGACTGCAATGTGCCACTAAATTATGATATGGACACATACAATTATAAACACAAAAATAATATAAAATCAAATAAAACACTTTTAAGTATTATGGAAAGTTTAGACTTACATGACATCTGGAGAATATTTAATGACAATGTTAAAAGATATACTTGGAGAGGCCCTTTTAATAAGATGGCACGTTTAGACTATTTTCTTGTGTCATCTGATTTCCAAGATTGTGTCGAAAAATGTTCAATCGATATTTCTTATAAATTTGATCATTCAGCAATCTCAGTTAATTTTTTATTCATTGACCAAAAACGAGGCCTTGGCACATGGACATTTAATAACAGTCTACTAACAAACATTGAATATGTTAATACTATCAAACAAACTATTGCTGAAAACATAGAACAATACAGATTGGATAATGAAAATGAACAACAAGAAATTGAATTTAGCATAAATGAACAACTATTTTGGAAGACTCTTAAGATTATGATTAGAGGTAGAACTATTTCATTCGCCTCATTTTTAAAAAGAGAAAAAAGAAAAAAGAAAATGAAATAGAGGCTAAAATTAAAAATTTATATGTTTTAATAGACAATGGTGATTTCTCAGTTAATAATGAAATTGATCAGTTACAGATAGCATTAAAAACAATTCGAGATGAACGAATAAGAGGAGTTATTTTAAGAACAAAAGCGAAATGGTAAGTCGAAGGAGAAAAATCCACTAAATATTTTTGTAATTTAGAAAAGAGACAATATACTGAAAAATTTATATCAAAACTTATTAAAAATGATTTACAGGAAACAAATGACTTAAAAGAAATACTTACTGAACAGAAATACTTTTATGAAACTCTTTATAGTTCTAAACCTTCTACATCGCAGGAACACGAAGATTATTTTTTTTGTTACAAACAATCCATTTTTAAATAAACTAAACGAAGAAGAACGGGAGTCATTAGAAGGACATCTTAGTGTACACGAATGTTTAAATGTTTTAAAAAATATGAAAAATGAAAAATCGCCTGGATCTGATGGCTTTACGGCAGAATTTTATAAATTCTTTTGGAACGATTTTTTTCTTGTTAAATCATTGAACTATGGATACCATATTAAATCTTCATCAATAACACAAAGACAAGGTGTCATCACTTGTCTCCCAAAAGAAGGTAAATCAAAAACGCACTTAAAAAACTGGAGGCCTATCCTCAGCTATTGCCGCTCGAATAAAATCAGTACTTTTAAAATTAATATCTGAAAGTCAAACAGAATTTTTAAAGGGAAGGCAAATTAGTGAATCTACTAGGCTAATATCTGACCTTATTTTAAAATGTGAAGAAGACAATATACCAGGACTCCTTGTTTTACTAGATTTTGAAAAAGCATTGGACTCTTTGGAATGGAAATTCATCGTAAAATGTTTACGTTTTCTTAATTTTGAAGAGTCCATTTTAAATTGGTTTCATACATTTTATAATAATGTTTCGAGTTGTGTCTTGAATAATGGCCATTGTTCAGAGTTTTTCCCTATTCAACGCGGTGTCCGACAAGGAGATCCTCTTTCTCCTAACTTTTTATCATATGTGTTGAATTTTTAAGTGCTGCCTTGAAAAATCATCCTGATATTAAAGGTATTCGAATAAAAGATTCAGAATATTTATTAAATCAATATGCGGATGACTCCTCTCCATTTCTAGAAGATGACGAAAATTACTCTTAATACTGCACTTCAGTTATTAGATAAGTTTTACCTTTGCTCAGGATTAAAAGCAAACTTCGATAAAACCCAAATTATATGGATAGGCTCAAAAAAAGGTTGTCGTGACAAAATCCGTACTGAGAAACCAGTAATATGGAACTTCAAAGGCAATTTTAAACTATTAGGGATAACATACAACTTAGAAGAAGACAACTATTTTATAAACAACTACCACACCAAACTTAAAAAAATCAAAAATATGTTGAACGATTGGTCCTTCAGAAATCTTACCCTTATTGGCAAAACAACGATTATAAAAACACTTGCTCTTCCAATCATTATTGATTGTCTAACGGTCCTTCCTGACCCACCGGAACATATATTTGATGAATTCCAAATTACATTGTTTAATTTCTTATGGTCTGGTAAAAATGACAAAATCAAACGAACAGTCATGATAAATCAGATTGAAAACGGTGGTTTAAAAGTGCCACATATCAAATCATTAAGTCATTCATTGAAACTTGTATGGGTGAAAAAGCTTTTAGACCCAGAAATATTCTCACCATGGAAAACCCTTATTTTAAATGATCTAGAACAGTTCGGTGGTTATAAACTATGGTATCTCCATAAAGACGGAATCCTCAAACTAGCAAGTTATCAGAACAGTTTCTGGCAAAATGTAATGCAATCTTGGGCACTTTTAGATAGTGAAAACACCACAAACAAAAATACAGATATTTTATCAGAACCTATATTTTATAATTTAAATATTGTGTTAAACTGGGACTTAAACCTCTTTAAAGCGTTAGGTCAAAATGCAGTATTCTTCATTAACGATCTTGTAAATGAACGGTGTGAGTTTTTATCTTTTAATGATTTCTCAACTAAATACAATGCACGCATTCCATTTACATCTTACTATGGAATAATTAATGCAATCCCTAATGAATGGAAAACGTGTATTAAGAATAAAACAAAAATTGAACATCCTTTAAATAAAAATATTCATAAATTAAAATCAGCAAAAAAGGTAAATCAATCGTTTTATGAAGACTTTTTAAAATCAGTAAGCTTAACACCCAATAATTCGCAAGAAAAATGGAACATAGAACTCGGAATAACCTTAACAAAGGAAGACTGGAAATTTCTATATCAACACACTTTTAAAATAACCGATGACACTTACCTCCAAAGTCTTCAATTCAAAATACTTCATCGTATTTTGTTTACCAATGCCAAATTGTATCAATGTAAAATGTCAGAAACAGAACTATGCACTTTTTGCAACAACTCACAGGAAACTGTTTCACATCTATATTTTGAATGTATGTATTCAAAGAATATACTGCTAAGATTGTTTGAACAGATTAAGAATCGTTGCGGAATTTTTATTGAATTACGACCCGAAGAAGTCCTCATTGGTTTTAAACAGCATGAATATGTTTTAAATTCGATTATTAATATTTGTTTCCTTGTCTATAAAAGTTATGTCTATTCAAGCAAATTGAAAAAATGTCTCCCAAACTATGATGTTTTAATCGAACATCTGAAAAGATATAAACACTTGGAATTGTTCTCATCATTTATGTACTCTGTACCAAAATCTAATGCCATAAAGGCGAGATGGAACATAATTAGCCAACTGTTTATTTAGGATAGTTAAGTAAAATTACCCTTTTTGGTATATCTAGGTATATGTATGTGTGTATGTATGTATATGTATATATGTGTGTATGTATGTATATACATGTATATATGTATGTGTGTGTATATGTATGCATATATATATAAGAATGTAATACTAATAGTTAATTTAGTGTAGGTTTGTATTGACTTCATTTATTTCGTTATTTTCGTTTTTGTTCTTCTTGAAATTCAATTATCTTGACTGGATTCTATTACATTTTCTTTCCGTTTAACATGTTTTACCAGCAATGTATATATATGTGTATGCAACTCTATATGTAAGTACACAATGTGTCTGAAATAAAAGTATTAAAAACAAAAACAAAACTTTGAGAGGCCCCCTTTAGACCGTATATATCGCTCCGGATAAATCATCCTACTGAAATGTTATCCTACCACAAAAAGTCGAAAATTAAAATTTCTACTTTTCGCCCTTATAGTGTACAGGTTCAGTGCGAAAAGTTGAAGCTTTAGTTGATAATTATCAGATGAGTTTGATAATTACTGAGCTAAAGCTTCAAGTTTTCTAGTCGTCGTGCGAGATCTTTAGGGCGAAAAGTCGAAATTTAGTACTACATTTCGACTTTTCGTGTGAACATCAGGTCGAAAAGTTAATGGCACTAACAAGATTCCGTAGTATAATGATATCTGTAAATGTGTATAAATGGACTGATGGATAACTTCATTTTGTGTTCTATACCCGAGTATCAAGTATTTCAATTGTGAGTTTACTTATATCTCGGATATAAAATGAACGACACTTACCTTCCTCATTCCATCCATAAGTGAATCGCCGTGCATCCAGGGTACCGGCGGGACTGTACTACAAGGAACCCCTCTAGTCCTGTTATAATTGTACACATCACCGCGCCGGAATGTGTGTTTAAAAACCGTGGTGTTATTTGCAATCAACTTGGCTAGGGTTCTTTGGATAACTGTGATCGCATCTATCGCAAGGGCAGCCTCAACCTAAATATAACGTTATCAAATTTAAAATATTCTAACAAAAAGAGTACAAGTATGGAAATATATTTATTGTTTGAAAATTTGCGTGCGTCACTACTAAATACAATATTCTGGTGTGGGCCGACCCTAACAACTTGGTCAATATTCTATTAAAAAGAGCTAATTGGGAATTTCTGAATTTAAAAGTGCAAACGTATTCATCAAACATTCAAAATGCAGTTGTAATATACCGTTTCAGGACCTCCCATCACATACGTGTTTTTTTTCTTTCTTTTAGCATTACTTTTCTTTGGCAATATATCGTGACATCAAATAATACGTCCAACCCCATTAGCATAATTGTGTATCTGTATTTAACGCTATTTCATTGGAAGAAACCACATTCGTTTTCAGAATGTGTACACATGCACGAACTCTTCGGGGACTACTTTTCTTGCGCTAGATACATAATAGTTATTATCATTTTTAAATTGATTTCTCACTCTTAAAGAGGCTCTACCTATATATTTTTGTCCACCAATTGATATAAACTTTACTTAATTATAAAGAGGACTATGAAAAAGGTAAATGGCAATAATTTCACCCAATGTAATATGCGTTTTGCTGGGGAAAAACAGGATTGAAAAGATCGGATTTTTGAAATTGTATTCGTAATTGTTTTAGACAAGCCGATTGCGGAGATTTTCCGATCTTATTCGTTTACAATCGGAACTACCTCGTCTGATTAGCGAAGAGTTCCGATCGATTCGTTTGCTATCGGAACTGCGCCGAATAGTTTGTAATCGCATTGCGCATGTCCGACAAAATCGTAGTTCTCCGGCAGGAATAAACGGCTGGGCAGCATTTTATTCAAGATATTGTTTTGATCATAATTCATTATTTACAGAACTGGAATACGAACCAAGTTTCTTCTTAGAATACTCATAAAATAGCTTTGTAAACATATAAATGCAGTAATATTGAGTATTTAATATTTTACATTAAAATTCGCGTAGATATAGGTAGTGCCTCTTTAAAATGTATTTTCATTTAAAGTTTTGAATTATTAGGATTACATTTGTTGCAATGGAGTTTTTGCATGTGTAACATTTAAAATACTGTCCTTAGTATTCAACCTGTGCTTGATGCGGCACAGTTTGCACTCCATATGTAATACATAGAGGATCTTACACGAGTTCTCATTCATTATTGAATTTATTAAACGAGTTGGCAAAATGATATAATGCGAGGCTCTTGCCGAGCAGTATATCATGTTTGCTCACGAGTTTAATAAATTCATAACGAATGAGAACGAATGTTAGATTTTATTTATCACATAACACATATCGACTTTTATTGCATTTTGCCTGTCGCTTTAATACACGAAACCGACATTAACAGTGGGAACTAGATCATAGTCATTATCGATTTTTTGACTGCGCATATTTGCATACTTATATAACTAGTGGGATATAGAAAATAAAGAATGGTATTATTTCACTCCTACACCGTAAGTTATGTGATAAATATAATTATATTAATTTATATCTTTATTTTAAATAACACTACATATATATTAGTCAAAATTCGTAAATACCCACCTAATTATATGTCAATAATATTCTCATTGTTTTGTGAATTTCGCTTATGATTAACGACACAGTTCAACTGCAAAATAACCAGTGTATATCGTCTCCTCTGAATGCATGAAGACATTTTAAAGCCATTTTCTGTAGTTTTTCATGCGCAGAAATTTGGGCGACTTCTCCGCTAAAACTGTTGGATGGATTTTCCTAAAAATGTATAGGAATGTTGCTCTTGATGTCTAGTTGTATTTTATGTCCTTTTTTTATTATTATTTTTTTTTTTTTTTTTTTTTTTTTTTTTTTTTTTTTTTTTTTTTTTATTGTCTTTATTTAAATAAATGCCTATTATTAGATACATAAAATAGGAAAATATAGCATTTTGTAAACATTCCAACAAATTTTAAAAAAATAAGCATAATTGTAGGGTTCCAAAAATCAATATTAAATCTCAATGTGCATGGTGACCTATAATTTTAAATGCATATATTGTCTTACTATATGTTCAAATAAGTGCCCAGGAAGTTTGAACAAATTCTGTTATTAGGAACATAACTAAAAAGGAAAATATACCATTTGTAGATAATTTCATACAAAACTTGGCTTTTTAGCATAGGGGTAGGGTTTCAAAAAATGTTTCTAAGCAAGCATGGGGACCTAACATTTTTATTTCACATTTTGTTTTTATATATGTTAAACTATGTGCTTAGAAAGTTTAAACAAATTCTCTTATTGGGAACATACAAAAAAAAGGAAATTATATCATTGTGGGCTAATTTGTGCATAAATTGTGGTAATGGTCTCAACAGATTGTGTAAAAAAATATAAGTTTTACATAAAGATGAGCTTTAAATGTTATTGTAATTAAATGTTCTTTATTTTAATACAATTTAGCAGAACTGTGACCAATGAATACATGATTATACTTCAAAAATGTCTTATTTAGCTATTTCATGGACTTGTTCAACTTTTTGGACAGATTGACATGACAGTGGCATTACAAATTTTATTTTTCAATTTTAACAATCATGGTGACCTACCATTATTTTTGCCTTTTCTGTCTATATATATAACAGATTTACTGTACAAAAAGTTTAAAGAAAAACTTTTATGCAGAAAAAACTATAGAAAATGTACACTTATACAACTGGAATATATAGGTTTTTGTTAAGTACTTCGAATAAGTGCAGCTTTCGATGTTCTTAATTCTAAAATATGCCAGCTAAAATTATTTTGCACTGTTTTACAACTACTATTAATGCGTTTGCAAAAGAAATTTTCGAAATATTGAATTACAGTTATTTGCATTTCAAACGGTATTCAATTGAAAGGGAGGTAATTTAGGATTAACCATGTTTCGATTTCTTATAGCCGGATAATCTGTAAATAATGCTTCAAATAGTTATGGTTTTCATTCCAAATTTAAGAAGTTTATATCTTTAAGCGGACTTCGATTTATGTTACGTGTTTTATCAGCACAGTTCATGTTTTCATATAAAGAGAGCGTAACTCTCAAAAACAATTTAAACAAAAAATATATGTTTCACAAACTATGGGTCAAAACAAAATACCACACAGTTATTCTAAAATATATGATTGGCTTATATTTATAATAAAATTAGTTAAGATACAAAAGTGAGTAATTAGAAATTTTCCTCAACATAGTTGTTTATAAAAGAAAATACAAACTAACATGTATGCTGTTATTTCCAGCGCCCCAGCTATGATCCGACGTTTTCCAATCCTTTATGAACTCTTTCACGAAGCTTGACGAATAATTGACAAGCTGGAAACCAGTTATATTGACACCACCATGCTGGTACCGCTCCATGTCCAAGTTCAGGAAATCCTATAAGTATAATGGAGAAGCATGAAAATTACTACTCCAAAAATAGACTACGATCCGAAAGTTTACATGGTGATTATTAAAAGACTTTAACACATCACGAATGCAGTGAGAAACGATATTGTACTTAACACATCAAATCGGCAGCTTCGTTTGTTATCCTTGGTAGTAAAATAGTTCGAAGTGACCAGACTACCCCAATTCCCAACCAATCAGCGGGCAGGGAAACAGTTCCTATTACACAGAATCTCTTAATTTTGATTGGTTGACAAGGTAAACAAACCAAACAATCTTGCTAAAAAATTAAAATTCAACTTTTTAAGAGTACTTGTGAGTATAAATCATACATTTGTGCAATGTATTCATAATTTGTGGTATATGAAAAACAAGAAGCATATTTTACATTTTCCTCGTTTATCTACATGCAAGTAGGTGGGTCACAACCATCCGACCCAAACAGCTTTTTCAAAACATGCTCAACGTATGGTTTACGTACGTTTGTTTGATAAAACTAAGATAGGTCTTTCAAAACAAGTAAGCAATCCTATAGCTGCTTATATTAGGGAACACAGTACAGAGCTCAGAGCGGTAATGAACGTATATGGAAAATGAATTGATGTAGTATGAATGAATGAATGAATGAATGGTGTTTTACGGCACGTCGACACATAAATAGGTCATATTGTGCGCAAAAACTGATGAAAAATGAAGCAATGAAGTATTAATTAAAAATTAATGTAAATATATAAAGATAAAACTATTAAAAAGTAAGGGATGATATGGTAGTAATATAAACTATATATGTAAATCAACAAAAGTCAGTCAACGGGTATATAAACAAGTAAATACATATAAAACACATTATAATGATTTATATAGTCTGATCTCTTTTAGGAAATCTAAAACAAGACTAAAATCTATAGTATCAAATAACTCTTTCATAGAATTAACATTGTAGTACCTTTGACGCATAGGATCAAAGTCTACACATTCCAATACTATGTGTTTGACCGTTAACGGTGCAAAGTAGGGTATACATTCTGGTAATTGCTCACCTTGTAATAAATATGAATGAGTGATGTAGTATGACCTAGTGGAGTACAATAGTTGCTTACACGACGGTCGACTTATTTGTGTTTGTGTGTGCGTGCGTGCGTAGTCGGATCCAAAAGTAATGCAAGTTGTAGCTATTCCTTAAAGAAAATATATATACTTAGCATATGTCTTCTGACATATTATCTACAGCCAACCAAATAAGTAGCCATACCAGGGATCCTAGAATGTAGTTGTAGCCTTCTTTATTCATGCCAACCTCTCTGATCTAAAATATTGTGAAGTAAGGTCTGTAATAAGGTAAATCAGCATGACACCTTACCAAATGTTAATTCTATTAAAGGAAATATACACAGACAATTATTGAGAGGTCTGAACTACTTGGGCAAATGTGAAAGAATTATCACAATCGGATGATTAATAAAAAAGAAATGACCATTTGAAGGTTGCTCTAAAACGGATATGGGAGCCGCCATTTTAAGAGTTATGACGTCATAGTTTCAAATTACTATAAAGTATACGGAATATTGATATCCATATCCGTTTCAACAGAACCTTCAAATAATCATATCTTCTATGGTTGATAATTTTTTGGCATCGCAACTGAACACTACCATCAGGGAAACCTGTTATAACAGGACACAAGAAAGGTTCAACCGCGACACATATTGTGAAAGAAAATGACAGAGACAGTACGGGAAAGTAGCAAATCCCTAAAGCAACCACGACATAGTACTGAGTATTACAGAAACATCGAAAGACGGAGAGAGAAGACTGTATTGATTGTCAGGACGATGCAAATTAAACAACTATATACTTGTTTCCTTGTATAAATAGACTTGTATCAAATTGCTCAAACATTCCCTATGTAAGTAAAAGACTATACCTTTTTAAAGATCATTTCAAAATATACGGTATAACTCATATATGAAAGCATTTTGAACCTGTTGCATAATGATGTGATACGCTTTCTCGTTGGACAAATCAAGAACAATATATTTATCTGTAGAATTATCTATTTCCTCCTGCTTGTCGAGAGCTCGAAGATCTTCATGGGCTGATTTTATGTCTTGGAGTTTGCGCATGCCTACTTGAATGTGGTATTTTGTGGATTCGAATATTCGCAGAATCTCTTGTAAACTGAATAATCCTGAAATCGAAAGAATATAATTAAATTAGCGTCTTAGACAAGATTCCAATGTCAATATGAAATTAATTCCAGCAACAAATACAATGGGAGAATTGTCTCCTTTTTTTGTTTGTCGGATTTAATTCCGTTTAACTTGATTTCTTCGTGCGTGCTCAAGTGACAGAGTGATTAGGCAGACGGCGTGCCTTAGAGAGATGTTTTACACTGGATTACTGAGGTCATGACATGTAGGGTTGTGTTGAAAACAAAGAAACTATTGTGATGATTGTTTAACAGTTTGACAGTTTTCTTAATTAGAAATGAAAGCCTTCTTTCCGTTTATCTGAGAAATTTCTCTTAACCGTCTAAATGAATCACACGAGTGTGCTTGTTCACTCGCAATGTTGTAATACAATGGGACTTCAATCACTGACGTAGTTAAAAGGGACACATGGCAATCTTGATTTATTGAAAACTCGTGGCGTCCCGTTACACATGGCAATCTTGATTTATTGAAAACTCGCGGCGTCCCGTTAGTTTATCTAAATAACATGCATTATTTCAATCATTAATAATAATTATAAAAACAGTATAAACCAAATTGTTTTTGTATAGTACTGACTTTTGATAATACTGCACAAATAATATATTTCAACATTTGGTAAAATAACATAGAAAATTGAAAACACAGCATTTTTATATTTAAAAGTTTAAAGCATTTTTATTTTAAAAGTAAAGAGCCGGTTTAAAGTCAAAATGTTCCTTGATAAATAAGTAGAGACGCTAATATTGATGCTTGATAAAAACATCAAGATTGTCGTTTGTCCCTTTAAACTTGATACTTTATTACTGGTGTTCATGTCGTGCCAAGTAGTGTTTAAAATGTTAGAATTGTTGTTGTTTGTCGGAGAAGTTAATAGAAATGCAACATTTCCTCGCGTGTCTAAGAAATTTATTATTATTTAACGACTAAGTGCATGAGTTAAATACTCAGTAAAGGAGATGTTATACAATGTGCCTTAAGCAATTGCACCTTAAATCATGTAAAACAGTTTAAAATTAATGTAATACTTTGGGCGGGCATGCAAATGGTATATGTGGAGATCGTGGTCCAGTTTTAGAGCATCGGATTCCAAGTTTGAAGGGTCATGGGTTTGATCCTTGCACTGTCAAGATAATTATTCCACATTGCTTAGTACTGATTCTACCCAGAAAGCCAGCGAGTGTGATTGATATAAGTTGCAAGAACTTGTTTCACAATCGATGTTAAATAAATATATTTAAACTTAACTGTGAATGGCGGAATATTGCCCATCTTTTGCAGTGCGAATGTTTTTGATTATTTTCTATATTTTGTTTATTTTAAGCATTATCTATTAGAGCCATATAAAATTTACATTTTATGATGTACATTACAAGTTTACATATTTGAAATCAGGAACTAGGCAAAGACTCGTCCCTGGGTGGGATTTCCATACTATATTCTTGTAATATATACCTATATTAAGTGTATATAATAATTCTTAATACAAGCATACACTGCAGGATTCCCCTGTTTCCACTGCCTCAGTCTGGATGCAGCTATAAGGAGACTTCACCTTTTTCTTTTTACCAGCTTAGACTACTCCCTATTTATAAGTTCCAAACATTTAACAGTTTAAACTTACTTGGTATTTTCCAATAATACTTCTTTGTATTTTTCTCTTAACTCATTACATAATGAACATTCAATAACAAAGTGATACTTATCATCTAGTTTTGCATATGTGATTAAATTTACATTCATTTATTGGTATGCTATTCTGCTTATGCCATCTTCCATCTTCTATTTGTAAGTTATGAGATGAAAGTCTTAGTTTTGATAATGCATTTCTATACTTTGTTATATGTAAAACATATAAGTAAGGTTTTATAACATAGTTATCTACAATCAATGTGTAAAAATTAGCTCTGCTTGAATTTTCGAAACGGATCATAAAAATGTGACGCTGACATATAAGTTAAAATGGATCCCACATTGGTAACGTTTAACTCTTTCGCTGCCACAGTCGAACAGATTGATTTTACAACCAGTGTAGTCCCCAATCAACATGCACACTATGTGCAGACTGGTTAGGGTTTACACTGTTTGCCACGCATTTTGAATGTTTTCCATAACACTTTATATATAACATATTACCGGAAGGTTTAAATTCAAATTTTAGCAGACGGCATTTAAAAATTGCGGCAAAAGGGTTAATGGTATATGTTCAAAATAGAAGGTCACGTACATACGCATGCGTTGGTTTATTTTTGAGGTCACTGTCCTAACTTTTAATTATAGGATATACATCTTGACATTAGTCTCTGCAGAAAATTATATTTTATTTGACCTTGAAATTGAGGTTTCAAGAGAATAAATAAACTATTGAGTGATGTTTTCGATTTAATTTGATACCTGCTGGGAGAAACAACGACACTTTTGATGTTGCACATTCAAACGAGCTATTAATTTCCATAAACAAAGGCAATAATACAATCATACAACAAGAAGAAAACAAACGCATAACAACGTCACAATTACTCTACAAAACCTTTTATCAAAACACTATCCAGCTGTTCTGGTCCTACACTAATGTATATGTGACGATTAAAAGTATAGGTGTATTCACAGGTTCTTAAAACACTTGTGATTTAATAAGCGTAAAATAGCATTATGAGTTGGTAACTTTTAATTCGACCCAACAGTTTGGGGTTCGGCATGGCTGGTTAAAGCCTTTTATATTGTGTCTATGAAATTCGGATTCTCAGAATATGTAACTTGTATAATATATACCTCGTCGTTAGTAGGTTTACAGATCTTGTACATCGCTGAAAAAATGTGCCTGTTGATGGCGGGATAGGGATTTTAATGATTGTCAACGTTCAGCCATAAATACTTTAGATCAACCTTATGTACGCGGATAAGATAATTACTCTAGTGGTGAAGCTAAAATGTGGAGTGTTGCGTTCCTACCCAATTGCACTTCAGACGACCTAAACAAACACTATAAATGAGAGAGAATGTCCTAATGATCTCATCAGTTCACTTCAGAGTTGTTTAATTTCTCAACAAAATAAATTGCAACGTCTATTGGAATAGTGGATTACACGTTTCATCTTGTTAAACACAATGCACTGTCGATGCCAGAATAGCGATTTCCTCATTAGAGTGTAAAGGACGTTTGTTATGCATTTGCTTTTATTTGCTGAGAACAGTACTACAATACATACAAACTACAGTGCTGAGAACAGTACTACAATACAATACATGCACAGTGCAGTGCAGAGAACAGTACTACAATACATGCACATTGCAGTGCAACAAACATTACAAAATGGAAAACTAGTATGCAATGTTATTCACAACACATACATTTCCCAGTTCAGCGTATAATACAACACATGCTATTCCCAGTTCAGCGCGTACAATACAACACATACATTTCCCAGTTCAGCGTACAATACAACACATGCTATTCCCAGTTCAGCGTACAATACAACACATACATTTCGCAGTTAACCGTACAATACGACACATGCAATTCCCAGTTCAGCGTACAATACAACACATACATTTCCAAGTTCAGCGTTCAATACAACACATGCAATTCCCAGTTCAGCGTACAATACCACACATACAATTCCCAGTTCAGTGTACATTACAACACATACAATTCCCTGTTCAGCGTACAATACAACACATATATTTCCCAGTTCATCATACAACACATACAATTCCCAGTCCATCGTGCAATACAACACATACATTCCCCAGTTTAGCGTACAATACAACACATACATTTCCCAGTTCAGCGTACAATACAGCACTTGCTTTTCCCAGTTCAGCGTACAATACAACACATACATTTCCCAGTTAAGCGTACAATACGACACATGCAATTCCCAGTTCAGCGTACAATACAACACATACATTTCCCAGTTCAGCGTTCAATACAACACATGCAATTCCCAGTTCAGCGTACAATATCACACATACAATTCCCAGTTCAGCGTACAATACAACAAATACAATTCCAAGTTCAGTGTACAATACAACACATATATTTCCCAGTTCAGCACACAACACATACAATTCCCAGTTCAGCGTGCAATACAACACATACATTCCCCAGTTCAGCGTACAAAACAACACATGCTATTCCCAGTTCAGTGTACAATACAACACATACACTTCCCAGTTCTGCGTACAATACAAGACATGCAATTCCCAGTTCAGCGTACAATACCACACATACATTTCCCAGTTCAGCGTTCAATACAACACATGCAATTCCCAGTTCAGCGTACAATATCACACATACAATTCCAAGTTCAGCGTACAATACAACACATACAATTCCAAGTTCAGTGTACAATACAACACATATATTTCCCAGTTCAGCACACAACACATACAATTCCCAGTTCAGCGTGCAATACAACACATACATTCCCCAGTTCAGCGTACAATACAACACATGCTATTCCCAGTTCAGTGTACAATACAACACATACACTTCCCAGTTCTGCGTACAATACATAACATGCTATTCCCAGTTCAGCGTACAATACAACACATGCAATGCCCAGTTCATCGTACAATACGACACATACAATTCCCAGTTCAGCGTACAATACAACACATATATTTCCCAGTTCAGTATACAACATATACAATTTCCAGTTCAGCGTGCAATACAACACATACATTTCCAAGTTCAGCGTACAATAAAACATATACATTTCCCAGTTCAGCGTACAATACAACATATACAATTCCCAGTTCAGCGTACAATACAACACATAAATTTTCCAGTTCAGCATACAATACATCACATACAATTCCCAGTTCAGCGTACACACAATACAAAACATACATTTCCCAGTTCAGCGTAAAATACAACACACGCAATTTCCGGTTCAGGGTACAATACATGTGCAATTCCCAATTCAGCGTGCAATACAACATATACTTTCCCAGTTCAGCGTACAATACATGTACAACACATGCAATTCCCAGTTCAGCGTACGAAACAACACATACATTTCCCAGTTCAGCGTACAATACAACACATGCAATGTCCAGTTCAGCGTGCAATACAACACATACAATTCCCAGTTCAGCGTACAATACAACACATATATTTCCCAGTTCAGCGTACAATACAACAATTCCCGGCAATTTACGCCGCAACACGTTCGATTTCAAATCCGGCGTAAATCACAACCGATACAAGTCTACGTGCAGAGTATATAACGACACAAACAGTTCCCAGTGCAGAGTACATTACAACAGATACACTTGTGCGTGCGGCGTACATCACAGCACATACAATTCTCAGTGCCGCGTAATGCAAATACAAATCCCAGCGCATAACATTCCCAGTTCAGCATACATCACGAAACATCCAATTTCAAGTTCAGCATACATCACAACATAAACCATTACCAGTGCAGCGTACATCACACCGGATAGAATTTCCAGTGCAGCATACATCACAACACATCCAATTCCCAGTGCAGCATACATCACAACTCATCCAATTCCCAGTTCAACATACATCACAACACATCCAATTCCCAGTGCAGCATACATCACAGCCTATCCAATTCCCAGTGCAGCACACATCACAACACATCCAATTACCAGTGCAGCATACATCATAACACATACAATTACCAGTGCAGCATACATCACAACACATACAATTACCAGTACAGCATACATCACAACACATAGAATTCCCAGTTCAACATACATCCCAACACATAGAATTCCAAGTTCAACTTATATCACAACACATAGAATTCCCAGTTCAACATACGTCACAACACATACAATTTCTAGTTCAGCATATATTACAACACATACATTTCCCAGTGCAGCATACATCACAACACATACACTTCGCAGTGCAACATACATCACAACACATAATATTTCCAGTGCAGCATACATCACAACGCATACAATTCCTAGTTCAACATACATCACAATACACACAATTCCCATTTCAGCATACATCACAACATATACACTTCCCAATTCAGCATTCATCACAACACATACAATTCCTAGTTCAACATACACCAAACACATACAATTTATAGTGCAGCATACATCACAGCACATACAACTCCTAGTTGAACATGCATCATAGCACATGCAATTCTCAGTTCAACATACATCATAGCATATATAATTCCCAGTGCAGCATACATCACAACACATACAATTCCCAGTGCAGCATACATCACAACACATACAATTTCCAGTCCAGCATACATCGCAGCATATATAATTCCCAGTGCCGCGTAAATTGCAATTCTTACAAATCCCGGAGCAGCTCACATCATTACACATACACATACCAATGCATCATTCGTGCGATGAAGCATTGTAATACAGATCTGAATTAAACAACTGATTACCTAATTAATTATAAACCAAAGTGTAACACTTTGACAAACACAATTCCTTACTCTCGTAATACGTTCATGTCATACGATCTCCCTTTTCAGTATTTCGTATGTACTTTTTCGTCTTTTTGTCTGGTGATCTTTCAAATTGCCCGTACCTTTTCGGCCATTTGTCACCTTTTTTCTTTTCTTTTTTTAACATTCAAATTCATTTTTCAATTGTTTTATATTATGTGTTTCTTTTGTAACATTTTATGGTATGTGTTTGTTTTTGGTACGTCATATTGGTAGAGTCCTGTTGCTTAACTGAATATACTGCACATCTGAGTATTTTGTCAGACTTGATAAGAAGATAAAATTGATAGAAGTATATAGCAATTACCATAGGAAAGAACGATGTCATTATTCTTCATTAGAGCAGGATGTTTTTCTACAAAATACTGCGATGACAGTTGTTTGCTTAATGGTGATATTTCTGCAGACAAAGTAATTCGTGGCATAAGTGTTATGTTGCTGTCTGCGGTTTCTGTAATTTGTATGTCAAGGTTATTTCCTTAAATTCGTATGCAAGGACTGGTAAGAAAACTCCAAGCAATCTTGCTTCTATGTCTGTATGTTAGAAACATTTAAGATACTTCGTACTTTCGTAACAAAGCAACGATTTTCGTAAGATTTGAGTAGTTCAAAAATCAACTCAATTCATAATTTTGATAAAACATCAACCAAATAAACTGACCAAACAGTGATCAGAAATTGGACACAGCTCTACATTCTGGTAGGTGATAGACTCGGTCTTTATCCTAGATGTTCAACCTAGTTTAGTGTTAAAGTTAAGGTATTTACAATGAGATTCTTTAAAATCCTGCATATTTCAAACACAGTTATGACAATTGATTCAATATATGAATCTTTCAAAATCGAATCTTGAAAATTGTCATATTATTTCCTCTGCCAAAGATTTTTATTTTGCTATAGAACCTAAGTATAAAAACCGAGTAATACACATTTATCACCTACTGAATAAGACAAAATCTCAACATTTCGATAATGGAAAATCTGATTAATTCGTATGGTTTTAAATGAACAGCAATTTGATGTTTAAAAATAGCAGAATGTAATGTCTGACACATTTTTGACAAATTATCCACCATTGAACATCACAAAATAACGCGTGTTAACGTCTTAAAAATCACGAGTCCATTATTAATGCAATTGCGTTATATTTTATATTTCAAATATCAAAGTATACTATAGGGACCTTTCTTATTTTTCGTTGACTGCACGCATATTCATATCGTTCACTATTCATTACATTAATGCATTGTTAACATACACGAGAGGCTTGTTATCTAACAGTGTAAGTGTTTTAAAAGATACATATGATTTATATCGTTTAACCGATAAACATGTCTACAATATTTGCATATTGTATTACATTTTTATGGGTGAAAGATTGGGATTTCTCTGTGAAAGAATATTCATAATCGCTAAATATTAATAACTAACTCCGAACACACAATTAACTAACAATGACGTTGAGCTATGTCATCAATAAGGTGTTACTGACGTCAACGTAATCCGCCGATAATGTCATCCGCCGATAACGTTTAATTAAGCAAATAATTTCGGTTAAAATTTTATATAAACTGATTGAAAATGTAATAAATAGACTAGTTAACTGCTGGATTCCATTATAGGGAAATCCCTCACTCGATGGTAGGCGTGTTTTGTTGCTTTTTATTCACTGACTCGCATACGCGAAAAGAAACACACGCACAATCAAACGCTGATCATTATATATGAAAAGTGTATATTTTAATAAATATAACAATACTACTTATTTAATATCCCACTATGTAACCTTGTTTTTCGTTTCAACAAGGCACATTTATGTGATATACCATTATTTCTAATTGAAATTCGGCTGACTTTGCTGAAGCACAACAATATAGTTTTGCCAATAGTAACGTTTAAACAAGGAGGTTCGTAATTAATTACACTTTTTGTAATCTTTCGTTTTTCGTTTCGACAAGGGACACAGGGTATTATGATAGTTACAACCTCTAAAATGTCTAATCACCACCATATATTGTTATTATTATTATTTATTTTTCATTTGCAATTCATGACTCAAATTCATCTTTGTTGTATGTGTTATATGTGACTTGTACATATTCTGTATATTGAATAAAGTACTCACTGTATATTGAATAGTTAAAGTACTCATTTATTTAAGTCACATGTGTTGTACGTATGCCATTTATAAGTTGATTTGTATATATTTCGATTGTATTTTGACTGATATATGCATGTATAGTCTCCTGTGCTTGGAGGAAATAAAGACGTATTACTACTACTACTACGACTACTACTTTTTTGTCTCATTTGCTGATCAAAATATAAAACAAAAACAAAACAGACAATAGATGACACAAAGCATACCTTCCTCCGAGTCATACACATAATGAAACGTCCTCCACTGATAATGTATGATTAGATCAACTAAGGCCTTCGTATGAGATGGTTTCATGTGTAGTTGATATGTTGGATTCGTTCGTGGCACATTGTCTGACAGACTCGGTGAAACGTACGGTATATGGAAGGTCTGTGAATAGGCTTGAACGATGTTGCTCGACTCAAATTTTCTGGCACCAAACAGCATGAAAACACCGGTAGACATGTGTTTGCAGACTGAAATAAATAAAGTATACTGAAAGCATTGAAGATATTATTGATTTGCCTTAATATAGGCTAATGTTAATCTACTAATGGGTTATGCAGTGTATCCTGATAAAAGATAACTTAGCAAGTAAATAACATAACATCCCGTTGACCAGATTCTAGGGCACATGTTGAAGCGGTCATAGGCAATATAACTTACATACTTATCAGTTCTATTAAGAGAATACGTCTTAATAGAAAATGCGAAAACAATAGCAACATGTGGTAATCTACATGTTTTACAGAAATTATAATTTCGCTCTTATTTCAAGGTAGAAGGAGGTCCTTTTTAAAATGGTACATTTTGCCCTCCTTATATCTTTATAATGGCCAGGAAAGTGTCGATTGTTTTAGCGTTTTTTTATAGCTTGAGACCCAGAACAGTTATTTTGTAATGTTTAATCTTGCTCTTTACCTTATTTGTATTTTTATATGTGAAATAGTATGTTTTAACTAAATGGGAGATAACTCTGATACTTACACTGGAATACAAAAAGGAATTGAAAAAGAAGGTCCGCCCAAGTCATGCCGATGATTTAAAATACTTCTCAATAAAAAATAACTTTACATTTATTTAAGCTAGAAATGCATAAGGGCTTGCTAAACTTTATTTTTTCAGTATATGTTTTGTATCAGAGTAGTATGGGGTAGTACAACACACTGCATTTTACTGGCAGAGAGTTTAAAGTAGCTATACCGCCAAAAACAGGCACATTTTACATCATATATACACCGTTCCTAAACCTACTGATGACGAGATGCATATATACATATTACATATTTTAAGAATCAATACTATATAGACTTATTATTAGACACAATATAACCGGCTTTAACCAGCCAGGCAAACCACAAAACTGGAGCGTCAATTAAGGGTTACCAACTCATAATTCATTTTACGCATATTTAATCATGGGTATTTTTAGAATCCGTGAAAAAACTTCACATTTAATCGGCACATATATATTATTATATGGCATGAACACCTGGATAGAGTTTTGATGTAATTTTGGCGTTATTTGGCGGGTTAGTTTCTTTAACCTATACAATCAGCTCATCAAATATCTGATGTAAAACAAAACAGTAAAATATGCCACACTATTTTATTGTTTTTCTCAGCAGCAATGTTTACTGATATGTACACAATGGGATTTATTTGAGATTATTCCATACTTGATATTTGAGAGCAAACAAACACAATGGCATTTTTGGGATGGTTCCATATTTGATACTGGGACGCGAACAATCAATATACCACCTTGCACTGTACCACGGCTTAATATTTTTAAACGGTGACACGATGAGTAAGTGTTTACTGGTGAAGGAGAATATACATAACAGGTAATGTACGTAATTTACGTACATTTTGTTTGGGTTAAGGCAAAGACACAAAGTTAATGCACTTAGAAATTGACCTCTAGTGTGACAACCCGTCAACCTCACTCTCATCACGATAAATATAAAACATATTGCAGTATCGGTTTGATTGAGTCTGTTCATGAACGGTAGTGAAAAGTGCTTGCTACCATTCACGCCCTCTAGCACCGGGTTGAGCAGAACTCTACATTTAAATTGTCAACATTACGAAAATTTGAGCCATCCCGAAGATGGTATGCATATGACGGTGAACATGAAACTCCAATGACGTATGTTCATACCATTTCATGACCAGCGGTGTATGGTCCCAAGTTCTAACAAAATGCTTATATTTTAAGTATATGTTAATACAGCCGCAGATGCGACGAAAGGCGGAGAAAATAATCAATGCTGTTGTGTGTATGAGTTGTTGAATACAAATACATTGATGAACACAATCGTAACGGTAAAAATGTGTGTTTCCTCCCTCATTCTGAATAAGACACTTCCCGTGCCCGCATCCGACGGATGGGGACGGCAAACGGGCGGACTCTTGTAGACCTGAGTTTAACCTCAAATGTATTCGATCATAAGGATTGTTGGTTCCTTAATTCCTATGTAGTATTCACCTCTCTCTGGGAGGCTCGAAGAAATAACCTGCGATGTGTTGATGAACCGTCAAATAACAGTTTAATTCAACATGAACGATTTGGGTGAACTTTTTGGTGAATTATATAGCTTGTTTTAACATATCTTAACAGCTGCGTGAAGTTGGCTCAACATACGACAATCGACGACATATGGCATACGACATTCGACGTACGACATTCAAAAACATCCTTCAAAGAGAATGTCGTTTCACGCGACATACAGCGACACACAACATTCGACATAGAACATTCGACATTCTACATACGACAAACGACGTATGTTGAATGTTGTATGTCGAATGTTGCATGTTGCGTGAAACGACTTTCACTTTGAAGGATGTGTTTGAATGTCGTATGTCGAATGTCGTAGTCGAATATCATATGTCGAATGTCGTATGTCGAATGTTGTATGTCACGTGAAACGACATTCACTTGGAAGTATGTCCTTGAATGTCGTATGTCAAATGTCGTATGTCGAATGTCGTATGTCGATTGTCGTATGTTGAGCCAACTTCTTAATACGAGCTCTTAATAACAATACCCCGGAAAAGTTACTCCGAGAGTAATGTCTCAGCAGGCTCATTTTCATTTAGATATGAGGTTTTAGTCAAACAATTTTATTCTAGGACACTTAATCAATAATTAAGTGTTGTATCTACTAATAAAACTAGTAAATACAATAAATATAACCTGGCGGGGATATCTTTATTTACACAGTCCCGTTTTATTGGGATGGCAATAGGGTAAGCGTGAAGTTTGGTGCTTTGGTGCACCCTAGATTTAAACCCCCCAGCGGCCTTTTCTGACATGGACCGTTCCATGGCGGTAGCCCTATTTTCAAGCCTTTATGTGTGTGATGTCATATCTTGACGTGTATTCATCTTCTTTGTAAGTATTGTTTTAGTTGACAGTGATCCTTGAATGCTACATTTCGAGTTCGACTTGTGTCTCTACTTTTAACCTTCTATGCCAAATATTCCCAACGGGCATAGTGTTAAGACAATAGATGAGGCAGAGAGTTTTGAAAATATAAACTGGAAAACACAAGTAGAAATTAGATTTAAGCATGGCACTTACATCCTTTGCTGCTAAACTTAATATAAATCTATTATAGCAATGTGTTATATTTCTCTCCAAGATTTAATCTTAAGAATAAGTTACGCATCTTTTTCCAAGAAGCTTCTAATAATTCATTTCGTTAACTGTATATTCGAAATCTATTTAATGTAGTCCGTACTTGATAGGTTATGTGCTGCTTATAAAACATCCCTTAGAACGAAACGGGAAAATGATGTGTCTGAGTTGTTCAGACACGTACTTCATTTAAATGTAAAACAATGGAGATGTAAAACAATAGAGAGCAAAGGACCATCCAAATCTTACTATTCAACATATCGTGACGCCAAAACGTTATGGCGTTTTTAAGTGCATGGCATTTACTGAAGCTGTCGCGCATTATAAATGACTTGGATCAGTTGGACGCACAATTATTCTCGACCTGTTTAAAATAATTAAATATGATATAGGACAGTTCGAAAACATTACTGTACATAACACAGATAATAGTCAACCGGTCGAAATTCCAAATCTACATGAGCATTGATGCATGTCACCCAATCACCTTATGCATCTTTTAAAAAAAATCATTGATTATGTGAGAAAATGGTGCGGCGTAAGTAACGAATTAGTCCAGCAACAGGTTTCCAATTTATCATTCAGGTCAACCTAATTCGGGAGGACCAAGTATACTGGTACCCGGTACGCAGTATAGTCTACTGGTCCCCGAATTCACACTCATGATTGCAGGGTTAGTAACGACTAACTTATACGTAGATATAAAGGTCGAACACGCAATGTAGCATTCAAGGACAACATTCATCAATAATTACAAACAGGCAAGGCAATAGAAACAAACAATAAATACAAGGATAAACAAAAGGAAAGGTATATGACTTCAAAAAAATAAAAGGGTTGACAATGGGGCTACCGCTTTGGAGCGGTCAGTGGCATCATTGGCAAAAAAGGCTGATGTTCTAAATAAACAATACAATGCAAAGGCAAAATACTACATTGTCATAAACAACATCCATTTATTTTGATATCGCTTTTACACTCGTTCATATGCGGCGGTCAAGCATTGATCATAAACAACGTACAATAGAAGTTGATAAGCTTTATATATGCGTTATGTCCCAAAGCGCTTGTAATCCTGGAAATGGTGATTTGTCTTCCTTTCATAGTCGTGAGGAGTGTGCAAATACCGTGGAACAAATCCTAGCGGAGTTGATGGGAAAGATAAATACAGAAGTAACGGCATGTATAGCTGACAAGGGATATCAAGAATGTGATTGAACGGAATTAGAGTACTAGTGACCTATGTGTCACCAGAATAATTTCAATCTAAAATTACCATAATATGTCCATAGCATATCCAAATATTTCCATACAGTTAATCTGTAAAAAACACACTGAACTGTCTGTTGTTGTAGTTTGTTCGCAATGCATTCTAGATTATGATTATATTACCGCGGTATGAGTGTGATTCTTTACGATTCAATTAAAATATAAAAATAAAACTAGGGCTGTCAGAGACCAGAGCATCTATGTCTTAACATATATGTATTCAACGATAGTAAACATATTACAAGACCCTTTCTGGATGAATCACCCAGGATTTAGAAAGATAAATGTGAGACAATTTATCAATCAAACAGTGCTTAAATCAGCAATTCCTTACCGAGCGCTTTCGACTTTTATCGCATTCTGCACGATACGTACATACATATGTGTACATATACATACGTGCATGCATGATGCATCCATCCAACCATCCATCCACGCACGCACGCACGCACGCACGCACACAACACACACATACGCACGCACACGCGTGCACATACCTACATACATACATACAAGTAAAGATTGTGCATTTTGCGATGAACACTGGCGCAAGCGTACGCCTAACATCTGTGCGGGTAAATGAGATGCCCCCCGACACCCTCACGTTTATACTTCAGTGATTGCAGCTGTTCTTCCCCTCATATAAATTATGTTCAAACAAAGTCGGTTTATAATGAACATACAACAGTTAGGAATGTGTTTACTAGTTAGTATTGCAAGTTTTATCCATACTGTAAACCGTCTTATATGTGTTGTTTTGCATACTTTGATTCTGTTTTCCAAGTAACTGTTGTTTGTTTTGTATACGTGCTTCTGTTTTCTAAGCAACTGTTGTTTGTTTTTTATACGTGCTTCTGTTTTCCAAGTAACTGTTGTTTGTTTTGTATACGTGCTTCTGTTTTCTAAGTAACTGTTGTTTGTTTTGTATACGTGCTTCTATTTTCCAAGTAACTGTTGTTTGTTTTGTATACGTGCTTCTTGTTTCCAAGTAACTGTTGTTTGTTTTGCATACGTGTTTCTAATTGGTCGGCAGTTTTCTGCGAATGCTACATTTCCTGTTTGCCTTTTAATCCTTCTTTCAGGAAGATCCCAATTATTTTCGATTTTATTAATAGTTGCAGTTGAATGACTCTTCTAAATAATTATGTTATCGGGATGCAAGTAAATCCTACTATAACTCACTTCTTAACCGAGAGATGATGACGCAAAAAAAATTATTGTTTGGACCCAATCATAAAATCCATACATCGAACAAAACTGAAAATAGACGAAATTCAAATTCTTACCCTACGGGTCTCGAGGCGATCTGGAAGAGTGAATTATGTCATTCCAAATATAAATGAAAACCCTCATGTAGTTTTTCAGTTTTATATGAAATGTGTACATATGCATTAAATTAAGCTGCATGTTATCTTCGGTATAATCATTTTTATTAAAAGGTTTAGTTTAGTAAACTCTGCTGTGTTTGTTGCTAAATCACAAATATGTATTTAAATGTCGATTATATTGCTAACGCTTGTACATAGAAATAAAACAACGTGTACTTCGATCACAACGCAAGAATTTATAAGAATGACAAGGCAACATATTAATGAATATTAATTCTTATACAGCTAAAACTAACCAGGTCTGCCTTTTCATTGTATACTAGTAGTAAATTTGCTCTTTTCTCAGTTATGTTTTCTAGATCAAACTATATCATTAACTTACTTGAACTAATCGCACGAATAATGGGGCATACTTAAGTGCATATACATATTGAAATGAAATACATTATGGTGGTGTATCTGTGGGTTTGGTTTGACACCAGCTCTACCTATAGAATGGCCAGTGCATTTAGGAAATGCATGATATTTGTACAAGCACTTGCTTTAAAAGCCGCTTGTTTTGTAATAATTTAGGTTTGCACTAGTTTGACGGGCATATATATGCATTTCAGGCCAGCTACGCCCCTGATAGCGATAATGGAAAGGGGTTGATATTTAAATCATTGTAGTTATGAACTTTATTGGTATTAAAATGTCCTAAGACTTCACATAGTTCATGTTAGACATTAGTGTGCACACGTTTACAAATACAATAGTATCAATAAATTCGTTTTGACAAAGTAGAATACAGAAGACGCATACTTTAAACGGCAAAAAGCTTCCAAAAAAGGTGTGAGTTCTTCTTTGAAAGCCTGTGCAATGTCATCATCATGAATATATTCTTTTGGATACTCCTAGCCATTATTACTTGTTTTGGATAATAATAAAATTACAGAAAAATAAGAGAGAAAACATACACACATAGCATATCGCTTGTATGGCAGAATAATATAATTGATTAATTGTAATATCTCTTGTTCTGTCGGTTCCTGATGATAGTGGTTTCGTTTGAAGACAGAAATGACAAGCACAACTAACATATTAGATATAATGCATTAATAAACCATCAAAGAAATGTGTCACTAAATCCGTGACTGTGTCATTATTCAGCATAATAAGTTGGGAGTACTGCCGATACTTAATTAGATGTAAGCTAAAGCCATTACCGATAACAAGATTACAGAATGTTGGAGAGAATTATTTAACCAGAATAAAATATATAGAATTATGTAATTGTTGGGTTCGTATATAGCAAAGTTCTTCACGAGATAATAGGCTTGTGTTTTTTTCCCATGAACTAGCGGATGCGAGTGAGCGAAGAAACAAACCACGCCTACAAATGAATAGATGTTTGGGTTTACTTTACAAAATGGTCTTTTGCGGCACGTCGCCACAAATAGGTCATATTGTGCGCGAAATCTGATCCAAATGAACAATGAAATAGTCAAGTATTAACGAGTGTGGTAAGAAAGTACATGAACAACTATTTAAAAATAGGACGAAATACGCTAACAATATTAACTATTTTTTCCGATGTTTTCTAGCTTGTGTGGCGGGTGAAGAAGAATTTTACCTACAGTAGAACTTGTTTATTTATATCGTATCAGTTTATACTTGTCCACTAGTTTACTGGTTGATGTAACCTATTATGCCATAACGTAAAACTGTAAACCTGGTAAATGTAAAATTAACACTTAACCCGCTAAGCACGACTATAATAGCCTTTGCGACCATTGTAAACCCAGATCAGTCCTTTTCCCCAAAACAGCCTTAATTCAAAGGAATAACAGTCCATTATATATCCTGTAGCGGGTTAAGGGTTAGTTTTATTCTAAAACTATCCTCCTACTCGCAATACTTTCTTGACTTTGATTTACAGCTGAAGATAGTAGAGAAGAGTGCTCTGTTTACACCGGATGGACAACAATACTGAAAAGGGGACCCTTTTAAAGCTACAAACACAAACAAGAGCAAATAGTTGCAGATTCGGTGTGTCTGTTCATGGGACGTAATATAAGGTACAACAACTATCACGCCCGGCTTAAACGGTATTTTATTTTAATGCCACACAGATTGGGCTTGAATGTTTTGTGTGTTTAGTATAATGATACACATTATTTAAGGACACATGTCCTGACTGGTGTGAGCTATTGTTTTATTCAGCAGCAGCAACATACAGAATCAAAATCGCAGTAACACTTGCTACACAACATACAAGAAAAACTTGATGCAAAGCATCAATTCGGCGCCAAAATTTTGAAGAATTAAAACATACGTTATTAAATAACAGTACACGTGTTTATCAGTTATTTTAACTATCTTATCATCAGTACTAAACCTTGGTATATTTAGTGGTCATGGACATAATATTAACAAACGTTGCTATGTTGACTTGGTTAAATGTATTTTGAATTAACTAGGTCATTCAGACAATTTTCCAAACGATTTCGTTGCAGGACTTTCCTTAAAATGTGTTAAATGAATTGACTGCATTAGGTTTAAATAAATAGTTTATGGAAAGATAAGGTGATGAATGCCGAGTGATTACAAAGTCGTTGTTGAAACATTTGGAGAGAAAGCTAAGTAAGCCAAGAATTAATGGACAATGCACTTCACATATCTGTTTGAATTTTTAACGTCGTTTTTATGCCATGAAGGGCCAACAGACGATCAGTTTTAGACTAATTGTTTTTGTTTTGTTATTAAACCTAGTACTGTATCACATGAACCATCTATACAGGTAACTGATAATCTACTCATTTGAATTAGTGGCTGGAGACGAGGGACAATAAGACACAATGTTGCATGTCAATCATTATAAAGGGTGTACGCTATAGAAATAGTGTCATGTTTAAAGACAACATGGTACTGTCTGAGGATCCAACTGACCTCTGGATTCAAAGCCCAGTGCGCTACTAACAGTGGTAATGCCGACTTTTTCAGTTTTGACCAGAAAACCTACTTATGTGCAAAAATAAGTGAAGAAGTCAATTATTTATTTCTTAACTTTTATTGAACATTATAAAAATATATATTAAAACTTGTTTCTTTCATTAGCATCAAAAATATGTTAACAAACAGGAATAGAAAGACGTTTGTACTTAATTGAACATTATAAAAATATATATTAAAACATCAAAACTTGTTTCTTTTATTAGTATAAAAAGTATGATTTTGCTGATCTGGCTGAACAAATTGTAAATGTGCAATGTAGATTTTTGGCACATTAAAGGTTTTACCAGAAGTTGAACTTAGCGATATAGTTAATGACCTGAACAACCTGATTAAATAAACTGGAGAGAAGTTGATTAATACCAGGATGCTACACATGAAGTTTCATTTAAATCAGACTGTTTGTTTCTTTAAGGTTATACATAAGTTAATTTTATAACGTAGTAAATGACATGATCCACCCAATTTGAACAAACTTGAAAGGTCAATGCTAAGATGCTTAACATAATGTTTCGTAAAAATTTCAGTGTTGGTTACTGAGAAGAAGACAGATGGATGACAGCCTATGGTAAAGCTGATCTTGCACAAGCCAGTTCAGCTTAGAAAACAATATAAAATGCAGTGTCCAATCTAGGATCTAAAAAGCAGGGGGGATTTTCCCCCCTTCCTCTAAAAATGTGGGGGGATTTTCAAAAGTAAAGGGGGATGGGTTCAAACAAATCTATTACACCCTTTTCATAACACCATTTCGACTGGAAGTCGCATAATTTTGAATATTTTTGATTCCGAGACTGCGCTCATAAATCTACTTTCGTTTTCAATACATTTGTCTGCATTTGACAGTCAAAATGAAGCATTACAAAATTAGCGATTTCCCGTAAACGAAATTTAAATGCCATAACTTTCCGATATATCATCGTATTTTCTCATTTCTTAGCAACATTTAATGTAATTTGCCAATAATAATTAATCAAAACGATTTAAAAACGAGAACAATGTGAAAACATTTGAAACGCAGATATTACGATCGATAAATTTCGTTAAATTTTTCTAAAATTCGTATTACGCATTTAACCATTTGATTTTATAAGGGAGATAAGCACGCGGGAGACATCGTTTTAATGAAATGATTTTGTATAATTTTTGAATTATTGGTGCATCATTTCTTACAGAAATTCAAGAAATCGCTAAGCAGTTTTATCTCTTGTGTTTTATATCTTATTCTGGTGCGTTTTATAGCATGCTTTAAATGCCATTTAAACATTTTTAATTACAATCCAAACATACTCAACTATCAGTCCTTTTGATTCCCCATGCCTAAGGTCAAAGTACTACCACAGTATGTCCGGCGCCCTCAGGGGCGCCGAACAATAAGTCTAACGTAAACTGGTGCATGCACCGCCAAAACTTGCAGTCAGAGCTCTCGTTTTTGTTATTTGTCCCTACAAAATACATCATTGTATTATGAACGCTTTACGCTGAACGTAAGAACCTGACACCAAACTCAACCCAGATTATTAGTCTTGTCTTTTTATGGAAACACTGCTTTTAATTAAATTCGAACAATAATTGAACATGTCATATTTACTTTTTTATGTGTCAGGAAAATGCCACTGGATTAAATAAATTAAATGCGCATGATCTCTCTTCTGTACCGGGATAAAGCAACCTAACTGGGTCTGATTAAAAGTAATACGAGTGTATCGTGAAGAGTTAATTGTAATTAATCGGATGCGATCTCCATGCAATGGAAGTGTTGATGTATGTTGCGGCTCCAGATCTAGGCTGCAAATTGACAGGAAAATGTTTGAACTGCGTCTTTTGAAGAAATAGCATTACAACTTGGCACACGTATAATGCTATCAAATTTAAACTCATCCCTTATATATTGCAAGTATGTCAAAACCCAAGTTCAAATATTTGCAGCACAACGCTTTGCTTAATGAAACGTCACATACAGGGATGCGGTATTTGAATTGAAAACATCTTCTACAACTGCGTAATTTTTTTTTATAATTAAAGCAAATAGAAACAACGCAACGTATAGCATCTTGCAATTAATTGTTCATGTAATTAATAACCAAAATTGTATGAAATTATCATTCAATTTCTTCAAATCTTAAAATCCTATCCTATTGTTCGTGTTCGAGGGACGGTTTAGCTCGGATTATCGTTTATATACACTTTTATCAACATGATTAATTACTAGCATACCAAAGCTTGTCTCAGATGTAGTTTTTGAGTCATACTTTAGGGGGAAAAAACATAAATTGTACTTGTACCTGTTTTTGAAACAATAAAAGTAAACCGTTTTGCTTAATGATCGGAACTAAAGACACAATATAATACCGTGAACCTGAGCCTATTTGAAGCATCTAGTTCATGCGATTTAAGATTTTTTGAAAGAGTCCCTTTAGTAAAAATCCTATTTACTTGATTTTATTTACTATTTACTTCCTTACTTTGCGATAAATGGAAATGAATTGAATGTTGTTTAACGGCTCATCAACACAGTATAGGTTATTTAGAGCCACCCCAGAGAGAGGGGACAGAGAGAGTATACATAGGAATCCGGGAACCGTGCCCTACTTTTATTATCGAATAGATTCCTATGGTTCTTTAACGTGCTCGGAGAAAAGACCAATACACGGGACCGCCCGATTTACGTCCCCATCCGACGAACGAGGCTAAGGGAAAGTGTTTTGCCCAAGAACACACCGACGAAACTCAGTGGCACCACGGAGGATTGAACCCGGGGCCTCCGGTTACAAATCCGCCGCGCTAACGACTGCGCCACGCCAGACACTACATTACATTAACATTACATCAGTAGTTACAATATAATATTTTTAAAAAAATACACATTTTGTGCTAAACTGCATTAGTAGATAGATCTATAAAAGTCGAATAGAAAAAAGTCAATCAAACATACGCACAGAAACAATAAAAGGCAAGATATGACATCACAAAGTTTACATAAAAGGGTTGACAATAGATTTACCGCCTTGGAACGGTCGTGCGATAAATAGAGAATATTATGTCAGTGCCTTTTACTATCAAGTTTAATAGGCGAGGCTTAGAAAACCAAAAAATTAGTTTTCGTAGAGCCGAGCCAATCTTCATTTTCGTGCCGAGCCTAATAAACAGGATAGTAAAAGGCACTGACATAATATTCTATTGATCATGCAGATTTTCCACATTTTCTGTATGAATTACTATTATTACCTATTTCTCAGAATGTTACGCTTATTGATGACGCCGCCATGTCTTTGTTTTTGTTTGTGTTATGACGTCAGGCAACGTTACGTGCATGATGTCACGTTACGTACGATAAACGCCGAGGAATTCCGCATTTATTTGCTTTATTGGTCAGTGCCTAATTAAAGCAAAATGTATTAGGTCACCCCTTTATTAGGCAGAAAAGTGCATATCTGCATGATAAAAAAAAGCCGCTTGGGGTTTAAACCAGGTTCTAGGTTGCACCAAACCTGCAAGTGTAGAACAAACGCAAATTCTCATATGTTCGTTTCACGGCGCTGATAATTTAACATATTTACACGAACTTTGTTTTGTTTTGTTGTCATTAAACAGAATGACAGACCGTTAAAACATACGTTAACTTTGTTTTAAATTTGTTTGTGCCAAAATAGTACCGCACAAATAAAAAACAAAGGTCATTATTCTATCAACCTTATTAAAGTATGAATTTATCTTTTCATCTTCCCAAGTCCTCTTTTGACTCATTACTGTAAGTCGTCCTTTTTTCTCTGAGGAATGCTTTCAGTTTCAGACTAGAAAATGCATCTGTCTCTAACGTACATTATTGTAAACAAGATTGATTGCTGGAAATCTGAAACGCATCCCAGATGGATTCCAGAAAGCCACATGTTAGACATTACCGCATAGTTTCTCCTCAAGTTGACAGGAAGAAGACTTAATCAGAAATAGTATTCATTCCTATCTTTGGATATCGCTAAGCCAGATATTTATATACATATATCGGTGGTACTTTCTCTCAAATATTTCAGATTCTTATTTCAATTTCGAAGAGGTGGTTCCACAACTCCAGACTTTAAGGGTTCTGATTATTGTTTAATCAGCCTTAAGATATTTTCTCTGCTTTTTAATTTAGTCCTTTGATTGTTCCTTGTGATACGCATGCTTCATAATCTCTGCTCCCAACTAATTCAACATTTACCACACTGGAGATTCCATGTTCGCCGTCATAAGCATACGATCTTCTGAGTGGCTAAAATGTTCGTATTATTGACATTTTAAATATTGAGTTCTGCTCAACCCGAGGCTAGAGGGCATGAACTGGCATCAAAAAGGGTTGAACATATGGGTAGCTACTGTCTAAAAGGTAACACAAGTTATGTCAATATGTAAAATAATTCTGTATTTATAAACACGTTAACCATAATACGTAATATGTGGGTACATTGACTCATTGTTTCATACATCTTTTTCGTCGTCCATTCATAAACTGTTTTTCCGTTTGGCTAGGAAAATGCAAAATGTCTATAACAGTTAAGTATATTTTTCTGCTTAACACAATTCGTGCTTTCTGCAAACATCAGAGCGCATATAACACCACCAACATTATTTCGGTATTTTAATGTTGAGGTTTGCTTGTAGTGATAGAGAAAATAATACCAACTCTATAGCTTTTAGATCCTTGAACGACCTATGTGCTGGGAAGTTGTAGACACTCATAGCAATGTTCGGCGCTTGCCGCAGAATTTGCTGGCCAGTTGTTTAAGCTAATCGTAACATATACTGAACAAAAGAAGTTGAACCCGATTTTATCGACATAGATAAAACATATAAGCATTGATATAATTATGTGAAGCGATATAAGAAATGCTAGGATATGAGTTTCAAATAAGAAATGTTTGATTTTATTATTTTCTAGTCGAAGTATCACAATTACATGTACCATCCATATATTAAAAATAACTTATTTCGTTATACAAACTTATTGCTTTGAACAAATTTAATGTTTGGCATTGACAAGAATTTCTCATTCTGTCATTTTCATTAACCGCTAAAATGTGTTCACAATATATTGTTTTTCAAACAAAGAACATTCCAAATTTCATAATTTTAAAATTATCTCCCTTTTCATTGAAGTAAGAATAATTTGCGATAACTAGTTGTTCCCAACATATTTGCTTTGTTTTTATCACCGACTTTGTTAACAAATGACTTTGTATTATTATTAATGGTCATATCTATGTAACTTTATCATTGACCTCGAACAAACACAGGTTTGTACATGTATCTCGTCTATGGAACTGGCATGCATTTTAAGGGCTCACATTATTTTGCTCAGTATATATCATCAATGCATTTGTATCAGCTGTTTACTCCGTAAGTAACGGGTTGACTTTCTTATAGCACGAGGCTTTACCGAATATGTGATCGAATATGTGATCACTGGCCGTGGCAATTTATCTTTATTTAAATACCATGGCAATCAACATATTATTGAATACTTACGTTTTGAAAAACAATCTGAAGAAAACGCGTCGGCATTTTAAATGTCGTCATTTTTTTTTGTTTTATTTTTATTTTATTTCTTGAACAGAAATTCAAGACGTTTGTATTAGTCCCTCATATATGTAGAGTTTGAGCGATATACATTGCTTCACTGCACACCTGCCCGAAGGAAATGCAATGCATTCAGTCTAGCCACCAAGTCGATGGTTTAAACTAAGATATATCAGTCTAACATTTCAGCATACTAGTTGGTGTTCATTGCAATATGAGTTTAGGATCATAGTTTAATCATTAGCATTTGTAAATCAATACGAGTGGCACTCTTTATGTCCCAAATAATCCGGATTATAGTGTGTTTCCTTTCCTGACATCTGTGATGATGTCTTTCTTTTGTTGGTTATGTCTAAGTGAATAAGTTCGCTTTGTTCGCTTTGCTATGTCTGCCTTCATTTGGTTTTGCACTTCCGGCATTCGTAATTTATTTAACGTTGTCGGTATGTGTTGTTTTTATGGACAATTCTCGCCGGGCGCAGCCCGGCGTCGAAGTTGTCCACTAGTAATCACTTTTTCGGTTATGGCGGCGATTACCGTAAAAAGTCAAAAAAATCCACAAAGCAAACTTTCGCGAAAGTCGTGAAAAAACAATACGGACGAGCAAAGCTCGACAAACGAACCCCGAAATTAAACAACACACATTTATATTATCACTAAGCCCCAACTTATTCATATTTACGACATAATGTCGACCGCGTTCTTCATGTCCGGAGTTTACATCGTCCGGCCTGCTCCATATTTTTCAGAACGGCGTATGGTACGCGGATTCAGACTTGCATCAATAATCGTATAAATGTAAATTTCTTACTTTTTTCTTGTGAGAAGCAGCATGTGACGTCAAGACTTGAGTAGAGGTAACTAGTGCATCAGCGACTGACGTTAAATATAACGTCATGCGATATGTTAAGCATGACGCCATGCGATATTGTAAACATGACGTCAATGGTCATGTGCGTGAACATGTGCTAATTGCTTTTGGTCTACAATGTTTGCCAGTCTGGCAATGGGTAAGGGGATGTGGGTATTTTCAGATACACATCTGTGACAGTTTACTTACCTAATTAATGCATTCTAAAATGAAATAAAAAGTCCGGAGGATCATGCCTCCACGCCCCCAACCATAGGCCTATGCTATCATTTGGGCCTAGATATGTTATTGTACATGTAGTCCGGAGTAAACTTATGTAATTCATGATAAATGAATAATAACAAAGTATTGAGCTTCGCCCGAAGCGAAGCCCCGAACATTAAATAAAACAATAATATGTTGGTAAGCTTCGCGAAGCGAAGCCCACAGTCCATGATTCGTCCTGTTCTTCAATTTCGTAGCTGACCTTAGTTGACATTTTCAATTCGCACGAAGCGAGACCCCGAACATTTAACAAATGTATAGATCACATACTGAAATAAGCTTCGAGAAGCGGAGCCCCAAATCGCTTACAAATTCATATGTTATAACAATTTTATGATAGTGTGGTAAACATGGTGAAATGGTGCTGTAAACGCCAAAATAATGACGAGCGCAGCGAGGTGTATAACAACAATTTAACAAGATGTGTGTATCTCACAAAAGGTTTAATTATTTACAGTTGTAGTCCCCGTCATCCAAACACACACAAGATGATTGCGAGCGCAAACGAGCGTCTGGTCTCAATTTCATTAAAATGTTTAAAGGCATATTTTAAATACTGCTTCATAATTTATAAAGGGGCTGGCGTGGCCCTATAGACAACCGCTGAACTTGAAATCCGCTGAACGCGGGGTAAAGCCTCGCCATCGCCACTGAGTTTCGTCTTTGTGTTCTTCAGCAAGACGCTTTTCATTAGCCTCGTCCGTCGGATGGGGACGTAAATTGGGAGGTTTTGTATATTGGAGTCTATCCTCCAAGCACGTTAGTTAAAGGACTATATATAATATATTCGTTATAGTATGTCAGGTTCCAGATTCCTGTGTGTGATCTCCTATCTCGAATAATGAATAATGTGTTGATGAGTCATTAAACAACATTCAGTTCATACCTTACAGATTGAACTGGCTTATCCACAAATAACAAGGGCGAACAGAGGCTATCATCCCACCCAAAACCATCACACACCTAAAATTCGACAAACAATGTTAGCCTATGCTTGTCAGATTTTAAGGGCCTCGCACGGAGTCATTATCATAGGATTTAGCAATTAAATATTTTCAGAATGCACTAGAATTCACATTATGTCATGTAGAAAACAAAGAAACTTCGGTAAGAGTAAGGGTATGGGCCTATACACGTATCATTCCCCTCTCTCAGGGGCGGCTCTAAATAATCTATAATGTTTTGATGAGCCGTTAATGGCAATCTGATAATGATATGCATATTGAATATGACCACTAAAAACTAAATTAAAACATGAAATTAAAAAAAACAAAAAAAAAACTTTAATTTGAAATGAAACATCAGGCCTAGATATATCATATATTTAAATAAAAATTGGTAACATATATAAATCATTCATCCAGTTTTATTAAACCAATATAAATAATTGTGAATTTCCCACTTCGCTGTACTGTCCTTCTCCCCTAGCTTAACCCCTGAAATATTAATATTATGTTCAGAATTGTCCAACATTTTTTCCAGCAGCTGTGCTGCAATTTCTTGTTTTGTGTTGTATTTGTTCTAATTTAATTCCGTTTAGTTACCGATAAAGCAATCCCCATCCCTATCACTGGACCATTCACTAGAATGCTATGTTAATATAGAAAGCTGTATATCAGCCGATCTAGCTACATTGTCACAACTGTACTCTTCACTAATGTTGCAAATAAGCAGTGTCTTATATAGGCATAATATCGAAACTGACTAATCCACTTGCGAGAATGTTTGTGTTAAATAATGTCTATAATCAACGTTGCTTTTCCATGTCATGATACCTGAGTTCAACTTAAAAGCTTGCACAGTGAGATTAATTTATATATTTTTAATAAATCCTACTTTCAATCAACCTGCTTTTTCCGTGTATTTGCCGTTTGTTTTGTATGCTATATTGGTTACTTGACTTGTGTTTTGAATGCTATATTGGTTACTTGACTTGTGTTTTGTATGCGCTTGGTTACTTGACTTGTGTTTTGAATGCTATATTGGTTACTTGACTTGTGTTTTGTATGCTATATTGGTTACTTGACTTGTGTTTTGAATGCTATATTGGTTACTTGACTTGTGTTTTGAATGCCTCATTTCCTGTTGGCCATGTATACCTACTTTTATTACTTATACAACATTGTCACATTTATTAATTTCATTAAAAAGGCAAATCGTGAAAACGATTAACAAACATCAGAGCGCATATGACACATAAATACGCGTTCAACTAAACGTAATTATTGTCGCAATCAATACTGTAACAAGCAAACAATCTCTCTTTTTAATTTTCGTTTAATAATTGATATTGAAATTTTGTACGAACAACCCTTAAAGCAAACCAATAAACGTCTTTGAGAGTTGGAGAAGATATTAATTTAAAGCACAACAAAGGCTTTAGGATCAGAAATACACGTAGGTGGAGTTTGATGTTCTACACTAAGACTTCGAGGTTTATGGCGTTGATTTCTTTATTTAAACTGTCCCGTTTTATTGGGATGACAGTAGGGTAAGTGAGAGGTTTGGTGCAACCTAGAACCTGGTTTAACCCTCATCGGCCTGTTTTGCCACTGTCCGTTCCAAGGCGATAGCCCTATTGTCAACCATTTTTGTTATTGTGACGTCATATACCTTTGTTCCTTATTAACATTGCCATTCATGTTTGGCTGCGTGTTAGGGGTTTACTGTGTTCTGTGAAAGTTGCATTACCTGTTCGACGTTTATACTTGTTTTAGAAGTTGAATTTCATCAATTTATATTAGCATTCAATCGGGTTGGACGATCCCGTTTGAAATAAGAGTGATATTCAAAGTTTGAAAGTTCGTTCTAACGAAATTTTACTTTATACATGCCTGTATAGATCTAGGTATTAAACTACATATATACCGTATTATACGTATGCATTCACAATCGCATATGAACAGTAGCTATACAAGTTCTAAACAAGTTATTTTTCTAATCATAATTTTCAAATGAGAAATAGCATTGAACATGTTGAAACCAGTAAACAATTTAATAAAAAGCCAAACCTCATTTACATTTTGCTTCCAGCAAATTTATGAACTGCGTCTTAAGATTATTTTTTTATAGGATAATGGTAATGTATTGTCTTTGTGTGTCTCATTGTTCGATATTCGTTTGACTTTGAAATGGGAGAGGTTGTTTTATCGATAAAGCCAACTGAAGATGTAGACGATACTTTACACTTGAAAACTAATAAATTCAAGGGTCTCCTGCATCTCAACATTAACTATCGTTGTAAATTGCCGAACCGCAAATCAAGATAAAACTGCTATATCGGTTTTATTAGCGTGCATTCATGACGATCTAACTTACATCAAACTATTGGCATGAAACGTGAATTTGTTTTTACAGATAAATATACAAATTATTTGTTAAGCTTTTAATAAAATTACATATAAATAAAATTATATATAAAAGTCGAACAGGAAGCATTCAAGGACCACAATCAACTAAAACCACGCATAGAAACAAACAACACAGATGAATAAAAGGCAAGGTATCTCTGTAAAATAAAACATAGTTATATTTATTTTATAATCTAAAATTGAACATATACCCACATATCGAATGTTACACAGTAATTGACGAACAGAAGAAGAAATATATTTAAACTGATAGGAAGCAAAAGAAAAGTACCACATGCATACAGCCTTCTTCTGTATATGCCAGGTATGCCTGCCTTCACTTCATTTTGTCTGTGGTGTATATATGTGAACAGTCATTAACTTTTAAAATGGTACTGTTTTTTATTCTCGGTATCATGCCATATGTTGATTTTGTTGTCATAGAAACTATGTGAAGAGTATACACTTGATATCACCAGTGTTTGTTCACACTAAGACAGGTGAGAGGTGTTGTACTCGACATTACCTCTCATGAACAGACTCAATAAAATCCAGTCTGCTACTTTTATCTCTTGTTTGTGTTTTTGCTTCTAAGGGAATAATAAATACTGAAAAGGGGTTTCAGTATTCATTCCCATAAGAGACCTATACTCCTTGTGTATTATTTATAATAATGGCATACACTACAAATCTGATTACTTCTGATGATAAATGCCAATGATTTACTTCTCAATCCATAATGCCTGTCGTGATACTAGTAATACACTTATTGGCAGACATAACAGATACATAACATAGAAAATTGATATTTTATTGGACATCATTCTTGTTGAAGTGTTGCAGAAGGAATATCATACATTGTATTTGGTAGCAGACTTAACACATCTGGCAACAAAAACATTTTCCTAATCATATATATAATACGCAATAAATGCAACCGACACCACGGGAATTAACATGACGTCAGTAATTATACATCTCCGCTCTATTGTTGATGTCGTAGTATATTGACAATTAACATGACGTCAGTATTTAGACATCCCGCCCTATTGTTGATGTCGTAGTATATTGACAATTAACATGACGTCGTAGTATATTGACAATTAACATGACGTCAGTATTTAGACATCACGCCCTATTCTTGATGTCGTAGTATATTGACAATTAACATGACGTCGTAGTATAATGACAATTAACATGACGTCAGTATTTAGGCATCCCTGCCCTATTCTTGATGTCGTAGTATATTGACAATTAACATTACGTCAGTATTAAGACATCCCCCGCCAGATTGTTGATGTCGTAGTATATTGACAATTAACATGACGTCAGTATTTACACATCCACGCCGCATTGTTGATGTCGTAGTATATTGACAAATAACATGACGTCAGTACTTAGACATCCCCCGACCCATTGCTGATGTCGTAGTATATTGACAATTAACATGACGTCAGTATTTTGACATCCCCGCCCCATTGTTGATGTCGTAGTATATTGACAGTTAACATAACGTCAGTATCTTGACATCCCCGCCCTATTGTTGATGTCGTAGTATAATGACAGTTAACTTGACGTCAGTAGTTAGACATCCCCGCCCTATTGTTGATGTAGTAGCATATTGACAATTAACATGACTTCATTATTGTCAGTATTTAGGCATCCTCGCCCTATTTTTGATGTAGTAGTATATTGAAAATTAACATGACGTCAGTATGTAAACATCCACGCCCTATTGTTGATGTCGTAGTATATTGACAATTAACATGACGTCAGTACTTAGATACATCACCGCCCTATTGTTGATGTCGTAGCATATTGACAATATGTTTGATTATAATATATTTGCACGTGTTATTGTTTTTCGGAGGTATCGTACTGGTTTGATTGGTTGAAATAGATAATGATTGACAACTGGCGTCATGTTAATTATAACACAGATGTGAAGACAAAGCGCCGATGAGACGAAAAAAACACATGAGCATATATTAAACATGCACTTTGTAGTTCTACTATAACAAATGCTGCTGCTGACTACTTTATTGCCCGTTCAGCTGCTGTTTAATCATATCTGAATACAAGTACTTTTTCAGATGACTAACATCGACAATTTGGTTCTTAATAAACTAATTTAGAAATATTATACGATATCAGAAAACAGTATTTTGCATTTATGTTCAAGATAAAGATGCTAACATACCAACAGTGATTTTGTCAGAGTTACTATATTTGAACGCGGCAGAAGTAAACAGTTGTTTATACGTGTGGATGGTTAGTTAAATAATGTTATTAGAAACGGTTTGCATGATGAAACACTCACATGGTAAGTCATATGCAATATCAATTGTATGCTTTGATGTCATAACTCAATAAGCAACTATTTGACCAAATTGACATGACTCTCTTCAAACGGATTAGGGTGCAGCTCATCGTAAGGTTAGGCATCCCCATTAAAATACAATTGGCTTGTTGTATTATTAAACTAACTATAAAGTCCCACAACACATGGGATGTCATAGTGTATTTGTACCAAAAACCTAAATAGGGATAAGTATGACAGAAACGGAGTTGAAATGTAAAAAACAAGATATAATAAACAAAACGTTACGTCATCATAGGGTCCACACTCAAAGAGGAAAGAATAGTGGCAAACTTTAAATGGGTCAACCACTAAGCATGCAGTGAATTTCAAAATGACATGTTCATAATCTCTTTTGATTAGCTTTCTATGGTCATGACCAATGACCTTACGAAGACTGTTAATCACGTCACCAAAGGAGTTCATTTGTGATATCATTGTCGGATTAATAACATTTATGTGTTTGAACGATCAGGATTACGACGATGATACAATTCTGTAAAGGTTTTTTTCGAAGTTTATGGTAGCTATAGCCCTGATAAAACAGCGTTTTAGTGATAGCAGATTAACATGGTGGACTACAAGCTGAGAAAAAAGGCTTAAGTTGTGAAACATAGACCACATAAAACCCATAGGATAATGCTCGTGGAACATCCCCCTGTAAGTGTAGGTAATTAACAATCTCAAAATTGAAGTTTTCTCTCTTGTAATAGCTTTTCCTTATTATTCACCAGTTTCAGTTGAAATATAAATCGGAAAAAGAAACGACCATATATACACTAGTAGCTTTGTTGAGTTGAAGTTCTTTAAATAATATTAACCATTGTACAAAAGAAAGGGTTTTTAATATTCAATATATCATCTAGATATCGAGAGGTGTTTTTTATGACAGTATCTGACTATTTGGTGAAATAATCAAAATGAAATCTTTTTCGTAGCAATACAAAATAAATCTGCGACAAGAGATGCACAGTTCGTACCCATAGGGATACAACATATCTGCGTTTGAACGATAGGTCCACACGTGATGAAAATATCATCTAATAGGAAAATAAGAGCTTCACAAACTTTATGGCAAGTCCACTATGAGTAATTTTCCAAATGTCCATTAGTAAAAAACGCTTTAATATCGTTACAGGCCAAATATATAGTTGTTGTTTTTTATCTAGAAAAAATTATGTCTAGCTGATTTCAGTCTACTATTTCTGTGTTTTTTTCAATTTACCTACTTATAGGAGTTGCGAGAACTGTGATTCACCTGTATCGTAGGCATAACGGCACATAACTCGCTTCTAATATGTGATTGTATAAGTCCATTCTTGGCGGCAGCACAAATCAATACCACATTTCCGAAGAATTAAACACCGAAACCTTTTAAGTTGATGCGTTGTATCAATATCGCATCTTAAAAGATGCAAGTTCTGAGTAGTAAATCAATACCTTTGTTTTAGTGTGAGACAATTGATCTAAGACATTGGTAAGGACTTTGATTTGATGGTGAAGCAAATAGTTCCATGTCTGTACTGCAAGATCAGTATTTCTCAGCGAAGAAAACTTCATAATCACTAGTATTGTTTACTCAATACTCAAAACATACAAATAGCTAACTGTGTCTTGCAATTTTACAATAAAACAACAGCAATGAACGTAGTTATAAAAGACTAACAGGAAATGTAGTATTCACTGAATAGAATCAACGAAATACATAACATTCATAACAAACAACAATTGCAAGGGTGAATATAAACACCATGAATATATACTGAGCAAAAATAAAAAGTACCCCTTTTTCTTTTCGTTATTATATGACAGCAAAACAGGAAATAAATAAATGATGTATATTAAACAATTATATCTACTACCACCAAAAAAATATAAAAAAATAATAATAAGAGTTCTGTACACAAAGGAGTTATCATCCCCCTTTTTCTTAAACCATGCAGTTTTGGTAAAAACACATACAATCTACAAACATTACCTCAATTTTTCCAAGACAATATTCTCTATACGTTGCTTTCAAAAAGAATCACAGAAATACATTGGGATTTGTCGATTATCGACATAAATCATTTTATTGTAGTGCGGGTGTTAATTTACATGAGTTTGTGGTCACTCTGCTGCACAGATAGTGGCCCTCATGTTTTTTGTTAGTTGTACGGTTTAGTAATTTGTACCCTACACCGTATATTCTGCCTTTCTCAATGGCATCGAGTAGGCAGATAGTTGTGTGTTAATACGAGATATTGAAATCAAAATTATAGTATGTATCTCGGTCATTTATAAGAAATAATTATGTAGATATTGGAAGTGTATACCTTTGTTGTTATTTAAAGTAAATTTGTAATAAACGTATTACCGATGTTGTAGGATTAATGTAGAGACAGGTTCATGGATATAATATAGGTCTAGGACAGGTTCAATTAAAATATGTGTCGGGTGTCGAATTTCAACACTCGTTTAGTTTGTTCAGTTCATAAGTTGTTATTGTTTATGATTTGCTTTCTTTGTGTTTTTCACATTTACGTCAGTGTTTGTCTGTCTGTGTTTTTAACATTTAAGTTAATGTATGGCTGTATTGCATCATCAGATTTCAAACGCGGCATGAAACATATTTATGTTGTCGTGCTGACCAACACCATGTGCGAAATGGAATGGAGTTGTAGCTGAGCTAGATCTATATCATCATGAAAATAACTCATATTTGTAGAAGGGAGTATAACGTGTGTTTATCAATAACTTGTTAGTGCTTGTATTCATTAAAGTGAATGCGCCCTCTCGGAATCTATACAAAACACACCTGATACTATGTGAGAAAATTAGCTATAAAAACATTCTGTCACATTGAAATATTGTTTTTAGAAACAAAGCGGTCATGTTACTGATGAAATTGACCCCATTCAGTAGAACACATACATATCTATAACAAGGAAATGTTCATTGCCAAATTACCTGGTTTGGGTCAGGATTTAGAACTGCTATTTATTACTTAGTATACATTAATTAAACTGTATAGGATAATAGTAATCAGTAAATTGTACTTTGTGCCATGCGTTTGGAGAGTGAAATCTGTTCGAATAATGAGTACACGTAATTTTCATAGCTGCCTCTCTAAAAGCCGAAATTTTTATTTTATTGATCGTATAAAATCTAAAAGTTTACACAGCCATTGTGCGAAATCGGCATCATCTCTTTTATAGTCACAGTTATTGGGGGACACGTTACTGGGTTTTCCACTTATTGAGTAATTTTCACGGTGCATTTGTTCGTACATGTACAGCATGTTGTTTTTTCACAAATAGATAAGATGTGCTTTGAGCTTACATTTAAAAACTTAAATTCCCTCCCTCCCAGCCCACAGGATCATTTGTTTTAAATCAATAATAGTGTCTTCCAGTTGTATTCATTTAAGACATTTTACATGTGTGTCAATACTTCTATGCAAAAGATAGCATTTTATGTTGCAAGATCATGTTGCTTTTTCAGAGTTATATATGTTCAATTGATGTCATCACCTGGATCCACTTACCTAGTCAACAATTACTGGTGTGGCATGGACATTACTTGATGGAACATTTGGATCACAACTAGTTGATGTGTTTAATTGTTGTGGTGTTTAATTATCGGCGGGCAGCGAAGGTGTGAAAGGAAGGACATATAAGTTTCAGTTTAACTTTACAAATTTGCTGTCCATACGAATTGCTAAAAGACATTTGAATTGATTGAATTCGGTGCACTTGTAATTGTGCTTGAATATCAACCGTGCTTTCAACACTTGCTTAAATGCTTTTAAGAAAAGTTGCTTTCATAATGAACATTTAATTTGGTGCACATGTATTTATGTCCTCAATATTGTAATGACAGAAATGGTGAGGTAAACATATCTTCCTTTTACACCCGGCGAATCATTCACTCACCAAGAGTCCAATTATTACTACGCATATTACTCTTTCCTCTCCTCCACATTAGAGCTTCAGAAGTTTTAATATAGATATAAAAATCGAACAGGAAAAGCAGCATTCAAGGACGACAGTCAACTACAAACACACACAGAAACAAAGAACAATTTAAAGATGAATAAAAGGCCAAACAAGACATCAAAAACACAAAAGGGTTGACAAAAGGGCTACCGCCTTGGAACGGTCAGTGGCAAAACAGGCCGCTAGGGTTTTAACCAGGTTTTAGGGTGCACCAAACATCACACTTACCCTACTGTCAACCTAATAACGGAACAGTGTAAATAAAGAAATCCCCACCATGAACTATTCTCTAACCAACAAGGCAGCATTAATAGTCAATTTAAGCAAAATACAAAGATGATCGTGTATATATAAATACAACAAAACAAACAATAGCCTAGAAAGCCACAAAGAAGGTACTCAGTTACTTGGCAGAAGCCAGAGCAACAAGAGAATAAACCATTGAGGGCAATACAAGACAGGACTACAGACAAGTATCAAATGTCACCGTCCTTTTGGGCTTTAGGTAGACGTCATCATAGGGTCCATAGCCTGTCCGGTCATCGCACAATCAAATAGGAAAGAATAGTGGCGAGCTGTAAATGGTCCCACCACCAATCATGCAGTGCGTTGCAAAAATGATAGAGTCATAGACATTTTAACAAGTTTAACAAAGACAGTATGAAAGTGATCATGACCAAGGATCTTACGAAGTTTGTAAATCACGTCACCTCACCACAGAAGTCAGGTTGTGATAGTCCTTGTCGTAGAAGAGTTCTTATATTACTTGTATATTTGGAAAGAGATCAGGGTTACAATAATACAATTGTGCAATGGTTTTACGAAGTTTACGGTAACGGTAACCCTGATGGAGTAGTTTTTTAATTATACAAAGATTACGAATATTAAACTCCTCAAGTCGAGTATAAGCTCTAGCAAAACGAATAAGTTGAGACACATAGACCCCATAAGAAGTTGCTCGGTGAACATCCACATCTAAATGGGGATAATTAACAATATCAAAATTAAAATCATCTCTCTTGTCATATATTTTGCTACTTATTTCACCATTTTCAATGGAGAGATGTAAATCAAGAAAAGACGCGTTAGTATCAGAAATATTAGCTTTGTTAAGTTGAAGTTCTTTAGGGTATATACTATTAACCATAGTAGAAAAGAAAGGGTTGTCAATGTTTAATAGTGGTCCAGATACCGAGAGATTTTTATGTAATTTAGGAATCCAGTACATAGTTGGCAGTTTGTTCTGCTTTTCGTCTACCCCAGCCTCGAACGTAGTGCACCGAGTGATATGTGTGGAAACAACATCATCCTCAGTAGAATGAACTGGAGTATACGAATTAGTACTACCGAGTTCTAGAGATAAAGCATTGACGTTATGTACATGATGTAGGCGTCAAACAATAATTACATTATTAGCTGCATTATCAGAAGGAACTAAAGCAATTTAATTATGATGAAATTCTTGAATACCCGATTTTAAATTACGAAAAGAAAACCTAGGTCTCGGAGGAAGTAAATAGGGTATCTATAATTTTAAATTGACTTCAGCTAAGTAGAAAGAGAATTTGGGTCTGCATATTCTCAACGACACCACTGTATACTAAAATCCTCAATGGATTGGGCGATCTGAGCACGACAGGCATTAACATCGATAGTTGAAGGTAATCTATACTTAGGACCTTTAGAAAACAGATGCCGAAAACGTTTATCAGCACTATCAAAATTACCCGTGATAACATGACCTGCTGGAGCCTAGCAAAATTTTGATGTGTTACATTCACATTCCTTAGGAGTGTTATGTACTATATCAAGGTCAGAAACTATTTTGTTGTAGTTGAAAATAATATTTCTTACAGGATTTTTATACTTATAACAAATTACAGAACTTTCTGAATTTTTTAAATATTTAGGGGTAGAATCAACTACATGATTATCACTAAAAATACTAGGCATGTCAATGAAATCAATACCTTTGTTATTTTTAGAAAATGCCTGACGTGATCAGACTTCTTGTCAATATGGGGTCGGAGAACATGTTGTGTGTAACTTTGAATTATACAAAGGATCTGTACGAATGAATATTTTGTCTGCTTCCTCGTCGATCAACTTAAGTGAAGAAATGGACAGAGAGGTACGCCGTGAAAGCATAGAGTGCTTTCCATACTGTTTACTAATAGTATGCAAATCAGCGACTGATATAGTTACACGCGAAAAACGTTTGATATTACCATTACGCCAACGACCATTAGACCTAGAGTTACGCTTTCGAATAGAAAATCTAGAAAAATTGTCAATATTAGCATCTTTTGAAATATTTTCTTGTTAATAAATATTGTCATTAAGACCGAGTGTATATGGTGTCTGTAAGTTTTTCATCCACTTAAGTTCTGCTATATGCCTAGCTTTTTAGTAGCATCATTATCATCAATTATATATTCAACCCGTTGAACAGTAACGTTACTAAAAGTATGACCTGATTGACATGATTGACGAAAGTGTTGCTACATGTAATTTTTTAAATTTTAGGATTACCTGCATTATATTAAACATGATGTCCACTATTTCATTTTACTATCTATTGGAAAAATCAATCATTAACTATTTTATTTATTTATTTAATTACACTGGTTGAATTGCGAACTATTTTGTCCGTAAAAATTTCCGGTAAACGGTGTTTTACAGTTGTTGGGCTGAAGCAAATCGAAAGTTGGACTTAAATGATGTCTGTCAAATAATCGCAATATTTCCTGAAATGATCAGATGTTTTATTGCCAGTGTTGCTTTTTTTAATCGGGTGAGTATCTGGTAAAGATTGCACTTTTGCAGGTAAGTCTTGTGTTTATGTGCCTCTAAAATATTGAAAAGATCCGTTTTCAAAAATATTTTAAAAAAAGAGAAATAGTGTTTCTTTTGGGATTCCTGTGGATCAGTTGAGCAAGGTAAGTTTTAATTTAATTTTCTTACTGCAATATAAATTGTTTAATAATAATTTCACCTGATCATCAAAAGGCAGTGTGTTTATTTTATTGTCTTCTGCATGAAATAAGTGATTTTTTATCAAAATGAAAGCGCATAAATGGTCACGTAAATTTGGTTTAGCTGGAGGACGACATAGAAATAAGAGACTTGGTAAAGGTTCGGTTAGACCAACATATACATTGAATTGCAGTAAGCGAGATCGGGACTCTTTGACGCTTTGCATCAAGAAAACGTTATTAATTTCCCATTCTGATAATCTTCAACCTGATTTTCCATACAAATTTGGTAAATTGGATCTTCAGGATTGAAGTTGAAGATAAAGAAGTCTGAAACTGCTGTGGAAATGGCAAACAGCTATAGACTTGTCAGTATGAAACATTTACAATCTGATGTATCTGATGTGATATGGCATGCATGTTCATGTGAAAAAGCAGTTGAGCTTGCCCGTTCTCGGGTTTCTCCAATTTCCGAGTTAAAAGAAAGTCGATCATTTGGCATTGCATGTGTACTGTTTTGTGTTTGTAATGCTTGCAATTTTAAATTTAACTTTGAAACTAGTCCAAGATATGTCTCAAGTGAATCACGCAGATATGACTGCAATTTTCGAGCTAGTGGGGCTATATGTCAACAGGAAATGGAGCCTCTAATTTAAATGAAGTTATGGGAACATTTAATGTACCGGGATTGAAACGTAGTAAGTTTTCGAAAACGAAACTGAAATTGGGTAATGGTGGAAGTCGATTACAGAGGATGACATGTTGAAAGCAGGGGCTCAGGAGAGACGACGTGCAATAGAAAATAGCAGTTACCATCTATAACTGTCATAGTAGATGGCGGCTGGAGTAAGCGTTCGCATAAGCACAGTTATAATGCTTCTAGGGGTGATGCAATTATTATTGGTAAAATAACAGGTATATATACAAGTGATATTGAATTATGCCTTTGTTCTTCTGGAAAATAAAGGGACTGAAGGCGATGTGAAAATGTATTATGAATGAGAAAACAGTGACATTCCAGTAAAAATGAAAAGAATCACAGTTTCCCACAGGGCCATAAGGCAGGTCACATGCAGCATTTTCTTAAATAATACTTAAATAACTGCAGATTAAACAAGTTTGATGCAGATGCGCCTTTCATATGAACGTGAAGCACATTCTGACTGCTTTTTCTGTTATTAGTATTGGCTACAATTACGCCAGTCTCTTTAATACATAGAAATGGTTGATGCCCTGTCACAAAAGTGCAGTAGCATAAAATGTAACCCTTGTTCATTCGTGGCATCTATACACAAGCTCAAACACCGTTTATCGGCATATAGTAATCAAGAATTATTTGTATAAAAATAATAACACTCTGGCTTGTAAATAGATTCCAGATGCGTTGTTGTACCCTGTCTTTTTGCAAGTTATGCGTTCCTTATCCACAATGGTCTTCCTAAATGGTGTGAACTCAAATGACAAAACCATAGCAGATGTGGATGCTTTTTCAAATGTTGGTACCCTTGGAATGTGATAAATTGCTAGAGGATAAATTCCCTGTTGTCACATGCGGGAACACACCATGATCAAACAGCATCGTAGAACTTTTAGTAGTCTACAAACTGGCAAATGGTTGCTTATGTTTCCTCTGCAAGCAAATCTCATGAAACTTTGCCTGTGGTGAGAGGATGACCCTATTGATTTTGAGGTCAGTAGGTCAAGGTCACCGGGACCCGATAATGAAAAACTTTGTCCTCTCCATAACTCCTCTGAGGACGAACCCTATTAATTTTGAGGTCAAGGTCACCGGGACCCGGCCATGAAAAACTTTTCCACTCCATAACCCTCTCCCCTTGAAGCAACTTTCATGAAAGGAAGAGACATATATTTAACACAAAATTCATTCTTTTTTATTTCATTTGCTTTTATTCATACATTTACCTATCATGAAAATCCTATTCCACTCAATGTTTACTTAAACGGTAGGGTGGGGAATGGTGGGGACCAGTAGCGGGGTATATTTGTTGCCCTTAAAAGTATTTTTCATTAATGACTATTTTAATTTAAAGAAAACAACAATAATTGTTTTTATTCCACAGCAAACAAAGTTTGATGGGTTATATAGGCGCCCCTTGGTCGGTCTGTTCTAAATGTTGTCCGTGCTATTTTTCCATAACCCCTTGATGGATTTTTTTGAAACTTTATGAGCAACATCAGTATGAAGTGTAGATGCACATATTGTCATGGGGCACATAGTTTGCATAGGTATTAATCACCTTCACTGATAGTTTTAGTTGATGAGCTCGTTTACGGACATCTCGTCTTAGATCACAATGCTGTACGGGTGTATGTTTGTCAGTTTCTCCGTCATTGCTTCGTTACTTGCATGATACTAAGGTACTTATTTTCAAATAAAGCTCTATCGAATAGACGTATTATGTTCTGTTGTTTAAGAGTTAATCTGAATGAAGAAACAGAATGGTACAAAGGCACCGTTTTAGAAGTGCTGACTGGAACTGATGGTGACTCCTTTGCAGTGTATGAAATTATCTATGACCTTGAGAATGAGCCTTATGAAGTTGACCATTTAGTAGAAGATTTTAGACAAGCATCTGTTAGATGTTTGGATATATAAGGTACGTTTATAGGACAGTTGCGTGTTATCACTGCTGATCATGTTGGTTGTACTGCAAATATAGGCAAAAGGACATTTACAAAAGATAATTTTCTATTTTCAAGCGATATTGTGCAATATCTATATGAGCAACACCTGCAGTATTATCAACACAGCAATTCTCATGTATGGTAGGTAGCCTTTTAGAGGAAATATTTAAAATCCAAAATAAATTGTAAGTTCTATGAAAATAATGTTTACTTCTGTTTAAACATGTGTACATAACTTTAACTCATCTAACCTTAGGAGTATATTAAAAGTACTGTTTACTATGTACATTTATAATACAATGAAAGGCATTGTTTAATAGGAAAATTAGAACGGGATTACTCCACTTTTTCGGATAGTTGAAGGGTCATATGCCCTTAATGGGTTGTATAAGGTAAATGTTTTTTTTTAAATATAACATTCTTTTATATATTAATACATTCCATTTTCTATTTTGTTAAAATAATTGTTTTTGTTACCTTAAAACATTTTTTTTAAAGACATGAATGGTCCATCATACATTTCATAAAACAAATGTAGTTCCAGCCAAATAAGCGTCCATTTGTTTAAAAACTGCGTTAACTGTTTTTCTTTCCTTATTTACGAAATAGATGGACTTTGTGTCCATTCTTCATAGCATTGCATTCTTCAAACGAAATTAAAGCTTGTCCATGTCATTGTTGGTGAATTTAATTCATAACTATCTTCGCACAATTACCAAACAGCACCTAACCATTAGGGGGCGCCAGTCAGTTATGAACGTAACAATTACTCATTTGCAGTTTCAAAATAAAGGGACATAACCTTTAATAGATCAACAAGTGTGGACCGAATAATTTAAGTGAAGGTCATTCAGAGATCACTTTATAATTACATCTGCGGGCATGAACCGATCACGGAGCAGGTATTAGACTGCTCCATACTGCTTAGGGGAAATGCGGCGTTTGCTAAGACTCTCAATATCTCGTTGTATATATTACGGACAGATATGCTGATGGGGTCATTGGCGTGTCGGGAGATGCAGAGGCGTGCCAGAGGTGCATTTGTGCATAGGAAAAGAAGAAGAAGAAAAATAATTATTTCTTTGTTAACTTTACTTAAAATTATTAATTTACATCGATTGGGTTACCTGTTCTTGCAACATAAATTAATCCCTCTCGAAAGCTTTCTTGTTAGAACCAATACTAAGCAAAATGGATTTAAGTCCCTTGCTCAAGGATAACTTGCATGGCCAAGGCGAGGATCGAACTCTGGATTAATTATGAGAGTGTTCAAATAGATGATGGATGCATATGAAAATAAGAAGTTTTCTTAAATGTAATGTGCATTGTTTTAGCAATTTATTTCAGAAATACAGCATGCCTAAACTGCAGTCACAGAGCCATATTTGCCATAAAGCAGTCTAGAGGCCGATGACGACTCAGCACGCAGGAACTGGATGAACCTACCAGAAAAATAGATACGGACAGCAGGAGCTGGTGGTATTTCCAGAGTTCGTGCGAAGATCGTTAAGTAACTGACGCCAGAGATGGTGGAGTTGCTTCACATTGTTACAGAAGATGCAGTACATGTGCAAGTTGTAAAGTCGGAATCTGCAAGCGATACGATTAACGCCGGACGGCAAGTTGTGGATGAAGGAACAGATGTTGCAACGCTTACGGAAACAGGACTAGTTTTTTTAATTTATTATGTCTTTAACAAGTTTAAGCCAGTTGGGTTCAGAAAAACAAATTGTGGATAAAATTGTGGTTTGTAAAATATGACTACCCGGTATGAGTTTTAGTTTTACTTTTGTACACCACTTCCTATTGTTGATGCTGTTGCCTTTAAATGTTCAACTGTTTACCTCGTTACCCACAAAAATTAGCACCTTATTTAAGGCACACATTGCATTTCTTGAATTGTTAACATTTATGCAAACAACTTCAAAGTCCAAATGATACTGGATTACTAAATTGTGAAAAATTTGATTGTTTGACAAAAAAATGAAATAAATAAATATATTGCCGTGTGTCCCTTTAATCACTGATTCAGTAGAGCTAAACAAATGAGAACACTATATAAGCAAATAAAACTCTGGTGTCATTATGAGGATGATGTCAATGATAACTTGCTACTGATAATGCCCATATTATTTAAGTACTATTATGAAACCAATTTCAATAAATAATAAGTTGTTTCTCACCATGTTGTTAATGATATGTTGCATCAAAGAAATATAAAAAGATCGGACAGGGAAAGTAGCATTCAAGGAGGACAGTCAACCACAAAACACATAAACAAACACGCAAACAGACAAACAAGAAGGCAAAAGCAATATTAAATGCAAACGACATCACAAACACAAAAGAGTTGACAATAGGACTACCGCCTTGGAACGGTCAGTGGCAAAGTAGGCCACTGGGGGTTTAAACCGGTTTTAGGGTGCACCAAACCTCACACTTACCCTACTGTCATCCCATTCAGCCATTATGTTGGTCTATTGATGTTATCATCGTCGTTGTGCCCTATATATTTAGCTTCTGCTGCTATTATTTACGGATTATAAAAGGTCCAGCGTACAGTGATGTTTTCATTATAGTAACTGTTGTTTTTTATACTGATGTGGTTGCTGTTGCTGCTTACTTATAATTGGATATCTGTCACTTATTTAAAGCTTTATTTTATTTCATTCTCTCAAACACTTTGCCTTATATTTCAGGTTGTGTCACTATCAAGTTGACTTAGGGCCAGTCAAAAGTTCCTGTCACAAAGGTGGGTGTATCGGGCGTAATGATGTGGACAGGTCATAGAGGCCTCTTGTGTTGCTATTGTATGTAAATTCCATTTCTTACGGTTATACAAGTTGAACCTAAATCACAAAGCGACATTTCAAACATTGCGAATGTCAAATGTATCCAAATTATTTGGTGTAGAATTTGGGAATATATCCCCAGAACTGGTTGATACATTGACAATGGATTTATAAGTGGCGTTCCATTTCCCAAGAACTTGGAAGAATTTAGATGCGTTTCATATGGTTTATTTTATGACTATTCCATTGGTTCAGTGGTATTATTGATCCTGTCATTGTTACACAAGGCATATTGGCAATGTGCGTGTGTGTGTGTGTGTGTGTGTGGTTCAAAGGTTTATTGTCCCTACGCCTTTAAAAACAATATGACGTAAGGAATGTGTTATTCCAGTTGGGATTTTCCCTACCCTGTACTTAGCACCGAGTTCTGTGCATGGTCACTAAACTATAATAAGTACTTCCATGCTATGTCCTATTCGAAATAAAACTGTTCTATGCAGGATCCAAATTGAAATGTTAACACTTTTATCACATCAATTATATAATACCTTTAAATCTCCTTTCAATAACTATCTCCGAATAAAGGGAGGCTTTTCTAAACCAGGTAAGGTTGTCTTGCAGGCACACAATAGAAATATTTGTCATAACTATCCAGATGTTCCGGTCGTGTGGTGAGGTGTATGTGCCGGTTGAGGAGGGTGTCTGTTATTCACGGGTTCTTAAAATACCCGTGATTGAATATGCGTTTAGTGGGTTGTGAGTCGTTAACTTAATTCGACACTCCAGTTTTAGGGTTTAGCCCGGCTGGCTTAAGCCGTTTATTTTGTGGCTATAAAGTTTGGATACTCAAAATGTGTTTGTTACATATATACCTCGTCGTCAGTGGGTTTGGAACCGGTGTACATACCTTGTAAAATGTGGCTGTTGTTGGAGGGATAGCTGCTTTAAATGAGGTTGTAAATGGCATTCAGCAGTCAACATCAATCGCTATTACATCTCCTTTATTTATATGAAGATACAATAGGTTTGCATTCAACCTTTAAAATGTGGGTTGCTTGAAAAAGATACATATTCCTAGTGTATAGTCAAAAGAGCATAATAGAATGTATTTGTAAATTTGGAAATGCTTTAGTCCTAGTCTTCTTGAATATATAATTAATTACATTAAGACATGGCCTTCGATTGGATGCCATGCCATTCTGGAACATAATGAAAATTAAAACAGATTTTTTTTCATTGAAACAACTTTTTGAATTCGTTTCTACCGATCATGAATTTACTTCTATGCATGGTAATTTGTAACTTAAATTCACTTCAATGACCGGTATGTGTATTAAAAAAGGGGGAAAAAAGGAATTACTTCTTTGGGTGAGGGTATGTTTTTGGTTGAAATAGCCTTTACATGGTTAAGAAACAGTGGAGCCTGTCCAGACATCAAAGTAACTTGTGGCCGTTAATAGTCATGTACCGATTAATTGACTGCAACTGATCATCAGTTACTAAGGCATCCGATTATGATGACCGTTTATGAGTCTTAAGGTTAAAATAGAAATCAAACATGATTATCCAGTAGACAACAGTTCGGAGATACACTTGAGATGTATGATAGCATATTATAAAGAAACACAAATATCGATTAGATGTGTTTTGCTGTAGGAAATGGCATAACATTGACATAAGAAATAAGACAGGAAAGAATATATATTGTTCCGAGTTCAAGGTCTTAACAGGCACATGTTATGCCTCATATTGCCTAACCGATTGTACCCGACGATCGACCTATTGATCATCACTAGAAGGTTAATTCTGAAAACATGGAAGTCCATATTCTTCATGCTAATTTGTGAAGCTTAGGAACTACTAACAGTTAATTTATGTTTTAAAGACAAATATGAAAGGTTACTCTTGAATCTTCCTCCAAATATTTACATTCTATATATGTCTTTTAATATTTTATTTCATTTATTATGATGCAATGTCTTGTGCATCAAAACATCACTTCATAAGAGTGTGAAATCCAATCAAGATGATATAAGAAATTTCTCTGCAGGTAATATCAACATTGGTTGGGCTGCATATTTCATGTTTTTTAACTTTCTTTCAGTGGGCTATCAAACATCCTGGTTAAGCAGAACTGATAAGGATCTTTTCTAAATCGGGTTCAGTTAGTGATTGGGTACATTTATCACACACAACCAACACTTTGTTTCTGTATAGAGTGACTCAAGGACTGCAATATTGCTGTTTAGAAGAATGTCGCCTTTAGTTTTGGAAACCGGTCCATGGCAATATTAAAATAATTACAAAATCAGTTGTGCAGTCATGTTTTGGCATTTTAGGTTATCTGATTTGCCTTCATAAAAATAAAATGCTAATCATAATCCCAGCTGGGGTTCTATGTAAAAAACATATTTGAGTTACTGTTATTATACAGCTGACCAATTTTATCCCAGCTGGGATACTGTTTGAATGACAATGGCAATATTGTGTTTAACCATTTTGGGTTAAAAGTATTCTTTTTGTATTTGTGGTAAAAATAAATATAAAACGATCGGACAGGGAAAGTAGCATTCAAGGAGGACAGTCAACCACAAAACACAGAAACAAACACGCAAACAGACAAACAAGAAGGCAAAGTAATAATGAATGCAAACGACATCACAAACACAAAAGGGTTGCATTTGGGTTCCTGATGATATAATAGCTGACCATATTTGGATCATTTAATGATTATTGTTGGCCATATTTGGGCATTTGATGAATGTTATGAAATCCCGTATTTGAGTTACTGATAATGTAATAGCTGACCATATTTGATGATTTGTGTTGACCATATTTGGGTTATTTGTTAAATGTTTTTGTTGTTGGCGAGACAAATCTCTTCGTTTGTGAAGTACGTCAGCCAAGCCTCCATTTGATGATTTATTACTATTCACTGCAGTGCCCTGCATCCCTAATTTAATGGCGGTGCCTCTGTCACTACTAGTGGCATGTGGCAGTATGTCGCGGTCACAGCAGTGTGTAGTAATTATTTTACTAGAACCTTTGAAGGAAAGCAACTAAATTTTAAATATGTGGCTTGGTGAACATCTGAACCCAGGGTTCACCAAGTACAGTTTTCATTCACTTCAGAACCTGGTCTAAGCTATGATCATTTTTCAAAATTGTTTATAAGTATCGTTACTGCACATTTGAAATGCACATTATGTGTTTGTTATATTATGCTGAAGCCGTGGTCAGTTTATTCCAATACATTTAAACTGTTTTTATTATTGGGTTTTCTTTCACAGCCCATCTGCAATAAAACACCGATTGTGTAGGTAGCAGCTTTTGATTATCAAAAGTCATTAAATTACGTCCCTTTAAGGTTTCCATAGCATCCATAAAAGAGTATTGCTTGGCAAAATTTGAAACTGTTTAAAGGAATATTGAGTAATCATTGAATTGTGCTTAAAAACATCAAACGCTGTTTAATTAAAGTGCTGTTCAAGCTGTCCTACGCCCTCAACATCTGGCCTATGGGAATACCAGCAAAAGACGGGGGTACTTTGTTTTTGGTGAGTATAAAATACAATACAATAGGAGTACCGCCTTGGAACAGGGTAAACATTCGGAATATAAATCTGGCACCGATTTCACCAAAAATGCCTTAAGTTTTACTTAAATAACTAACAAAATACTTACATGTAATTAAGAAATATAAAAAGATCGGACAGGGAAAGTCACTAAGTCACTAAGTCACTTAGTAAAACTTAGCTAGAATTGTGTTTCACCAACATAAATTAAGTTTCTACTTAGCTACGTAAAAACCCTAAAAACTTAATTAATATGGACTGGGAATTTGTCTATTCTGTAAACAGTGTAACAGTTTTCATGGAACCAGTCAAAATTCCCAGATGCTTGCAAAATATCATAGCAACTAATCACCACAAACGCATGGTAACTGCTTCTTTTCCGATCATCATTTTTGATAAAGTAAAGCATTTTAACTGTATCTAACCTTTGTTTTATGCATTAAGTCATGTTGCAGATACAGTTGTGTACATGTGTCTCGTTTATGGACATGCACTTGTGAAACATGTTGAAGTTGATAGAAGAAATATATTGTCTATTGGACTTCCCATTGTAATGTTAGCTTCACGAAAACTCTTGAATAAATTTCTAAAAAGGCAAAATATTCATGTAAATTTGATACCAAATGATGATTTATGCATTGAAATTGCATTACTTTTAAATTTTAACAATGTTTTAAGCATATTTCGTCCATTGTTTGCTGTTTAGTGGAAAGTCACCTCCTAAGCTGACTTAGAAATTTAAGTATTTTACTTAAATTTAAGATTTTACTGAATGAAATTGATTTGGTGAAACACGTTTTCCTTACTTAAGAAAACCTTAGACAAACACTTTAAATTGATTTTTTTAAGTAGCTAAGTACATACTTAATACATACTATGTATATACTTAAGTATGTTGGTGAAGTCTAATATTCATCAAACTTTTGAATACAAGAATCGGACTCGACTCAAAATCTCATTTTTTTAATTCCAAATAAAAACAATTTTACATGAAAATTACTATATTTACTTACAGAAAGGACTAATTTTAAAGGTAATTTAAAAGAAAATGACTGAAAATCACAATTCATACCCATACATTTTTGTTGATAGGGTTTGCAAAAAAAATGAGATTTTGAGTCTGAGTCTGATTCTTGTGCTTAACAATTTAATGAATTTAGGCTCTAGGGTTCACCACCGCCCACCTTTTTTGCTAATGACCGTTCCAAGGCGGTAGCCTTATTGTCAACTCTTTTCGTGTTTGTGACGTCATATGCCTTTATTCCTTATTAACATTGCCATTCATGTTTGTCGGTTTTGCGTGTTGTGGGGTTTACTGTGTTCTGAGAAAGCTGCATTTCCTGTTCGACTTTTATACTTATGTTTACCCTATTATCGACTCTTCAATTGTATTATCATTACGTGGTCCGAGGATTAACTTTCATACCCCATCCAACCCCTTCTCCAAGAAGCGCAAACGGGGTTGGCTGGGGTATGAAATAAAAAGTTTAACCTTAATTTTGGCTAAAAAGGTTTGCATAACGTAAAATTAAAACATATAATAGGTAGTTTTAAACAGGTTATCGTATTTTTCATTAAAAAATGTTTTTAAAAATATTTTATGTCGAAATATCCGTTATAATATCCTACTAATATAAGCTTTCCCATCGCTTAATGGAATTAAGGCGGGACCATATAATGACTTCGATTGTATTATATTCATGGTGATAATATCAATCCTTTCAGTAGTTCGTGATGATATATTTGTCGTTTAATGCAAAGCATAACAATGATTTATAATTAGTGTTATTTTAAATGTGACTGAATCAAACTAATCTGCGTTACGCAGTCTCCGCTTCACCACACACTCTGGCAAACACTTCCGAGAAAATCTAAGATCACAGGCACGCAAGTCCACACTCATTTATAATATGTGAAGCCTGTGTCTGATGTTATTTATTTATTTATTTAAAATTGCGTCATACACATCTTGAATATTGTCAAACAAGAACTGTCAAATGGTTAGGTATGCACCGTGTCGATCGGAACGCCCAAAACGTTATTGTTTATTGTTTAACTGAGTTGGGGGTAAAAACTGAACTAAAACGAAAACCAACTAAAACAAGATACTAAAAATGTACGTGAAGTAAATCATTCCAGACAATATCAGTTATTGTATAATTGGACGAAAATGAAAAATTGCATGTCAAATTGTGCCGGGGAAAATTATTAAGCAAGACATCGACAGTTCGCTTTTCTGTTATTGCTCGTGTGTTTAATTTGTTTTTCAAGAGTTCAAAATTGATGACTCTCGTGTAAAAAAAATACGGAGTAATATAATTGGAATTTTACAAAGTAGCACGTAGCATGACAACGACCCGATATTTAATCATACATGCATAGTGATCCAATCAATTTCTAAGGATTTCAGAATATACTGAATGTACACGCATATGTTTATGACACCAACACTGGCCCTTCGAACTATAATTGTCATTCAAGGTAAATAAAACTTTAACATTCACAGAACGCAGTCATTAAAAGCCTACACAAAGCTACACAAAACATACACAAAGCATAAACAAAGCATACACAAAACATACACAAAGCATAAACAAAGCATACACAAAACATACACAACATACACAAATCATACACGAAACATACACAAAACATACACAAAGCAACAACATCATAGGAATTTCGAAAATTAATATACATTTCCTATGGACCTTTTTATTTTTACAAACGTCAGTGCGATAGTTTTTACCAAAATGCAATGACATTGGCACTGCTTTTTCTGATATGAAGAGTAAGAGTGCTTCTTGTATAACTCTATATAATATAAAGTCATGGAATCCTATGACGCGGCTTTCATTTACAAAGAGATTTTCATTTGATCGAACTTAATATGATTATCTATCAAAAACGTTCACAATAAATGCTTTAAAAAGATTGTGTTTAAGAGTTAATTTTACAACTCTATATTACAACTATATATAAAACGTCGAACAGAAAATGGAGCATTCACGGAAACGCTTTCAACCGAAATCACGCATTCAAAAACAACCGGTGCCATTTTTCACAACTGGCACATCTGGCACTTCATGTTGTTAACTTTTCAGTTGTCTCGATTTATCAATTTTCTGACATTTTACACTTTGCTGTTTAAAACTCAACCGTCGAATTATGTCCATTTGCTCTTGAGATGAAAATGTGTTTGATATTGTACTCCGTTTTCACAGTATACTAAGATGTGTATGACTGCAAGTGGGACTTGGCATTGACCACTTTCTACTTTGGTGCAGCGACTTGTACAGCTGGTCCATGTATTGTTGTATTTTGGTTATATTACATTTTATAGATGTGTTACATAAATATGTTTCTATGCAATGTTTGGTGTGAACGTATTTAAAGTCTAGTGTGTGATCTGATATTCTATGTAGTGTATTCTATTCTGGTCACACAGAGGTGTTTTCTGTAATTATTTTCACGGTGTTTACACGGGGCGTAATTGGGGAGGCTGTGTAGTCCTTTAAACAATGGAAGGTCAAACTGGGGTTAACACATGGCGTGTTGGGGAAGATTCACTTCCTTATAAGGGGTTTGTGTTTACATATATGTAGGTTGGTGTTACACACTGTGGTTGTATAAAAGGTATGGCTCATAGATATTCTGGACCTTTTGGCATTATTTTCGACGTAGAATACTTCATATTAGGGGGGACTTTAAAACATAAAATTATTGCGAAATGTTACTTTAAATAAAGTCAGAAATTGACATTAATTTGTATATTTTAACTTTGGTATATTACGAACATTTAAGCAAGAAACACAAACAAGAGAGAAATGTAGCAGACTCGGCTTTATTGAGTCTGTTCATGAGAGATAATTATAAGATGCAACACCTCTCACTACTCCTAGCACCGGCTTAAGCGATATTTTTCTTTAAAGCAACACATAATGATCCCAAAGGACCAATAAATAATAACACTACTGTTTTGCAGCCGGGGCTACTTTTTACGACCGCCACACAGCACTAAACAATGTCAATAAATACTGAAAAGGCGATCCCTTGGAAGCTTTATGGAGTCTGTTCACGAGAGGTAATTATAAGATGCAACACCTCTAACGCCTCCTAGCACCGGCTTAAGCGATATTCTACTTTAAAGCAACATAGAATTGGTTTGATGATCCCAAAGGACCAGTAAATCATAACACTACTGATTTGTAGTCGGGGCGACATTTTACGGCCACCAAACAGCACTAAAAAGTCGCTAGTGTGAATGTCAATAAAAAGTAGCAGACTCGGTTGTATTGAGTCTGTTCATGAGAGGTAATTAACACATGTACAAAGGCAAACGCATACTCAGATTCTTCACTTAGCATTTCGGCATTTCGCATTAATCTTATTGATTCACCATGATTTATTACATCCCGTACGTAATCGAGTTCAATACGAAACGGAATTTAAAAATTATTTGTCCGCATATCATGCTCATCTCAATAAATTCCTGTTTAAATTATCGGTAACAGTAATGATGGATTAGATTTCCATGTTAAATTAATCCAATGAGTGAGGTTTGGTAACTAAATAAGCGAGAATATTATCTAGTAAAATTGGGAAGAATGCCAGACACATCAAGTATTAGGAGTCGGTGATTATTTCCGTTTCAGACGGTCGAATTCAATTATTGAAATTCTCAACTAAAAACATTTTTTAATAAAACTTTAAAAAGTGTTCTAAACTGCGTGTGTTAAATGTGACCTGTCGACACGACTCCTTCAATTTCCTCTATGACATCATATCGTGACAGTCCGTAACACACATTATCATGCCAAACAATTTATAAACAGCCCATTAAAACAAATCTGTCAAAACATTCCTCGAAACGAAACAAAACGTTTCATCAATTATTCCTTGGTATAGCATCTTTATGTACGGGCCTGCTGTTACCAATGATACAGAATAGGAAAAAAAGAATATTGTTCTGAGATTTGTTTTATCGATTACATTAAGACTATTATGTAGGATAATGAAAGAAACTGTCAATGCAACATAGAACACTTGCATTTGCAGTTTATTAGTTTCAACATGTAGTTGTGAAAATGTGTCCTATAGAAACCATAGCAATCAAACGCAATGGCATTGTAGTTCCACACTACACCGAAAACCGAAATAACGAAGGACAATATATACCAAAGATTGGCCAAGACAGGGTTACCGTCATCAGGCAATAATGCCTACAGGTTAGATTTTTATGTGTACACATCCTACGCGAGTACAACGAAGACGATTAACGTCCTGTTTATGTACGCTAGTTTTCTAGATCGATTAACATTCCTTGTCAAACGGACACACAGATCATGAGGATGAGTTAAATTATTCGTTTTCACTCTGGTGTAAGAAATAAATGCAACACATATCAAAATAAGAATTTAAGCAACTGTTCATGTATCTTTCTTATTTAGTTGCTTGTGTTCAATGTGGACACGCATGTTTCTCAAATCCACGTCAACTAGCGATAACAGCTGAGCTCTAAAGCTGCACCAATACAGTAGTATAATTATAATAATAATATTTGTTTGTTTTTACGGTGTTCTTTAGGTCATTTTCAACACATGTAAGGTTATATATGACGGTCGATTTTTTGTGGTGGAGGCAGACCACCCCTTTTCCTGGGTAGAACCATTACTGTATACCTTCCGCCATCCGTAAGAATCGACACTTCCTATAATAACAATAAAAAGGATACTGGTGTCTATAGACTATACGTTTGGTCCGGCCAGTAATATCATAACATATCAATTCACTTAAATTCTTTATAGGCGATTTGTGGCCATCGGCCCATACACATATACACGTATAAAATGAAATTAACACAGGATTTCGTTATTTAAATATATAAATAAAACGGATCAGTACAAATTAAAACAATTTCAAGCGTTCATCATATGTGTTTGAAAAGTACCAGTTTATTGATAAAACTAATCGATGGTAGACTTAGTATATCACCTAAAATCAAGTGTCTCACTACACAGTTAGCTCCCTTAAAACGAAACCCACAGTGGGATACTTCTTGCGCCATGAAAAGTAGTGGTGTATTCTTCGGTTTTAAATATTTTTAATAATTGCTTTCATATATGTTTAATGCTGACAGATATGTTTATTGTTGTAGCAGGTGAGAAGAACATGAGTCTGAATCTGGATGAACAGTTATTAGACGACACTAGCACCAAAATATGACAGTTTTATGAGTGTTGAATAAGTGTAGGAATTCTGGTACAAAATCTGGAGTATAAGCCCAAAATCGTGCAATGGATGCCACCACTCAATTGTAAAAATAAAACCTAGTCAACGTACCAGATGTTGTACATTGTTGTGTGGGCAAATGACTGTGTTTCAAAAAAAATGGTTTTTAGCTTGGAAACGTGATGCTTGAAATGGCCCAGAATTCATACAGTACAACTGCACTGTGTTGACCAGATCCAAAAAGGCACAGTTGAATTTATATTCGCACAGTTGAGCTCCTATTGGCCCAGTCAGAAATTTACATGACTGAAATCTTCATTAAATTAATACAACTCCCTTAACGTTTAGTACATTGATAAAATAGTTATAAATAAAGTGATATTTGATATCGGTTTCTCATGTTGACCTTTGCATTTGACCATGGACCAATGTGACAGACAGACCAAATACTTATAACTGGATGAACAAAACTATCCGCATATTTGCAATTGGTGTTCCATTTTAATATAATTGTATATACTGACGGTTAGTGAAAACGCGCCACAAAACAAATTATTTTAAAAGTTAGAATTTGAGGCATTTGGGACAAATTATGATATAATCCATATAACGATTCGATATTTAGCATTTTTACGTGCATATCTGGATTTAGTCCATATCATACAGTCGTTATGAAATGCACTTGCTTTTCTGGATTTTTTCAGTTATATCGCACAAAGAAATCATTTTCTCAAAAACAAGCATTGCATAATACTGTTTATTTAGAGACAGATTAATGCAGCTTTAATTTTAATGGAACCGTTATATATTAATGGTTTCCATAATAAATCTTAAATGACACGGTAAATAACTGGGTAACTGCTTCTCATAAAAGCCTACCAATAAAAAAGACAAGTTTGGTATTAAGATTCACTTCTTAAAATATAAAAAATATAGGTTCAGACGTTTTGTTCCAAATGGTTTGCGAATAAACCAACAGCATAAACATATGGAATTAATATGGTGCATATTCATTGACCGTCAGTATATTTTTAGCTTGATTTGTATAGCTAGTATGGTTTAAAGCTATCAGAATCACATTTGTGTAGTATATATTAATCTGCTTTTGAGTCGTATTAAAATACACTTAGTCGTGTACAAAACGATTTAAAAAATACATGTTAAGAGATAGTCGTTGTCGAACACATTAACATTACTCAATATGAGTCAGTCGATCTCATTAATAGTTACATCAATCTTATTGCTACTACGTGGAGCTCCATTTTACCCTGAGCGTGCGGCTAGATAACTCTCTTATTATGAAATAAAGGTAAAATATGATGTCCAAAGTAAAATTTACTAGCATACATCTTTTGTTTTGACCGACTATATCAGATTTTGGTTAGTAATACACCAAAGTGTAATAAACATTCTGACATCCGATCTGTAAACAAGTGGTAATAGTCGAACATTGGTGATTAATTTCTCTATATAATTTAGTAAGCGTTATATATATAATGTAATTTGAAACAATCTGGATCACGTTTTCTTCCTCAAGAACAGTCATTGTTGTAATTCATACAGTTCTCGGCAGATATGGATTAAAACAAAAGAAGATCACGACGTATAGACAAAACAAATGTAAAGAAATTAGGATAACAACTTTTCTTTCGGTGAAATTTATATTTATAAAATGTTGATACAAATAATATAATGTATGTGATTTGAAATGATGTTTTTGTTTTACATTAATGTATAAGGTGTGAAAGGATGTTTTTGTTTTGCAATATAATGAACATGATGAATGTGGTGTGAAATTACGTTTTTGTTTTTGTTTTACAAATGCCTTAAGGTTATAGTAAATTGATTAAATATACTCTGTAAAAAAAGTTTTGGACCATGGCAGTGTTCGAACCCGTACAATGATCGCTGAACCTTGACATTCGACCATAACCCTTATTATCTCAGTTGATAATTCACAATAGATCAACAATCAACAATAACTATCGTTTACAATGAAAGTTTGCGAAAAAATAATAATCTTTTTATTGGTTACTCGAATGTGTCCGTAACTGTTACTTTTAATGGACTTTGCAACATTTTTTACAGACCCTTTGTGTGTTCGCGATATTTTTTAAAAATCAAATCTTGTTTGGAATTTAATGTTTCTGGTACCAAATTAACCGAGTAGGGTAGACCTTGGTACTAAAAAAAGATACTTAAATTCCGTCCACTAGTGTTATTTTTATATGACTTTATATACCCTGGTCCAAAACTTTGTTTACCGAGTATAGTTATGAAGTGATATTTGATATCTGTTTCTCATGTTGAAGTTCGAAAGTTTGCCGTGGACCAATGTGACAAACAGATCAAGTACTTATAAATGGATGAACAAAATCACGTTTAATAATGCATATAACTATCGCCATAGACATTGTTGTGGTGCAGGACGATCTTAGACTCAAGTCGAATGCAAACTAACCACTCATAGGATATGTTGTCTGCTTTTCTAGTACGGAACATCAGTAATGGATGTAGATACATGAACGAGACGTAATAGTTGGCCATTACATAAGTAGCTCCATTAACGTCTGTATATTTTTGGTAATAATAAAACCACTGTTGAGTTCCGGTTTATTTCCGACGCACATGCGCAGCAGGCTATGTATTACGGTTTAACGAACGCCATTTTTCTTTGGTGTACATAGACGGATCCTGGTGTACAGTAGGTCGACGTTATACGTTACATTGGACATTTCAAGCCATTGTAATCATTGCAAAATCCTGTGCGAAAATATTTTTGGGCGGAGGTAAGTACCGTAGATAAGTTTTGGTAGGTAATATGGCATATTATGGTTGTGGTGGAGAAGTAGGTCATGCTTCACGGGGCTGTCCACAAGTTCATGAATGTGTGGCTATGGCTGTGGGCAGTGTTGAGAACTTGTCATACACCATTACGGGCTTATTTGATAGGGATGTTGTGGAGTGTCTATATGGATTTATAAGATTATGTTGAGTGAGAAAAAGTTGGCCTATGTGGGGCAATGTTATTGTTTGTATGGTTGTTATTGTTTGCGCATGCGCATAAGTTAGGATCACTCTGTCACTCACTTTGTCACAGCCATCTTGAAAATTTGTTTTTTGCATGTTAGTTTTAGTTCAAGCAGGAAGTGTTAGTGAAGAGTTCATTTGAAAGGACAGGTGGGTAGATGTAACATTCATTTAGTGTGCAGGTGACGTAACTATGATTTGTTAACTGAATAGCTGTCGTTTTGTTTTTTCGAGGAAGACTTTTGGCGGGAAAGTTTCTTGTTCATTCGTTTGCTCGCATAGATGGTTCGAAATACCTTTCAAGAGCATTATTACGTCTTGCACAATAAGTGCAGAAATTATGTTTTTGTGAAAGCTGAAGTTATACAGACTTCCGCACGCCACAGACCTTGATGGGTGTTTTCCTCTTGAGAGACTGCTGTCAATCTCTTCCCAACCATGTCGAAATTGATTGTTTGTTTTGGTATGGTAGATTACGTCATTGTCAACACAAGTAAGATTATATCTGACGGTCGATTTATTTTGTGGTGGAGACGGACACCAGTTTTCCTGGGTAAAACCAGTACTGTACACCTCCCGATGCTTATGGATGAAAAGGCAAAGTAAATGGTTGCTGCGCATTTTGGAAAGTCAACCTGGTAACATTGAAATGTCATTGACCAAAAGTGACACAGAGACAGATCACAGAGCAAATACATCGAAGCATTGAACGGTAGTTGCTCATAACTGCGATAATGTTGTCTCCGCAATAGTATAGAATGATAGAGAGAGAAAGAGATCGTCTTAAAGGGTTTGCTGTCTGAAATACCACTTGAGCTGTAAAATCAGGATCTTCGTGCGCTTTAAAATGTGAGCATGGCCATGTACACGCTTGTTGTTCGCAACAGGGTGAGAAAGGTCTCGAAAAGCCATGGATTGACGTGTATGATACTGGAAATATTGTCTGATCTCGTGTATGTTTGTCTTCTTTGCGTTTGTGGAGAAAGCCTGTATTATACGATACTGTGTTTCCTTGTCTTTGCAGTGATCTGCTACAGCTGGCAGGTGCTAGGCAATTGTGGATTTTGCAGCCTGTTTGCATTTTGGCGCCCTTTGCTTTCAATTAAGGTATGTCCTGATGGTAGTCGCTGTGTACCTTATATGTTAAAGTGCATTGCATGTGTGATAGTGTTTTGGGTAAACCGCCATGACCGAGATGGCATATTGAACGTCTTACAGCTGCGTTGTTGAAGTGGCATGACCCAGATGGCATATTGAACGGTTTGCAGCTTTGTTGGTTGAACTGGTATGACCCAGATGGGAAAGGCACAGCATGTCTAATGTTAAAACTGTAGACGTGAAGTGTTTTTGGTCAAAAGTTAGGTGCAACATTTAGGTTTCGTTGAGTGTTGTTTTGGTCAACAAGTAAGTGCATCATTACAGTTATTGTAGTGTTGTGAAAATATGGCATTTAAGTCGAAAAGTAATTTTCGCTTTACGAGACTGGTCGCAATTTGACGAATCTGTGCAAAGGCACATGCATGGTACTTTTATTTCACGAACAATTGATATGAGGGGACAGGTGGCAGGGCCTGCCCTGGGTATTTTTTGCTTTCGCAACTACTCGCAAAATGAGAAAAGGGGAGCCACATTTGAGAAATAAGAGCCAAAGTCATGAAAGTTGGAGCCATTATTTCACCATATAACGAAGTCATTTTGAAAATAAGCGGCATATATGCATTGATTCATTTTGGTCTAGCAGACACATTTTGGTAAATTTAGAAGGTGGAGTCAAAGAAGAATCTGAATTTAGTGAACGTTTACAAGCCATGTCTGCTGTTACAGTATTGGCAATGTTTTACATCTTGACATAAGTTATATAGGAAATGTACGTCGAGGGTAATTATCTCAAATAAGACCATTGTTCTGATCTCATCTTTTATTTTAATAGTATTTATTTCTAGAAATAGCAAGTAATCACTTTAGATTTCTTTAATTTTCAACGCCCGACAAAGTTTGCAACACTCACATCAACCATAGTTTCCTTTGTCGTTGTTAGATTGTCCGCCACGCTCGCCGATGTTTGTATAAGACCTTAAAACCCGATATCAATCTGTGTTGTCTTAATCCTATTATGACTTAATTGCATCCATCTTCTTAGACAGTGTCGGAAAGTTTGTTTACAAAATGTTATTTGCAAGCATCAATGACCCACAATATACACGCGTGATCAATCGATTGGTTATGAGAATTGTATCTGTTTTTGTAATCAGCTAGCGAACGTTATTCATTCAGTTTAGTGAACCAGTCCACTTTTCTTTTAGACTTACACTGCGCATGTCCACCAGGAACGCTGTGTAGCAGTCTATTTCCTATATCCGCTTACTGCATTGAAAATATGTAAATATCAGCTTTTATTTTCCATTAGCAAATCATTTTCGCAAAAGCTTTAAAAAATCCCAAATGTTTCTTTTCTTTCTCCATTTTCGACATTGGCGAATTACAGTGGAGGCCCAGGGTGGGTAGATGTTACATTCATTTATGGCGCAGGTGATGAATAACTATGATGATTACTTTCATGAATAACCATCGGGTTTGCTTTTAACAATCGCAGTGAAAGACTTCTAGTGCACAATTGTGTTTTATTTCATTTGTTAGCTCACACAGATGGTTCGAAACTGCTTTCAAGACTTAGAGCATTACCGATGTTGCTTGTTGTCAAGGACAAATCAGGGGTAATACCATTGCACGTCCTGCCATAAAGGTTGACTGACGTGTGTGATACAGGACATTTTATGTCGTGTATGTGTCTCTTCTTTGTGTATTTGGAGAAATCATTTTTTATAACATCTCGTGTTTCCTTGTCTTTGCAGAGTTCCTGTTCTACTGGCCCAATTAGCCTGTATCATAATTGAACAATTCCATTACAAGTAAGGTAGAGGATCCATTTCTGCATTTGTATTTTCCCATTTGTTTTATTCATTTCTCATCAAACATTCTAAACACACATATGCGTAATCTAATTACTCGCAAGTCATCTCTAAATATGTTTATTTTATGTTATTTAAATGCTCAAAATGATAAAAGAAATAGTTGATCAACCTATATAAATTGAACTCCACCATACTGATCTTGGCGGCATTTTAATAAAATGCGGTGAAGTGATATGTTTTAGAAGTTGATGAAAACGTGTTATATTTTTTATTTTGTGTGTGATGGATACATCCAAAACATTATTAGTAATCGAAGAGCAAAAACTTACAGCTGAAGCTCTTTAATTTCAGCCATTACAATTGGAATTTTATTGAAATAAAAAAATCACCAGAAGAACAACAAAATAATGACAATGTGCAACATGAGCTACCAATTAATTCAATTGAAGAAAGCAGGAACATGATGCTCAAGTTTTATCAATTAACGATGTTACAGAAACAGATTTGATGACAACTGTAGATGTGTCTTTTGTACCATTGCTTTTGTTCTCCATGTAATCATTTGTGATTACACATGAACAATCATGGCTTGGAAGTGGGTCAAGACCACATGCCAAAAATAGAATTTAAAGAAGGGTGACAGAAGAAATGCTCGGCGCAAAACTGAGTATCTTGTTAGAAAGGCTAGATTAATGAAAAGCGACCACATAGATGAGAGTGTTGTTAGAATTCTAAGAGAGATAATGACAGAATGTGTATTCAACTTAGTAAGGTCTCGCTATCCTATCCTACCAGGAGAGCCGTATACCGGTCTTTGTTGGTAATACAACACAATTGTGATATAATTTTAATATATGTACTGTTGCACAGATCATTCAAAAAAAGGATATGTGTATACATCAGTATTTGAGCAACAAAACACAAACAGTATAATACTAACATTTTAAAAATGATGCAAACTTCGATTGGTGAAATCATTAATAAGTGTTTAAAAAATGGATATAAAATGCTGCAACACAAATGTACATGTATTTGGAGAATTTCACAAATTAAAAACATCCAACGTAAGTGCTAAGCATGTTTATTATACACATTTTACTAACCTATACAGCAATAGCATACTACCATGTGTTTCTTGCTCATTTGTTAACAAACAATGGAGTCACATGATCTCATGAATACTTAGCTCCTCCCATGAATTTGAAATTTGAAATTTTGGTTTGATGATTTTATTTAATTATGGAAATCAGAAAGAACCATATAACACTATTTTCATAATAATGAAAGAAAATCAATTAAACTTCAAGCATATATTTTTTGAAAGGTATCTACACTTCTCAAAACTGCTAACTACACCGCTCACGTTTTGGGTTATATATATCGATGGGTTGAATGTTTTTCAATAAAATAAAAATTTGTCTCATATAGTGCAGATTTGTGTTATTTGTTTATTTAATTACAAACAACTATGAAATAATGATATTAACAAAATTATTCATATTTTAAATCGGTGTAGTTGGCTGTTTTGAAAAGTGTATAAAACGTGAGCGGTGTAGTTAGCATGTTTTGAGAAGTGTATAACTGTTTTTTATGATTTTTTGAAGAAAAAGTGTCCCTGACATGAAACATGTTCAAATATACAAGGGAATCCACCCCCAGCCATTACCTCCCTTATATACCCCAGTTGGGTCTTTAACAGCCTACATGGTGGTGGAACATGTTCTTACAAGCGTAAATGAACAAAAGGCCATATGTATGGACAAAGGTTAGCTGCTTTTATTTGGTATGGAAACATGGGTAATTTTATTGTCTTCTAAGAAATGTATGATACAATAATGATGTACTTTTGCTCACGAATTCAGGCTAAGGGCTTGTCATGAGTTTGATTATTGAGAACTGTACATTAAACTGTGTAGTGCCCCCTTAAGGGTCCAACCTTTTTTTACTAAACAAATAAAGTATTTTTTGTCTATATTTCAACATATTTTCAAACTTTGTTACCATTTCGGTTTGTTTGCGCAGAGAACTACTTCGCAGGGGTGTAAAATTCCACTCGCCCGCTCGCATTGGCGAGTGCAAGCTGCCTGCGGACGAGTAACATTTGGCGTCTGGTCGTCCGACAGGGCGAGCGACTTTTTGCAATAAAAAATTAAGTTAAACTATCGTTCAAACACGATGTTGCAATATTTGCAAGATTTCATATCAGGATCCTTTCCGACGCGTAATTTTGTTCGTATTGTTGATTGCAGGACCCAGATTAACAGGTGTTTGTTTGTTACCAGGTAACCTACGCGTCATATAGAATGTGATTCCAGGGATCACCCTAGGAGTGAATTTCAATGAGACAAATGGTCCCATTTGCTTGATTTTAATGAGTCTTTCACCATATCATGATCAATTTTGGATGCGAAGCCGAACGACCAGTGGTTGTTCGTCGACCGCATGTATCGATGTAGGCTGCTAGGCGGGGTTGGGGGCATGACCCCCAGAACATTTTTAAATTTATATGTGATTTCCTGCATTCTGGCTCATTCCCAATAGTGAAAGTAGAAGTTGTTAAAGCATCTGAAATAAAGCGTGTCCGAATTTACGTAAGCTTTTTATGCTAAAATAGTTTTATAATTGCTTGCCCCGCATAGTTCATCGCGTCAAATCATTACAGATTGGGGGATAGTGTTCAGATATGACTAGAAGTTAATGACTTATTATAAAAATGGCCATGTTTATTCATAATCAATCGATTTTCTTTGACACCCCTGCTTTCGCAAAGCAAAGGCGAACCGGAAGTTTACCGACATAATCTCGTTTTGAATTTTTTCATGTGATTTTCGAATAATTTGATATTTTCTCATTTTATTTATTTTTATCGCGAATAAATGGATCTGAGCAAATTTACTTGAGATTTTAACTGAAATGTAAATAAATATGTTTTCATTACAAACCGAGAGGTGAAAATGGATTTCTCCGAATTCGGTGCAACAATTTGTTTTTTTCATGCGGTTTTTGAGAATTTAATGCGAGAATATCGCGGAATCGCGGCCTAGGGTAACCCCTGTGATTCAATTCACGCTAAAATCAATTGGAGTGTGATGCAATATATCGCTAAGCAGTCAGACTGTGTTTTTTTTATATCGACACCGTAAACATGGCGGGTAAACGAACAGACATCAGGTCGCTGTTCGGAAAGTGTGCGTCCGCGACCCTGCAAGCGGATTCGCCGAATCTGAAAGGGTATGGCTGAACAACAAGCGTAGATACCAACCGCTATTAATTAGTTATGGCGTCTATTATTGGTCCAATGGAGACAAAATACTGAAGAGAAGTTCAGCAGAATATTGTTTTAATGTTGCTCTTGATGTCTTGTTGATCCTAGCAAAATTTCAGGTCGGCTGGAAATTCAAGATGGCCGCCATGGCTAAAAAAAGATTTTCAAAATTCAAGTTTGTAGCGACTACTTCTTGAAAACTATGTGATATTGATATGGGACTTTTGCGAAAATGATCAGCATGACATGATGTTGGTCCTTGTCAAAATTTGTTTGTATTCGATGTTAAACATGGCTGTCAGTGGCCATCTTTGTTTACATAGAGTTATATAATGAAAACTTGTAGCGACTATTCCTCTGAAACTACGTGACGGATTTTCATGAAACTTCACAGGAACATTGCTCTTGATGTCTAATTGATCTTAGCAAAATTTCAGGTCGGCCGGAAATTCAAGATGGCCGCCACGGCTTAAAATTAATTTTCTGAAATCAAAATCAATCAGTAGAGCTTCAAGGTCATTGTCCTCTTGTTTGTTGTTGTTGTAGAAGTTAATTTTCCGCGCTTGTTTTTTTTGTCCACTCCCCGACGAATGTCTGCGTGGAAGGGAATAAATCTTAATGACAGTGTACGAGGATAATTGCAGACCATAATATTAAATGTGTTCTTAGATAATATGGCACTTTCTTTATTTGAATAACAATAAAATATCCACATACTACCTGTCAGCTACTACATTGTCTGTGAGTACACAAATGTACTTGTTGTATAGTGGTGAAAATAATGTTCAGATTATATGCTGCAGGGCGAGAGGTAAATTGGTAAGGGCGAGTAGCTTTTTGGTTCCACTAGTCCTGCAGCGCGAGTGGATTTTTCCAAATTTTTCCACCCCTGCTTCGGTTAGAATGTAATTTGTCGATAAGGCAAACACGCATTGCTACGAAACCCAGATTATGAACAACTCAGTAAAATATGTATATTGTAATACTCCACGATGCACCATATCTTGAGATATCTCAATATATGTCTAATTTATCTTGAGATGCTCCATGTTGAGATATAACATTTTATCTTGAGATATCTCAATTTACATTGAGATATTTGTATTCAAATATCTCAATTAATCCCCATAAATCTTAATGTATATCTCAATTTATCTTGAGATAACTGTTGAGATATCTTCAGTTGTTTTGAGATAATTATCTTCAGATATCTCAATGAGTCTTGTGTCATTGATATCTCAAAATAAATTGAGATATATTTTACAATTTCTCAAGATGTATCGCAACTTATCATGAGATATGTAACTTGCGATATCTCAAGATCCTATGTGACTTGCGGTCGGTATATGCAATTTTAGTAGGATTTTCTAAGGTTGAGTTGGGCTTTAAAAACTAACCATTGATGTAATTGTTGAGTTTGCCTTAGCACTGTTTCCTTATATTGACAGTTTGCTATCACTAATGTCCCGTTTAAGTACTGGTTGCTATGGTATTTTGATGCCATAGTAATATGACGTTAAACATAGAATAGCATGTGGCGTGACGTCATGTCACATGACGTCATTATGTCGTGTCGCGTTAAAATAAAAAAAAATAGCATAATATAGCGGCTTCATATAAATTGAGTTTTAGGAGGCAACATTTCAGAGTCGAAATGACTTCTGATCGCACATTTCAGACCTTTTTCATGCTATGGAAAAAAAACAGACCGAAAGAAAAAAAATTGCAAAAAAGCTGTTAAACGGGCTATTTCAGTGTTCGCTTAAAAAGGTGCTGTTAGGCATGGATGACATTTATAATAATTATGACGCACATGTTTGATGTTTTCCGTTTTGAGTAGTTCTAAGTTTATTTTGGTGTATTCGATTATGCATTCTTTGGGTTTTTGGAGCCCGCAGTTAGTAAAAATCATGTCGGGCATGTAAATGTTACAAGCGGGCATGTTAAAAACAAGAAGAAAATGCCAAAATATATCGGAATGAAATCATACTAAATTCAAAGTCGATTTTTATTTTGTTTATACATAAACATCGTCGGAAACAACTCTCGGTTTCAGAACAGACTGGTTTTCAATTTTATTTGCTATTTACGAACGACGTTGGGGACGAATGAGCAATATTTAGTATGAATCAATACCGCATTTCCGGTCTATTTTGTAACCTCCATGTACGATGAGCTTTGTTCATTCTTTCGAAAGAGCGTAACCCGGCTGAAAAAAATAATGCAGACGTTAGTGACTCAAAAAAACAACACTTATTAAACCGAACGCGTAATTTTTATACCCAGTGACTGAGAATAAAGTGTCAAAATAATCAAGTTCTTTATTTTATTTAATTATTTATGATATTATTCTAGAGAACATGTACCTTTATGAGAAAATATACGTATCAATTTTGTCTAAAAATAACACTCAAATTACACTTAAAAATTTCGGGTCTGTAGATATGTGTTTGGCTAGTAAATATTTATAAGTCATATGCCCGATGGGCTAGTAGAAATGTGCGATACATAGGGATCACTTTGTCGTCAGTCCGTCACGAAAACTTAACATTGGTTATAACTTTCTCATTTCTTTATCAAACATTCAATATATACTCATCATGACAACTTCGACATGACCATGCTAAAACATAGTCAAGATCACACTGAAGGTCATTATATGGTTTAAATACTCGTTTTTTTCTTCATGAAAATTTATTGTTGCCTATAACTTTCTCCTTTTTGTCTCGCCTTTTCAAAGAAAAAAAGACATACATGTTGCTTTTCCGGGGAAGGCGGCGTCAACATTCATGTTTTGCGTCGGGGTCATTTTCTCACCAACTGCATGCACTAGACCTTTCAAACTTTGCTTATACTTGTATCTTGAATGGTACATTGCAACGTGACAAAGCAAATGTGGATGTGACCTTCACCATCCAAGCAACGGCCAGATAACTTTGTTACATCTACATCACTTTCTCAAGAAATAGAATTATGCAGTAGATGTTTTCTACCTACTTTATAGCTTGTTGCTCTTGATGTTTAGTTGCTCCTAGCAACATTTTAGGTCGGCTGTAAGTTCAAGATGGCCACCACGAATAAAAGTAGATTAAACAAAAAAAATTGAAGCGACTACTTCTTGAAAACTATAACTAATATTGATTGGCTAAATATGTTGCTCTTGATGTCTAGTCGATCCTACCAAAATTTCAGGTTAGCCGGATTTTCAAGATGGTCGCCATGGCTAAAAATAGTTTAAACCATAAATAAATCTGTAACGACTACTTCTTAAAAACTATAAGTGATATTTAATCAGATATGGAACTTTTTCTAAAATGACCAGCATGACATGATGTTGGTCCTTGTTGAAAATTATTTTGCTTCGATATTAAACATGGCAGCCTGCAACCATCTTTGTTTACGTAGAGTTATATAGTAAACATTTGTAGCGACTACTCCTCTGAAACTACAGATGCGGATCTCGTGGATATCAAGAAAACGTTAATAGTATTCATAAATAAAGCGGGAAAAAGCAAACTAACATAATAAAATAACTAGTGAGCGTTAATGATAATATGATAATATAGATATAAAAATCGAACAGGAAAAGCAGCATTCAATGGCGAAAGTCAATCACAAACACACATAGAAACAAAGGACACATTTAAAGATGAATAAAAGGCCAAATAAAACATGACAAACACAAAAGGGTTGACAATAGGACTACCGCCTTGGAACGGCCAGTGGTAAAAATGGCCGCTGGGGGTTTAAACTAGGTTATAGGGTGCACCAAACCCGCACACTTACCCTACTGTCATCACAATTAAACAGTGTAAATAAAGAAATCCCCGCCATGAATTATTCTCTAATCGCGGTATTCAAACTATAAGGTCGTATCTGTATTACTATAGAAAAAGAAGAATTACATGACACGACGGCTCTTATACCTCGACACATAGTAAAGACAACTGCATAACTTACTGTTACCTATTTACATTGTATAAAAAAGCAAATGCATACATTTAAATTGTGTTGTATTTAAATTGTATTTGTCCAGTAATGTAGTGACATAACAGACTAACTTGATTTCAGATGCAATGCAACAGTTTAACAGTTAGCGAATAGACTGATGAAACTTAAAACAAAATAAATAAGCGAATTTAGCTGTTCTATCTATTCTCTTGAATGAAAATGTATTTTGAAATCCTATAGATCAACTTCAAGCAAATATAATTAATTAAGATGGAAAACTCTAATGCCTTGATGCATGTAGCTCTGTCAATAACATTAATTACAATGTTGTCATTTATCTATTTTATTTACTGTGCGAGTGTGCCGTTTTTTCGAGCGCATAAAACAGATGTGTCTATCAAATACCATTGGAATGGGGTATTTGTAAAACTACGTTCTACATGGATCAGCGACTATGTTATCAGTAATTAAATTGCTACATGATTTAATACATTGATAATAGTTTCTTCATTAATCTGCATTTCCAAAAAATTCCGCAATTCAACATTTCATAGTTAAATCGTGTTCTGAGCGATACAACTTCGATTCGTAAGTATAAGTGATGATTTAAATGTCGGCATTGATTGATTTAAAAGAAAAAACATGCAAGTATATTCCCTAATCTAACATTAACTACAGTATTAAACAATATAGAAAGGATAATACGATCTAATATCTTAAGTAACTATTAGTTTTATATCAGAATTGATTGGTGCTGAAATCTGAGTTATGAAGTAAAAATGCTTCGATTATGTACTGTTTTAGACAATATAGCTAGAAATTGTACAACACCTGAGACGTAAACAAATACAAATATGTTTGAATATCCCAATATTACTGAACACATACAACCATGTATGAATGTCACACGATTTCTGTAAACATATAACGATGTAAGCATATCACAAGATTACTAGACAAATACAAACATCTATGCCTGTCACACGATAACTGGACACATTGTTGCATGAATGTCATAAGATAACTGGCAAATACAAAAATAAATGAAAGTCACATGATTAATACACAAATACAAACGTGTATGAATGTCAAAAGATAACAAGACAAATACAAACATGCATATATATCCCAAGATTACTGTACAAATACAACAATATAAGAATGTCACAAGATTAATAGACAAATACACACAAATATAACTGTCACAAAATTACTGGACAAATAAAAACATGTATGAATGTAACAAGATTACAGGACACATACAAACACGTAATTAATTCAAAATGTTACTTGACAAATACAATTATCCTTGCATATCACACGATTACTGGACAAATTCATGCATGAATGTCATAAGGTAACTGGACAAATACAAATTTAAAAAAAAGGCACAAGATTAATACACAAATACAAACATGTATGAATGTCAAAAGATAACAAGACAAATACAAACATGCATATATATCCCAAGATTACTGTACAAATACAGCAATATAAGAATGTCACACGCTATGTCTTGGCAAATACAAATTTGTACGAATGTCACCAGATTACTGTATACTTACAAACATGTATCAATGTCACGCAATTTCCGGACAAATAAACACATCCATGAATGTCAAAAGATTATTGGGCAAACACAAATACGTATTTATGTCACAATATTGCTCAAATTCAAACAGGTATGAATGCCACACAATTATTTGACAAACACGTATAACGGCGCAACCGTACTGAACACACGCAAACATGTATGAAGGTCACAAAGGTACTGGACAAATACGAAGATGTAGGAAGGTCACAAGAGTACTGGGCAAATACAAACATGACAGAAAACGGAATGAAATAACAATTAAAGCGGTTCACAAGGCTTTTCGAATGAAAGGGTGCGATTTAATTTAATACATAATGATTTTGTTCTAAACAACTAAAATTTACCCTAATATTTCATCAAAATACTGCTTAATGTATGTAAATGTTATATCTGCTTGATTTCAGATGCACCACATATATTACTATCGCCATAGACATTGTTTTGGTGCAGGCCGGTCTTAGACTCAAGTCGAATGCAGTCTTAGATATAATAGTGTACATGCATGTTACCATGTTTTTGAGGCAATTACGCAGTGAAAACTTAGAAATAGGCCGGATAATCGAGGCAACATGGAAAAGTAAGGCATACATTAAATCGCAGAAATTGTGGCTTGCATTTGATAAACGCATAATGTGATAACATGACTTACCCTGGTACATGTGTCTTAAAGCTGTACAGTCCCTATTTTAACTGATAATAACTCATGAATATGAATGAGTCACGTGTGAAGTAGTTTCAAATCGACGAACACCCCAAAAGTCGGTATATAAGGAGAAATCGATACGTAAAATTTCACATTTTTATTTAGCCTTCGTACAGGTAACATCGATAAATATACGGCTCCAGAATATATGTGATAAAAAAATAGTTGCCCGGAACGGGATTTGAACCACAGCCTTTGCACTTGTAAGATTTGGAAGATGTATGCTGAACCTCTAGACCACTGCTATTTATTGGTATTTTGTAGCATTTTTAACACTAAAAGGCATTACGTAATAACAAGAGCGCGCACACAAACTCATCAAGCGCTAAATAACAAGTCCATATATGGTTGATTTGAGACGAAGTATTAGTTTCATATTGATAAGATACAGTATTACACCAGGCAATGTTAATTTACACGTGCGACAATATGGACTGCATATGTATTGATCCATCTTTAGTTGCGTTCAAATATGTTAAGTTATTTTACCTCATAATATATGGTAGTTAGTATACTATTTTCTCAAGTAGCGTTGTAGTTCAGTGGTTAGAGCACAGGACTTGAAATCAGAAGGTCGTGTGTTCGAGCCCCGAAAGAAGCTAACTTTTTTTTTCGGTAAAAATTACTATTACCTGTGTATAGGTACGATGTGCACTGGTCGATGTATATACAGTAAATGATTTCATGCGCTATATTTGCTCGCTTAAATACCCGATTTCGACATGAGCTGGTGAACATGAAGTTACAAATAAAGACACGCCTACAAAGAAGAAATCGATTGATATAGGGACTCTGTAGCTTTAAGAGTGTGTCATAAACAGCGAAAGCATACATTAATTGTAACAGTTTTTTAGAATTTACAAGACTATTTTTGCACATTAAGCAAATATTAGGAATTATTCTCGAGCGTATCTGACAACATCATCTTTGTTAAATAACATTTGCTTTCACATGTCATACTATATTTTTGAAGCACTCTATGCATAACCATAAATGACCAATACGGTTACGTAAATTACAGTTAAGAGTACATTTATCATAAATTCAAATGTACAAGAAACTTGATTGGTTGTTGTTTTATGTACGCAGTTTCGTATCTTTGAAGTAAGCAGGGATTTTGTTTTACAACTGTCTTGTAAAACATTTTCAGAACCTATCTGATGACAACGTGGATTACGCGAGAAAGACGTCGAGAAATATATTATATAGTACGTGTACAACTTGTACACTCTCAATTAAATAAACGCGTATATATTTTGAAATCTAGAATGGAAAGGATATACTTTCTAATAGTGATCGTGTTCTTAAGCAACATATTTGGACACCATTTGTGTCAGTCAACTGGTGCTGATGGAGATGAAAGTAACAACACGATAAACGGTAAATATCTGTATGAAATGGGTCGCAAATTACAGAGTCCACTACTCAGACTCCTTGGGAAAACCTTCATCAACAATGAGTGCCGATATCACATGTGCACGGAGTGGTCAGCATGGACAAATTGTTCTAAAACCAATGTTGGAGAATTCGGAATTAGGAGGCGAACCAGAAACTGTGGACTGAAATCGTCTCTGTGTAAAAAGAAATATCGGGTCGCTGAAGAAGAAGTAAATTCTAATCTGTGCGAAGGGTTTTGTACTAGCGATTACAATTTCACACAGAATGGATTTTGTCTCAAGTTTGTCGCCACAGCTGAGGATCAGACTACTGCGGAGGCTGCATGTCAAAAAGACGGAGGGCATCTGGTGAACGTGAACTCGCAATATAGGTCAGATGAAGTTCTTACTCTCCTGAAGAGTTACAACAAAGCAACCGTTGCCATATGGATAAACGGGAAAAGAAAGGACGTCAGTTCTCCCTGGGTATACAGTTATGGGGCTGCTCCAGATGGTTTCACTAATTGGTGGCCTGGTCAGCCCACAAACGGAAGTACGGAGTTGTGCTTAGTAGAAGGGACCACCTCAAATCTGCGGAAGAGGCATGATTACGAATGTAAAAGCAAGCGCATGTTCGTTTGTGAATTAACGTACTAGTGGGTCCAATATCTTCCTGGTGATTCAGTCTTTAATAAACAGCGGTATGTTAGTGGGAGACCTCATATTGCATTTACAAAATAGTGTGTTAGCGCAATTGGCAGGTTTTTGAACATATGACAAGACATTGCGACTTCTAACTTATACATCAAATAATTCTACATATTGTAATATTAAACACTCTATCATATCTATCAGAAATTTAATTTCTGAAAAAGTAAGTTTTAAAAGGTGCTGACATACGGCTTCTGTGGAAGTGGCGAATATCTATCCGCGTATTTAACAATTGGTGTTTCATTTTAATATAATTTTATATACTGACGGTCAATGAAAACGCACCACAAAACAAATTCTTTTAAAAGTTAGAATTTGAGGATTTTTGGACAAATTATGATGTAATCCATATAACGAGTCGATATTTAGCATTTTTACGTCCATATCTGGATTTAGTGCATTTCTCACTGTCGTTATGAAATGCACGTGCTTTTCCGGATTTCTTCAGTTACATCGCACAAAGAAATCATTTTCTCGAAAACTTGCTTTGCATAATACTGTTTATTTAGAGACATATTAATGCAGCTTTAATTTTAGTGGAACCGTTATATATTTATGATTATCCATAAAAAACAATGTTAAATGACACGGTAAATAACTGCGTAACTGCTTGTCATAAAAGACTACAAATAAAAAAGACAAGTTTGGTATTAGGATTCAATACTTAAAATATAAAAAATATAGGTTCAGCCGTTTTGTTCCAGATGGTTTGCGAATAATCCAACAGCATAAACATATGGAGTTAATGGTGCGTATTCATTGACCGTCAGTATATTTTTAGCTTGATGTGTATAGCTAGTATGGTTTAAAACTATCAGAATCACAATTGTGTAGTATATATTAATGGGCTTTTGAGTCGTATTGAAATATATTTAATCGTGTACAAATCGATTTAAAAAATACATGTTAAGAGATAGTCACTGTCGAACACATTAACATTACTCAATATGAGTCAGTCGAGCTCTTTAATCGTTACATCAATCTTACTGCTACTACGTGGAGCTCCATTTTTCCCTGAGAGTGTTGCTAGATAACTCTCTTACATATTATGAACTAAAGGTAAAATGTGATGTCCAAAGTAAAACTGACTAGCATACATCATGTGTTTTGATCGGTTATATCAGATTTTGGTTAGTAATACAACAAAGTGAAATAAACGTTCTGACACCAGATCTGTAAACAAATGGTAATATTCCAACATTGGTGATTACTTTCTCTATATATTTTAGTAAGCGATATATATAATGTAATTTGAAACAATCTGGATCACGTATTCTTCCTCAAGAACTCTTTTTTGTAAATCATACAGTTCTCGGCAGATATGGATTAAACCAAAAGGTGATCACGACGTATAGACAAAATGTGAAGAAATTAGGATAACAACTCTCTTTCATTGAAATTTATATTTATAAAATGATGATATAAATAATTAAATAAGTGCGGTGTGAAATTATGTTTTTGCTTTACAAAATGTACAATATAATATCTATTCCAGAGTGTATTTCAACAAACTACTATACTCGTAGTGTATGTTATACTATATAAAATAAAGCATGTGATTCAGTAGTAGCGTGCTAGCCTCGTCACCAAACGGTTGCGAGTTTGACATCCCGCTGGGAACATTGCCCTTGTGGCCTTACACCCACGAGTTCGTTCGTCGAAGGGTAGGGAGTGTTAACCGGTCGGTTCTTTGGATTGGTGTTATATCTAGGGTATGGAAATACATACCATGAAAAAATAAAACTACTGGACTTAATACTTACAGGGAACATCCATAGAAACCCTAGTTCTTGATTCTAGATTCTGCTATACTTGTGACTTATATTAAGCATTACTGGACATTTAAACCTCTCTATGTATAGTACTATAACAAATGTATCGTACAAGGCTCTAGTTCATGAGTTGTTTAGTATTAACAATATATTATTAGACAGATTTAAATGAAGTGAATTTAGTTTTATATTTACAACCACACACCCATGTTACTCAGCCAGTGACCGAGTTTTTCTAATCTTATAATAACTTACACGTTTACATTGTTTACTTGAATCTATTTAATATTTGCTTTACATTTCAAAGTTGAAGTACACACATTGAAATATGTACCTCATAACAGCAATTAACTACTCTGCGTTTAACATATAAATAGAGAATATTATGTCAGTGCCTTTTACTATCAAGTTTACTAGGCGAGGCTTAGAAAACGAGCCATCTTCGTTTTCGTGCCGAGCCTAATAAACTTGATGGTAAAAGGCACTGACAGAATATTCTATTTATCATGTAGATTATCCACATTCACTGTCTGAATTACTATTATTACCTATTTCTCAGAATATTACTCTTTAATATCAATCAAAATAAATAAAAGGTATGTTTTACTAACAGTCCAGTCAGTAATTATATATCAAATGTGTGATTAACTAAAAGCTCAATAAGGCATGTACGTCCTTTTATCAGTTGAACAGGCAATGTACCCTATAATAAAGTCAAATAGCATACAACTACAAGTTGTATTTTACCAAGTGCATGAATACAATAATAATACGTGTTGTATTATAAAATGAAAATCCAGATAAATTAACCATTCTCTAATAGGTGATCCTTAATTGACTCAAGTTCGGTCCTGCCCTGTGGATCACACTATTACATTGAGTAACGCCATTAAAGAAAATTCTTTAAAAAATTTCCGAATCTACATGAATTAAGTGTCTAATATTTTGCTAGTAGTATAAGCTTATGGTTTCTTAAAGACACTAACCCGTCATATAACGACACAATTACACCACACAACTGTGTAACAAAACTATATCCAGGTGTCCAGGTCATATAATACTTTGTGTGTCGATCAAAAGTATACGTTTATTAAAGGGTTCTTACAATACAGGTGATTGTTTATGCGTAGTTGGTAACTCTAATTCGAAGCTCCAGTTTTGAAGTTTGGCTTGGCTGGTTCGGGTTGTATAAAGCCGTTTACATTTTGTCTACAGAGTTTTGATTCTCAAAATATGAAAGTTATATAAAGATCTCGTCATCATTAGGTTTAGAAACGGTGTACATATGAGATAGCTACTTTAACTAATTTGTTCAATTTGACCCCAGACACAGTTTAACATAGAGTTATATTATATTGCTGTTGTAATTGTTTCTTTAACATGTGAGCACTTTGATGCGAGGCAGAGGCGAAGCAGAGGCGAGGCCCGTTGACTTCTTGTTTACGACTTGAGGTTGTACACTTTTTGTTATAAAATCACTTCAGGGCAAACAATTTATGGACCAACTGGGTATTCATATATGAAGCGTTGGATAAAATACATCGACTACTATTGCTTTGTCAGCAGCATTGTCAGCATCTATATATATAAATGAGAAAAATAGTCTTATATAAACCACAGCACTCAAAGGCAATTGCACCGTATGTTAACACTGTACTAAAAACTAAATTAAAAATAATCAAATTAAATAGTCAATGAATGGATCATAGTCATAGTATGAATAGTCATACAAAATAAAGAGTGATGAATACAGGATAAGCCATTTGGAACGGTCAGTAGGCAATTAAAAACACGTCAGCATGTATCCATACTTTTACTGAATAACAAAAACAGTTGCAGCAAAGTAAAAACAAATCTTAAATTTCTCCGGCCATGTTTTGTTTCATGAACATGTTTATGTATATTTAGGTCGAAATCAATACACAACACTAGATTATGTACAATGCACACATTGCAATATCAGTGAAAAGCGAGAATAAGATTTTGTTTGATGACGTAGAAAACTTTGAACAGGTAAATTAATCCACAGGTAAATGTTTTTATCAATTATCTGCAATGGTTGTGCAGCTATACAATTCAGATTTACCTCATTTCCCCGTGCAGTCACGCAGTGGTATAAATATTATCTACGTCCTGCATATATTACTTATGTTTACATACAACTAAGTAGCGGTTTTCAATATACGAGGGTCATTCAATAAGTTCTGTCTCTAACGCGTTTTAACAAGTATGTGCTCGTTGTGAGTATTGATGTTTGGTACCAAATGAAAGAGAGTTTCAATACCATTACATTGATGGTCAAATAAATGCTGTATCTGTTGTGTGACGAAAGTTATGGAACATTTAATACCCATCACTTATTCATACTGAGGCATTTTCGTCCGGAGTTTTTTTCAGGTATGTTAATTGTTACTTTTTTAAATGTCTGTTTCTCTTTAGGTATTTGTCGAAGACCTTTGAAATTTCTCATACATTACCAGTTATATCTGTGCATTACAAGATTCAAAATTTAAGCATGGTAGATGAAAAGGTATTGTCATAGAAATTAACATTTTAAGCTAACGTGTACAATTAATTTAATGATAAATGGACATTAAATGGAAGGGCAGTCTTATGAAATAGCGTTTTTGGATGATCAATATTTTCACTAAATATTGTACAAAATTGTACAATAATGTGTTGAATATAAAATTTAAACTCTGAAGGACTAGGATTTGTTTAAAAATATGAAAACATATTAATACTATGAGAATAATTACGACATTTAAAAGATATTATAACATTTCCGTAAACAAAATGAAGAAAATCAGTGTTATTTCTGCTAAAATTAAGGGATATGCATGCACTCATATCTGGTTTGCAGCTAGACCTTTCCGAATTCTTGACAATCATTTTCATGGATTATGGGCGAATAACAACAGATGGCGCACAAGAAAATTTAAAAGCATACAATTATTCAAATAATTTTTACAACGTTTTGTAACAAGGACATTTTCAGAGATCCAGTACCAAAAACGCGTGGTAGGGGGAGATAATTCAGGGGTAGAAATAACCGGAAATATTTCATTTTTGTTGTGGAATTTAAGAGAGCGAACCCGATAGTACTATAAATACACTACTTTATCTCAGTGTAATATCCAGTTCAAAGGATATATGACTAGTGACAGAACTTTTTGAAGTACCCTCGTATGTTTCTCTCCGAGAATATCAAGAAATGTTCATATGAAGTTTAAGAGTTAAATTTGTTAATTGATAAATACTACAAAGGGTGGCCATTTATGAATATTAGCCTTTAAGGACGGAAGTTCATGCACCTACATTTTTCAGGGTTTAAATGGCCTATATTGTTAATTTTGAGTTGTTTGTTTTACAAAAATACGCCCTTAATTCGCACAAAGTACCATCTAGAAAACCATATATTGTAGTAGTTGCTACCGGTATGTCAGACATAGGTTTCTGAGTATTCAAATGGGTACTATCCCGATATCCTGGGTACCGATCCTTATGTGTAAGCGTGTGTTTTTGTCGGTGGTGCTGTTGTTGTTTTAACTAACTTCAATATTGTAATTTTAAGTAATACTATTAACTGTTTTTTAAAAAAGAAATATGATATGAGTACTAATAATTGTCTTTTATTATTCCAAAGATTTTGCCATTAATTGATATTACCAAAAAGGAGCAACGGGATGTGCATAAATAAGGCTTACAGACATGATGCAAATCGTGATAGTCCAGACATACTACCGTGCCATTGAGAGATTCTTCTCCTTGTACATTTTTTTTACACACATAAAAAAATTGCTAGAAACAAATTACCGTTGTGAAACCCAGCCGTTTGGATGTAACCGTATCATTGAAATAATAAAATTTTAGTATTTTAGATGTGTGAATTTCGACGCAGTCACCTTGCCTGAGCGCATATAGACTGTGGTCAAGTGGATAGCCAAGTGGATGGGACTTGAAATCCGGAGAACCCGGTTCAAGCCTTGCCGGCGCCACTGAATTTCGTCGCTGTGTTATTTGGCAAGAAATGTTTCCTCGTGAAGAGAGGGGTAGCTTTGTACGTCTGATCGGGACGTAAATTGGGCGGTCCTGTGTATAGTAGTTAAAGAACTATAATCATGATAATAGTAATCTATTTGTTATTATTTTCACAGGTTCCAAAGTATAGATTCTCCCTCTTTGGGAGGGTCTTAATAACATATAACGTGTTGATAATCCGATTAACAACATCCAGTTCATTCAATTCTGTTTATTTTAAAGAGCATGAAGATAACTTCACACAACAAATTAAAGTGTATACTTTGTGACAACAACAAAAAATAAGTAAATACAATATTGAGATCAATGAGGGTCAGTTTAAGGCAGTACATAGACCCCTGTGTGATAGTCTTTGTTAGAGTCACTCCCGTCATTGGCAATAAACTTTCGATCTTTTTATAGGTAACTGTCTTTTAGTTTGCACTATTTCTGCATGCACACAAAAAGGCTATCACTATGATAAAATGCAAAGATTATGTTACGAAGGTACTATTATAACAACTGTACCAATTCTAACAAATAGTTGACATGGTTAGTAGTACAGTAGTATATGAATTACCTTAAGCTTCTTCTTCGATGTTTTTCGAGCAAATAAATGTAATAGTTTTCAATTTCATATGCATACTTCTGTATTTTGTGATTTATGTGGGTGGGGTAATTCACACTGGTGTTAAACATCGTTAAAATAGACATCAATTGCAATTAAAGGCATTAAAATAGACATCTAATTGGATTTTGTGTTTGCATGTGTTAACTATTGCTTCGTGTCTTTATATGTAATACATATTCAAAACGTCCTAATCATAATATATACACCTAAAATGGACTTACAAAAAGCGGAAACACTCGCATTTACCTTATCTAAAATCCTTTACACTGTTTTTGTCTTTTGTGCAATATATGCATATATCATAATTAAAGTGATGTTGCAGTTATCTGAGGACGATTTACACTTCCTGTTCGATACGTGTATCCTCATGGAACTTATATATGCAAGCAAAGGCATGAACGTTGCACAGTATATACTTTCATTAATTCATAATATAATTATTAAATCATCGTAGAATAGTTTTGAATTACTGATTCTTACAACTTTATACATATCATGTAAACAGATATATATACTAAGTTACACCTTAATGCTTATAAAATGTGTCATTAGTGGGTGGAGTAATTTGACTTCCACTTTTAAGCAAAAGAGTGATTTTAAGCAGAATGCAATGCTGAAACAAAGCTTATTTATGCTGTATTAAATTAATATGAATTATAAACTTAATTGCATATTTTAAAAGTATATTAACTATTATCAAAAAATAATAATGTGCAAAAATGAACATACAAAATGTGATGCTAAGGCTACAATGATACACCTATTATTGTTCGAAGCTACCCGTTCCAGATTGCTGTCATGGAAAAATGTCATCTACAGACATTGATCTTTCCTAAAAATAATGATAGAATTTGCCACCTGAGTTGGTAACAATATCGAAAATTCTGGGCTCTGGCTCAAGGCCTAATTAATGATAATATGATAAAATGGCGGTATCGAACTATACGGTCGTAACTTAATTGCTATAGAAAATGAAGGAATACATGACTTGATGGCTCTTATACCTCGGCATTTAGTCACTAGACAACTGCATAAAAAAACGTTTGCGCATACATTTAAACGTGATTGTATTTGTCTAGTAACGTTGTGACATAACAGACTAACTTTAACACGTCAATAATATGTTTATCAAAATACTGCTTAATAGTATGTAAATGTAATATTTGCGTGACTTCAGATTCATCACAGTTTAACAGTTTTCGCCGAATCCACTGATGAAGCTTAAACAAAATAAATAAGCGAAATTTAGCTATCTATCTATTCTTGAACGTAGATGTATTTTAAAATTCCATAGATAAACTTCAAGCAAATTCAATTAATTAACATGATTAAGATGGACAGCTCTAAAGCGTTAATGCATGTAGCTCTCCAATTAAATTAATTATAGTATTTTCATTTGTCTATTATATTGACTGTGTCAGTGTGCCGATCTTGAATTGAATTGAATTGGGATTTTAAGGCGCACCAACACATGAAAAGGTTATATGGCGCCTAAAAGGCATGAACATGCCAGGCTCATCTTCCATGTACATCGGAATCCAACAAGCTGATAACAAAGTATCAAAGTGGATTCCGGCGCCAACGAGGCACAACAGACAATCTCATTCGATTTGAATCATTTATTAGGGAAGCTTTCGTAAAAAAAGAACATCTAGTCGCTGTGTTTTTTGACTTGGAGAAAGCTTATGATACAGCATGGAAGTATGGTATTATGAATGATCTTCATGAACTAGGTCTTAGAGGCCGATTACCCATTTTTATAGAGAAATTCTTAGATGATAGACAGTTTCGAGTCCGAATGGGTTCAACCCTCTCTGATATTCATGAACAGGAGATGGGTGTTCCACAGGCAGCATACTGTCTGTCACACTTTTTAATATAAAGATTAACAGTATAGTAAAATGCATCAATCCAGGTGTGGATTGTTCACTATATGTTGACGACTTTGTTGTATGTTATCGTGCAAAAAACATGAATACTATCGAGAGACAATTACAACAATGTCTCAATAAACTTCAGACCTGGTCTGATGAAAATGGTTTTAAATTTTCTAAATCTAAAACTTATTGTATGCACTTTTGTCAACTTCGTAAACATCATGAAGACCCTCATCTAACACTGGATGGGTCACCAATACCAGTAGTGGATGAGACGAAATTCCTTGGTCTTATTTTCGACCGTAAATTAACGTTTATACCACACCTTAAATACTTGAAGGCCAAATGCCTTAAAGCTCTTAACTTACTTCAAGTTGTTGCAAACACTAATTGGGGAGCAGATCGAAAAGTCCTCTTGCGACTTTACAGATTTCTTATCAGATCCAAGCTGGACTACGGCTCGATAGTATATGGATCGACTCGCAAGTCGTATTTGCAGATGCTCGACCCTATACATAATCAAGGATTACGACTCGCCTTAGGTGCCTTTCGTACATCACCAGCTGAAAGTCTATATGTTGAAGCTAATGAAACATCACTGTCTCATAGACGGGACAAATTATCTCTTCAATACGCCATTAAATTAAAGTCTAACCCTTCAAACCCAACTTTCGATAATGTTTTTAATCCTAGTTGTGAACCCCTTTTTGATCAAAAAGCGAAGGCCATTCGACCATTTGGTCTTCGTATTTAACCAAAATTAAGAGACACTGAAATCGACCTAAATTTTATTGCCAAGTACAAAGTACCACAAATTCCACCGTGGACTTTGGAAACACCAACAATTATTTTTGATCTTTGTAATAATAACAAATCCAGTACAGACCCTACTCTCTTTCAAAGCAAATTTAATGAAATTAAATCGAAATACAGTAACTTTCAACATATATACACAGATGGCTCTAAAGATGGGGATAATGTAGCTGCAGCAGCTGTTGTTCACAAACACAGCATAAAGACCCGCCTGCCTGACAAGGCCTCTATCTTTTCAGCTGAACTTAAAGCAATTGAACTTGCCTTAAATTATATTCAGGAATCTGATGATGACCATTTTGTAACCTTTTCTGATTCCCTTTCATCTCTTCAAGCACTGGGTAATATGAAACATGATAACCCAGTTGTGCTTCAACTTTTAGAAAAGTACAATTCTCTTATAATTGATAATGCTATTATTTTCTGCTGGCTTCCAACCTTATACTGATTTTAAAAGTTGTATTAACAAATATATTCGTAACTCTTGGCAAACCGCTTGGGATTTGTCAGTTAACAATAAACTCCATTCAATTAAACCGTTGCTCGGAGAATGGCGTTCTTCTAGTAGACCCGTTCGTCGAGAGGAAGTTATCTTAGCCCGGTGCAGGATAGGGCAAACACGTTATACTCATTCATATTTAAAACAAGGTGAGCAATTTCCAGAATGTATACCCTGCTTTGCACCGTTAACGGTCAAACACATCGTATTGGAATGTGTAGACTTTGATCCTATGCGTCAAAGGTACTACAATGTTAATACTATGAAAGAGTTATTTGATACTGTAGATTTTAGTCTTGTTTTAGATTTCCTAAAAGAGATCAGACTATATAAATCATTATAATGTGTTCTTATATATATTCACTTGTTTATATGCCCGTTGACGGGCATTTGTTGATTTACATACATAGTTTATATTACACCTTATCATCCCTTATTTTTTAATAGTTTTATCTTTATATATTTACACTAATTTTTAAATAATACTTCATTTTTCATCAATTTTTGCGCACAATATGACTTATTTATGTGTCGACGTGCCGTAAAACACCAGTTATTCATTCATTCCATGTACATCGAGATAAAATATGGAAAATAGGCCTAGAACCTTCTCACCCTGAACTTCAGAGTTGCTGCAAATTCTATCGAAGAAACTCCATTTACGCTGGGGCCACGTTATTGTTTTTCTGCCACTGCTCTTTTGATGCGAGCGAGATAGCATCTGAAACAATGCAGGGATCATGATGAAGACCTTTATGAACATGAACAAAAAATTATAAAATGAACATGAATTTGGGGGGATTCTACCCCTCTGCCTACCCCTCCAAAGGGATCTGCAGTGGCCGTATTATTTGCCCCGTGACCAAACGGGGCCCCCGGCAACCACACGGGGCGTGCCGATCTTGAGAGCGCATAAACGAGTATCAAATTCCATTAGAATGCGGTATTTGTAAGAACACGTTCTACATGAATCAACGACTATGTTATTAGTAATTAAATTGCTACATGATGTAATACATTAATAAAGGTTTCTTAATTAATCTACCTTTCAAAACATAATCGCAATTCAACATGCCATAGATAAATCGTGTTCAAAGATATACAACTTCGAGTCGTAAGTATAAGTGAAGATTTAAATGACTGCATTGATTGATTTAGAAGGAAAAATATGCAAGTATATTCCCTAATCTAGCATAAACTACAGTATTAAACAATATAGCAAGGATAATATTTGTATAGTAATCGTGTGACATGCATAGCTGTTTGTATTTGTATAGTAATCGTGTGACATGCATATCTGTTTGTATTTGTATAGTAATCGTGTGACATGCATAGCTGTTTGTATTTGTATAGTAATCGTGTGACATGCATATCTGTTTGTATTTGTATAGTAATCGTGTGACATGCATAGCTGTTTGTATTTGTATAGTAATCGTGTGACATGCATAGCTGTTTGTATTTGTATAGTAATCGTGTGACATGCATAGCTGTTTGTATTTGTATAGTAATCGTGTGACATGCATAGCTGTTTGTATTTGTATAGTAATCGTGTGACATGCATATCTGTTTGTATTTGTATAGTAATCGTGTGACATGCATAGCTGTTTGTATTTGTATAGTAATCGTGTGACATGCATAGCTGTTTGTATTTGTATAGTAATCGTGTGACATGCATAGCTGTTTGTATTTGTATTGTAATCGTGTGACATGCATAGCTGTTTGTATTTGTATAGTAATCGTGTGACATGCATAGCTGTTTGTATACAAACGTGTATGAATGTCAAAAGATAACAAGACAAATACAAACATATATGCATATTAAAAGATTACTGTACAAATACAACAATATAAGAATGTCACAAGATTAGTAGACAAATACAAACACCTATAAATGGTACAAAATTACTGAACAAATAAAAACATGCTTGAATGTCACAAGATTACTGGGAACATACAAACACGTACATATTACTGGATAAATTAAAACAGCATTGAATGTCACACTATTACTGGACAAATTATTGTAAGAATGTCGTAAGATAACTGGACAAATACAAAAATGGATGAAAGTCACAAGATGAATACACAAATACAAACATGTAAAAATGTCACGCAATTTCTTGACAAATACAAATACGTATGAATGTCACGCTATTTCTTGACAAATACAAATTTGTATGAATGTCACGCTAATTCTTGACAAATACAAATTTGTATAAATGTCCCAAAATTACTGTACAAATACAAACAAGTATGATGCCGCAAGAGTACTGAACACACACAAACATATATGAAGGTCACACAAGTACTGCAAAAACACGAAGATGTATGAAGGTCACAAGAGTACTGGACAAATACAAACATGACTGACTGAAATCGGAATGAACAAACAATTAAAGAGGGGCATAATACTTTTCGAATGCAGGGGTGCGATTAAATTTAATACATAATGATTTTTTCTAAAGAACCAAAGTTTACCGAAGTAGTAGAAAATGAGCCATGATTCCAGCACAGTAATATGTGCTATCGGAAAGCGGTCAGAGAACAGCAAATCTCTCCTATTTATAATAACTATTTTGACGATATTTCGGAGTATGGTCAGAGAATGTGGATTAGAGGGTGGAGCCGAAGTCGTTGGTCAGAACATCATTACGAGTATGCATGTGCAAAAGAAACGGCAATTATTGCTTGTGTGAAATAAATATCGCATAACAAACCCAAACTATTAAAAAGAACATGTATATACGGCTCCATGACTATGACGATTATACATTAACTCGGCTTTAATAAATGTATTATCTATATTGCGGACCAGTATACTAAAGGCAAGGTTGAATTTCTGTTCGCACAACTGAGCACCTATTGACCGAGTTAGAAATTCATTTGACTAAAATCTAAATTAATACAACTACCTTAACGTTATAGTAAATTGATAAGATAGTTATAAATAAAGTGATGCTTGATATGTCACTCATGTCGACCTTTGAAATTTGGCCACGGTCCAATGTGACAGACAGACCAAGTACTTATAACTGGATGAACAAAATCATTTCTAATAAATCCATATAATACTATCGTCATAGACATTGTTTTGGTGCAGGCCGTTCTTAGACTCAAGTCGAACGCATACTTAGATATAATAGTGTACGTGCTGTTTACCATGTCTATGAGACAATTACGCAGTGAAAATTTCTAAATGGGTCGGGTAATCGAGGCTACATGAAAACGTGATTGATGCATACATTAAACTGCAGACATTGTGGTCTGCATTTGATAAACGCATTGTGTGGTAACATCACTGACACTGGTGCATATTTCTTAAATGTTTGCCATAAACAACGTATACATACATTAATCGTAACAGTTTTTAGAATTTACAAGACTATTCTAATATGCACATTAAGCATATATCATGAATTATTCTCGAGCATATCTGACAACATCATCTTTGTTAGATAACATTTGCGATCATGTGTCATACTATCTTTTTTTAAGCACCCTGTGCATAATCATAATTGACCAATCCAGTTATGTAAAATATATTTTTTAGTATATTAATCTTATAATTCAAATGTGGAAGAAACTTGATTGGTCGATGTTTTGTTAATGTAGTACGCAGTTTTGTTTCCTTGAAATAAACAGGGATTTATGTGAAAACTATCTGTAAAACATTTACAGAACATATCAGATCGCAACGAGAATTACGCGAGAAAGAAGTCGAGAAATATATTCTATAGTAAATGTACAACATGTGAACTCTAAATTAAACAAAAAAACACATATTTTGAAATCTACAATGGAAAGGATATACCTTTTAATTGGGACCGTGTTCCTAAGCAACATTTTTGGAAATGTTATGCAAGTCAACCGGTGATGATGAAGATGCCAGTAACAACACAATATATGGTAAATAGTTGTATGAAATGGGCCGTAAATTACAAATTCCACTATTAATAACTCCTTGGCAAAACCTTCATCAATAATGAGTGCCGATATCACATGTGCACGGAGTGGTCAGCATGGACAATTTGTTCTAAAACTGTTGTTGGAAAATTCGGAATTATCAGGAGAACCAAAAACTGTGGACTAAAATCTACTCTGTGTGACACAACATATCGGGTCGCTGAAGATGAGGTAGATTCGAAGCTGTGTGAAGGCTTTTGTCCTAGCGATTATAATTTCACACATAATGGATTTTGTCTCAAGTTTGTCGTCACAACTGAGGATCAGAGTACTGCGGGGCTGCATGTCAAAAGGATGGAGGGCATCTGATGACCGTGAACTCTCAACATAGGTCAGATGAGGTGCTCAATATCCTGAAGAGTTACAACAAACCAAATGCTCTTATATGGATAAACGGGAAGAAAAAGGACGTTTCTCTAATTGGAAGTCTAATCAACCCTCAAACGGAAGTACGGAGTTGTGTTTAATTGAAGGGGCCGAGTAAAATCTACGAAAGAGGAATGATAACGCTTGCACATTGCAGCGATCTTTTGTTTGTGAAATAACACGTTAATGAGCGAACTTACTTCCTTGATAATTAAACATTAGAACTGTATGTGAAACTAATAATCTATATATATTAATTAAGAAGAGCATTATGTATATTCCTTGTACATTCAAAAGAGCTTTGCTTGTGAAATAACTTCCCGGAGATTCAAACAATACTTATAGGTTATTTAACATGGTTCTGTACAATACGGAGATATATTTGGACGAGTACACAGCTGGAAAAGTCATATTGGACGAGCCGTTAGGCGAGTCCAATATAATTTTTTCCAGCTGTGTAAGAGTCCAAATATATCCCGTATTGTACAGAACCATGTTAAGTAACCTTTTTATTCTATACCTTTATTTTTACTTGTCAACGATGATTTAATGCTACGGAACTGGAAAGTCAGTTTTTAACAATTATATATTATGATAGTTTTGTTTATTTTATAAGGGAAAATAAAATAAAATATGTGCAATAGATAGGTTTTCAGTATAGTTTTTCAATGATTTGTTAACAGTTTATGGTTATGTCTGTCGGTTCTGATTTTCATTCGGAACCTTTTCACGCGTTTCGGTCTTTATCATAGGTTTAACATGGGACCTGTGAAGCGTACAATACGAAAAGAATACGGGATATTTTGTACGCGCGTGCGTCCCGATACGGAAACATATTGTACGGTCACATGACTCGAAAGAGCGTCTACGATTGGACGTATAAATTAGGTATAGAATAAAAAACATTAACTGCGGATAAAACAAGTATGAATTCAATAAGACTTGCTAATTCAAATATTCGAGAATAATATAAAAGCAATATGAAAAGTCGTAATACATTTTGAAGTGTTACTGATACTCCAAACAATCCTTCATACCTATATTGTAAAATGAAGACATTGTTTGATATAAACATGATAAACAAGCTAATATATGCATCACCATTTGTTTCTATTGCATATACCAGTTAGTTAGTTCTATGGCAGAATTTTAAGCGAATATTTGATAATATGTGCTTTATTTTCAATTATATGTTGTTTGTGTCATTATGCATAAGATAATATGATTTTAAAATATTGGAATATTTTATTTCGTTGTGTTTATTAATCTGTATATGCCTCCTATCAAATCAAAATACACTAACTCTGTATAAAACCATTCAAAAACAAATCTTAAGAGACTATCACTATTAAACATTAACGAAAATACATCAACAAAGCCCAATGGTAGTACTACATGTAAGTACCTATACATATTTTACTGCTTCAATGCTTCAATGCTTCCATAGTTCAAAGCTACACACAGCATGTTCTCTGACCCCATATTGACAAGGAGTCTGATCACGTCAGGCATTTTCTAAAACTACTATATATTAATAAAGGTATTGATTTCATTGACATGCCTAGTTTTTTGCGAGATACTCATGTAGTTGATTCTATCCCAAAATATTTCAAAAATTCCGAAAGTCCTGTAATTTGTTATAAGTATAAAAAGCCTATTAGAAATATTATTTTCAACTACAACAAAAAAGTTTCTGACCTTGATATAGTACATTATAATCCTCAGGAATGTGAATGCAAAACATCAAAATTTTGCTATGCTCCAGCAGGTCATGTCATCACCGGTAATTTTGATATTGTTGATAAATGTATTCGGCATTTGTTTTTTTCGAAAGGTCCTAAATATAGATTACCTTCAACCCAAACTCGCTTTCTACTTGGAAAAAGTCAATTCTTAAAATTATAGATACACGTATTAACTTTTATAATGCTAACACCTCTTTACTTCCTCCGAGACCTAGGTTTTCCTTTCGTAATTTAAAATCGGGAATTCAGGAATTTCATAATAATTTTGATTTAGTTCCTGCAGATAAAGCAGCTAATAATGTAATTATTGTTTGACGCCTACATTACGTTAATGTTTTATCTCTGGAACTCTGCAGCACCAATTCGTATACTCCAGTTAATTCTACTGAGGATGATGTTGTTTCCGCACATATCACTCGGTGCACTACTTTCAAGGCTGGTGTAAACGATAAGCAAAATAAACTGTCTACCATGTACTGGATTCCTAAATTACATACAAATCCGTATAAGGCTCGCTTTATTTCGAATTCTAACAACAACAAACATCTCCAAACTTTTATCTTCTTGTCTGACTGCCGTTAAAGATCACGTTAAACTATACTGTGATACAACTTATGAAAACTCTGGGATTATTTATTTTGGTCTATAAAAAATTCAGGAGACGTTCTTGATAAAATTTTCAATAAAGGTCAAGTTTCGTCCATAAGCACTTATGATATCTCTACACTATATACCACCTTAACACATCACCTTATTAAAGACAAGCTAATTTCTCTTATTCAAAAAACATTCGCGAGAGAAAATACTACATTTTTGGCATGTAATAATATTAAAGCGTTTTTTACTAACGGCAGTTTAGACTATTATACTATGTGGACTTGCTATGAAGTTTGTGAAGCACTCATCTTCCTATTAGATAATATTTTCGTGATGTACATGATGTATGGAACCACCGTTTATAGACAAATTCTTTGTATCCCTATAATTACGAACTGTGCACCATTTGTCGCAGATTTGATTTTATTTTGCTAAGAAAGAGATTTCATGTTGAGACTTTCACCAGATACCCAGGCAGATGTTATTAAAGCCTTTAATGACACCTCTCGGTATCTGGATGACATATTGAACATTGACAACCCTTTCTTTCCAACTATGTTATTAATATTTATCCTAAAGAACTTCAGCTTAACAAATATATCTGATAATAACGTTTCTTTTCTTGATTTAGATCTCTCGATTGAAAATGTTGAAATCTATGACAAGAGAGATGATTTTAATTTTGACATTGTTAATTATCCCCACTTGGATGGGGATGTTCCCCGAGCAACTTCTTATGGGGTGTATGTATCTCAACTTATTCGTTTTTCAAGAGTTTGTACTCGAGTTGAGGACTTTAATATTCGTAATCTTTGTATAACTAAAAAGCTACTCAATCAGGGTTACCGTTACCATAAACTTCGTAAAACCTTTGCAAAATTGTATTATCGTAACTCTGATCTTCTTTCCAAATATAAAAGTAATATAAGGACTCTTCTGCGACAAGGACTATCACAACCTGACTTCTATGGTGATGTGATTTATAAACTTCGTAAGATTCTTGGTCATGTTCACTTTCATACTATCTTTGTTAAACTTGTTAAAAAGTTTATCAAAAGAGGTTATGACCCTATCATTTTGCAACGTACTGCATGCTTGGTGGTGGACCCTTTTACAGTTCGCCACTATGCTTTCCTCTTTAATTGTACGATGACCGGACAGTCTGTGGACCCTATGATGACGCCTGCCTAAAGCCCATTGGGACGGTGGCGTTTGATGTTTGTCTATGATCTATCTTGTCGTGCCCTTAATGGTTTATTCTCTTGTTGCTCTGGCTTCTGCCAAGTCATTGAGTACCTTCATTGTGGCTTTCTAGGCTATTGTTTTTTTATATTATATTTGCACGAGCATATTTGTGTTTTACTTATAATGCCTATTGATTCTGTCTTGTTGGTTAGAGATTAGATCATGGCAGGGATTTCTTTATTTACACTGTCCTGTTTTAATTGGATAACAGTAGGGTAAATGTGAGGTTTGGTGCACCCTAGAACCGGTTTAAACCCCCAGTGGCCTACTTTGCCACTGAACGTTCCAAGGCGTTAGCCCTATTGTCAACCCTTTTGTGTTTGTGATGTCGTTTGTATTTATTATTACTTTTGCCTTCGTGTTTGTCTGCTTGCCTGTTTGTTTCTGTGTTTAGTGGTTGACTGTCCTCCTTGAATGCTACTTTCCCTGTCCGATCTTTTTATATTTCTTTGATCTTTACTCACTAAAATGTGTACCTCACAACATAAACAAATACAAATATAAACTATACATATTGCCAATTACGTTTTGCTACATTTCATGTTCGACTATTATACATACCTTCAATTATGTCCATCAAATATCCGATTCTGTTTTTCAGGCTCAACGATTTAATTTAAGTTCAGCGTTTTGAGTCTCTTACCTAGCAGTCTCAAAATCTCAGATTTTTAGATTTAACTTAAACATATTGGTAAACTAATTAATTAATTTATTAATTTTATTAATTAATTAATTAATTAATTAATTAATTAATTAATCAATTAAATAATTAGGTATCAAACAAGTGAAGCTATGTTATTCAAATATAAAGAGAATATAAAAACGTGTATTAAATAAACTGTCATTGAATCAACGAGTACTTATTTTCAGTAAATACTTTATCATGCAGATATGCTCTTTTAGCCTGATAAAGGGGTTGGCTCATAAAAGTTGCTTTATTTGGCACTGACTAATAAAGCAAAAGCAATGCGGAATTCCTCGGTTTTTATAGTACGTAAAGTTACCTGACGTCATAATTAAACATCTTGAAGAAAAAAACAATATTGCTGCGTCCACGATTTTTGATTTTTAAGTTGTGAAATACATATATAAAAGTACATATTGAGCTAATTTAATATTCGACCTTTATGTCAAAAACATGTGTGTAGTATATAACCCCAAAATGTGTGAAATTCAAAGAATTTGTAATGTAAATTCATTAGAAGCCAGGTGACCTATAGGAGTACGATCCATATATGTTTGCCATTGAAAATAAAGAGATGAATGAGGATAAAATTTGTTTTCGTCAGTTTTGAAACATGTATATATGTAACAGAATATTAATCAATGTTTTTTTATTAAATATATACTATTATGAAGGAAAACAAATGTGAACATGTTCAATGACTTTATTTCTCCTCTTTCTAGTGAAATTTTGCGGGGAGCTAAGCCTTTTCTGATATTTGTGTATTTAAATGAAACGAAAACAGCATTACGTCCTTTCCCAGCCAAGTTCCTTAACAGTAGGTAGCACCGAATCGGCTGAAGAAGCTTAAACAAAATAAATGAACTCATCTTAGCTATTTTAGCTGTTCTCTTAACGAAAAATATATCTTATAATCCTATAGGTCAAATTCAAGCAAACTTAATTCAAATGGATACTCTCAGTGAATGCCTTGATGTATGTAGCCCTGCCAATTACATTAATTACAGCATTGTCATTTATCTTTTGTAAGGACTGTGTCAGTGTGCCGTTCTTAAAAGCGCATAAAAGAGATAGACTGATTTCTTCCAAGATACTCCTGTCAAATTGCATTAGAATGAAGTATTGTGAGAAGGCATTCCACACGAATCAACGACTATGTTCTTAGTAATTAAACTACATGATGTCGTACATTGAGAAAGGTTTCTTAAATAATCAACTTTACAAACAATAATCGCAATTCAACATGTCATAGTCAAATCGTGTGCTAAGATATAAAAGTTCGAGTCGTAATTATTAGTGAAGATTTAAATTTTGATTTATTCAAAAGGAAAAGCATGCAAGTAAATTCCCTAATCTAAACTTAGCTACAGTATTAAACAATATAGCAAGTAATATATGATCTCATATTTAGTTATTCGTTACATATCAGAACTGATTGGTTCAGAAATTTTAGTTAGGCAAGTACTACTGGCTTAGATTATGTACTGTTGAACACAATTTAGCAAGGATAATTAAGTTTAAATTGAACAAAACATCAGAAATAAACATATAACTTGGTGGAAGCCATGTATAATGCAAACGTGTATGTATATCACAAGATTACTGTACAAATACAACCATGTCAACATATTAGTAGACAAATACAAAAATCTACGAATGTCATAATGCTACTTATCAAATACAAACAAGTATGAATGCCACAAGAGAACAGGACACATACAAACATTTATGAAGGTCACAAGAGTACTGGACTATTACAAACATGGATGATTATCACAAGAGTACTGTACAAATACAAACATGTATGAAGGTCCCAAGAGTACTGGACAAATACACACAAGTATGATTGTCACAAGAGTACTGGACAAAAATAAACATGTATAAATGTCAAAAGATTACCGGACACATACAAACATGTATGAATGTCACAAGAGTATTGGACAAATACACAGAAGTATGATTGTTTCAAGAGTACTTGCCAAATACAAACGTTTATGAAGGTCACAAGATTACAGGACAAATACACAGAAGTATGATTGTCACAAGAATACCGGAAAAATACAAACATGTATGAAGGTCGCAAGAGTACTGGACAAATACACACAAGTATGATTGTCACAAGAATAACGGACAAATACAAACATGTATGAATGTCACAATAATACAGGACAAATACAAACATGTATGAATGTCACAAAAGTACTGGACAAATACAAACATCTATAAATGTCACAATAATGCAGGACAAATACAAACATGTATCAATGTCAAAAAAGTAATGGACAAATACAAACATGTATAAATGTCACAAGCATGCCGGACAAATACAAACATGTATAAAGGTCACACGACTACCTGAAAAATACAAACATGTATGAATGTTACAAGAGTACTGGACAAATGCACACAAGTATGATTGTCACAAGAGTACTGGACAAATACAAACATGTATGAAGGTCACAAGATTACTGGACAATTACACAGAAGTATGAGTGTCACAAAAATACCGGAAAAATACAAACATGTATGAAGTTCACAAGAGTACTGGACAAATAAACACACGTATGATTGTCACAAGAATAACGGACAAATACAAAAATGTATGAATGTCACACAAATACTGGACAAATACAAACATGTATCAATGTCACAAGAATGCCGGACAAATACAAACATGTATGAATGTCACAAAAGTACTGGACAAATACAAATATGTATAACTGTCACAAGCATGACGGACAAATATAAACATGTATAAAGGTCACACGACTACCGGACAAATACAAACATGTATGAAGGTCACAAGAGTACTGGACAAATACAAACAAGTATGTTTGTCACAAAAGTATTGGACAAATACAAACATGTATACATGTCACAAGAATGCAGGACAAATACAAAGATGTATAAAGGTCACACGACTACAGTACAAATACAAACATGTATGTAGGTCACAAGAGTACCGGACAAATACAAACATGTATGTAGGTCACAAGAGTACTGGACAAATACACACAAGTATGATTGTCACAAGAGAACTGGACAAATACAAACATGTATGAATGTCACAAGAATATTGGACAAATACTTACATGTATGAATGTCACAAGAGTACTGGACAAATACAAACATGTATGAATGTCACAGAAATACTGGACAAATACAAATATGTATCAATGTCACACGACTACTGGACAAATACAAACATGTATGAATGTCACAACAATACCTTACAGATACAAACAAGTATGAATGTCACAAGAGTACTGGACAAATACAAACATGTATGAAGGTCACAAATTTACTGGACAAATACAATCATAGGATGATTATCACAAGAGTACTGGTCAAATACAAACATCTATATAGGTCATACAACTACCGAACAAATACAAACATGTTGCAGGTCACATGAGTATTGGACAAATACACACAAGTATGATTGTCACAAGAGTATTAGACAAATACAAACATGTATAAATTTCAAAAGAATACCGGACTAATTCAAACATATATGCATGTAACAAGACTACTGGACAAATACACACAAGTATGACTGTCACATGAGGACTGGACAAATACAAACATGTATGAAGGTCACAAGATTACTCGACAAATACACACAAGGTTGATTGTCACATGAGCATTGGACAAATAAAAACATGTATGAATGTCACAAGAGTACTGGACAAATACACACAAGTATGATTGTCACATGAGCTCTGGACAAATACAAACATGTATGAAGGTCACAAGAATACTGGACAAATACACCCAAATATGAGTGTCACAAGAATACCGAAAAAATGCAAACATGTATGAATGTCAAAAGAGTATTGGACAAATACACACAAGCATGATTGTCACATGAGCACTGGACAAATACAAACATGTATGAAGGTCATATAAGAGTACTGGACAAATACACACAAATATGGGTGTCACAAGTATGCCAAACAAATACAAACATGTATGAAGGTCACAAGAGTACTGGACTAATACACACGAGTATGATTGTCACAAGAATAACGGACAAATACAAACATGTATAAAAGTCACAAGAATGCTTGACAAATACAAACATGTATGAATGTCACAAGAATACAGGACAAATATAAACATGTATCAATGTCACAAAAGTACTGGACAAATACAAACATGTATAAATGTCACAAGACTGCCGGACAAATACAAACATGTATAAAGGTCAGACGACTACCGGACAAATACAAACATGTATGCAGGTCACAAGAGTACCGGACAAATACAAACATGTATGTAGGTCACAAGAGTGTACTGGACAAATACACACAAGTATGATTGTCACAAGAGAACTGGACAAATACAAACATGTATGAATGGCACAAGAATATTGGACAAATACAATCATAGGATGATTATCACAAGAGTACTGGTCAAATACAAACATGTATATAGGTCATACGACTACCCGACAAATACAAACATGATGCAGGTCACATGAGTATTGGACAAATACACACAAGTATGATTGTCACAAGAGTATTAGACAAATACAAACATGTATAAATTTCAAAAGAATACCGGACTAATTCAAACATATATGAATGTAACAAGACTACTGGACAAATACACACAAGTATGACTGTCACATGAGGACTGGACAAATACAAACATGTATGAAGGTCACAAGATTACTCGACAAATACACACAAGGTTGATTGTCACATGAGCATTGGACAAATAAAAACATGTATGAATGTCACAAGAGTACTGGACAAATACACACAAGTATGATTGTCACATGAGCTCTGGACAAATACAAACATGTATGAAGGTCACAAGAGTACTGGACAAATACACCCACATATGAGTGTCACAAGAATACCGAAAAAATGCAAACATGTATGAATGTCAAAAGAGTATTGGACAAATACACACAAGCATGATGGTCACATGAGCACTGGACAAATACAAACATGTATGAAGGTCATATAAGAGTACTGGATAAATACACACAAATATGGGTGTCACATGTATGCCAAACAAATACAAACATGTATGAAGGTCACAAGAGTACTAGACTAATACATACGAGTATGATTGTCACAAGAATAACGGACAAATACAAACATGTATAAAAGTCACAAGAATGCTTGACAAATACAAACATGTATGAATGTCACAAGAATACAGGACAAATATAAACATGTATCAATGTCACAAAAGTACTGGACAAATACAAACATGTATAAATGTCACAAGACTGCCGGACAAATACAAACATGTATAAAGGTCACACGACTACCGGACAAATACAAACATGTATGAAGGTCACAAGAGTACTGTACAAAAACAAACATGTATGAATGTCACAATAGTACTGGACAAATAAAAACATGTATAAATGTCACAAGAATACTGGACAAATACAAACATATATGAATGTCACAGGAATACCGGACAAACACAAACATGTATGAATGTCACAAGAATACAGGACAAATGCAAACATGTATGAAGGTCACAAGAGTACTGTACAAAAACAAACATGTATGAATGTCACAAGAGTACTGGACAAATAAAAACATGTATAAATGTCACAAGAGTACCAGACAAATACGAACATGTATGAATGTTACAAGAGTACTGGAGAAATACAAACATGTATGAATGTCATAGGAATACCGGACAAACACAAACATGTATGAATGTCACAAGAATACAGGACAAATGCAAACATGTATGAATGTCACAAGAATACAGGACAAATGCAAACATGTACGAATGTCACAAAAATACAGGTCAAATACAAACATGTATGAATGTCGCAAGAATACCGGACAAATGCGAACATGTATGAATGACACAAGAATACCAGACAAATACAAACATTTATGAAGGTCACAAGGGTACCGGACTAATACAAGTATGTATGAAGGTCACATGACTACTGGACAAATACAAACGTGTAAAAATGTCTCAAAAATACTGGACAAATATAATCATGCATGAATGCCTCAAGAATAGTGGACAAATAAAAACATGTATGAAAATCACAAGAACCTTAGACAAATACAATCATGTATAAAAGTCACAAGAATGCTTGACAAATACAAACATGTATGAATGTCACAAGAATACAGGACAAATATAAACATGTATCAATGTCACAAAAGTACTGGACAAATACAAACATGTATAAATGTCACAAGACTGCCGGACAAATACAAACATGTATAAAGGTCACACGACTACCGGACAAATACAAACATGTATGAAGGTCACAAGAGTACTGTACAAAAACAAACATGTATGAATGTCACAATAGTACTGGACAAATAAAAACATGTATAAATGTCACAAGAATACTGGACAAATACAAACATATATGAATGTCACAGGAATACCGGACAAACACAAACATGTATGAATGTCACAAGAATACAGGACAAATGCAAACATGTATGAAGGTCACAAGAGTACTGTACAAAAACAAACATGTATGAATGTCACAAGAGTACTGGACAAATAAAAACATGTATAAATGTCACAAGAGTACCAGACAAATACGAACATGTATGAATGTTACAAGAGTACTGGAGAAATACAAACATGTATGAATGTCATAGGAATACCGGACAAACACAAACATGTATGAATGTCACAAGAATACAGGACAAATGCAAACATGTATGAATGTCACAAGAATACAGGACAAATGCAAACATGTACGAATGTCACAAAAATACAGGTCAAATACAAACATGTATGAATGTCGCAAGAATACCGGACAAATGCGAACATGTATGAATGACACAAGAATACCAGACAAATACAAACATTTATGAAGGTCACAAGGGTACCGGACTAATACAAGTATGTATGAAGGTCACATGACTACTGGACAAATACAAACGTGTAAAAATGTCTCAAAAATACTGGACAAATATAATCATGCATGAATGCCTCAAGAATAGTGGACAAATACAAACATGTATGAAAATCACAAGAACCTTAGACAAATACAATCATGCATGAATGCCACAAGAGTACCGGACTGATACAAGGATGTATGAAGGTCACATGACTACTGGACATATATAAACCTGTAAACATGTCACAAAAATACTGGACAAATACAATCATGTATGAAGGTCACAAAAGCACTGAACAGATATAATCATGGATGAATGCCTCAACAGTACAGGACAAATACAAATATGTATAAAGGTCACAATAACACTGGACAAATGCAATCATGCATGATTGCCACAAGAGTACCGGACTAATACAAGTATATATGAAGGTCACATGACTACCGGACAAATACAAACCTGTAAAATTGTCACAAAAGTACTGGACAAATACAAACATGTATAAATGTCACAAGACTGCCGGACAAATACAAACATGTATAAAGGTCACACGACTACCGGACAAATCAAACATGTATGAAGGTCACAAGAGTACTGTACAAAAACAAACATGTATGAATGTCACAAGAGTACTGGACAAATAAAAACATGTATAAATGTCACAAGAATACTGGACAAATACAAACATATATGAATGTCACAGGAATACCGGACAAACACAAACATGTATCAATGTCACAAGAATACAGGACAAATGCAAACATGTATGAATGTCACAAGAATACAGGACAAATGCAAACATTTATGAAGGTCACACGACTACCGGACAAATACAAACATGTATGAAGGTCACAAGAGTACTGTACAAAAACAAACATGTATGAATGTCACACGACTACCGGACAAATACAAACATGTATGAAGGTCACAAGAGTACTGTACAAAAACAAACATGTATGAATGTCACAAGAGTACCAGACAAATACGAACATGTATGAAAATCACAAGAACCCTGGACAAATACATTCATGCATGAATGCCACAAGAGTACCGGACTGATACAAGCATGTATGAAGGTCACATGACTACTGGACATATATAAACCTGTAAACATGTCACAAAAATACTGGACAAATACAATCATGTATGAAGGTCACAAAAGCACTGAACAGATACAATCATGCATGAATGCCTTAACAGTACAGGACAAATACAAATATGTATAAAGGTCACAATAACACTGGACAAATGCAATCATGCATGATTGCCACAAGAGTACCGGACTAATACAAGTATATATGAAGGTCACATGACTACCGGACAAATACAAACCTGTAAAATTGTCTCAAAAGTACTGGACAAATACAATCATTTATGAAGGTCACAAGAACACTGGACAAATACAATCATGCATCAATGCCACAAGAATACTGGACAAATACAAACATGTATGAAGGTCACAAGAACACTGGACAAATACAATCATGCATGCATGACAAAAGAGTACTGGAAAATACCAACATTATGAATGCCACAAAAATACTGGACAAATACAAACATGTACGAAGGTCATAAGAACACTGGACAAATGCAATCATGCATGAATGCCACAAGAGAACTGGACTCATTCAAATGTGTATGAAGGTCACAAGAACACTGGATAAATACAATCATGTACGAATGCCGCAAGAGTACTGGACAAATTCAAACAGGTATGAATGCCACAACAACACTGGACAAGTACAATCATTCATAAATTCCAGAAGAATACCGGACAAGTACAATCATGTATGAATGTCACAAGAACACTGGACGTTGTAGTAAATTGATAAAAAAAGTATATAAATAAAGTGATGTAAACTTTACTATCTGCTTCGCATGTTGACCTTCGAGGTTTGCCCTTGGTCCAGTATGACAGACTGACCATGTAATTAAAACTTGATGAATTAAATAACTTCTAATAAATGCATATAATACTATCGCCATAGACATTTCTTTGATGCAGGCTGTTCTTAGTCTCAAATCCAATGCACACCTAGATATAACTGCGTATTTGCATTTTACCATGTCTTTGAGACAATTACGCAGTGAATACTACGAAATGGACCGGGTATTCGAGGCTACATGAAAACGTGATGCATACATTAAATCGCAGAAATTGTTGTCTGCATTTGATAAACGCGTAATGTGATAACATAACTAACCCTGGAGCATGTTTCTTAAGTGTTTGTCATAAACAACGTATGCATACAATAGTTGTAACAGAGCTTAGCATTTACAAGACTATGTTTTGCACATTAAGCATATGTTATGAATTACTGTCGAGCGTATCTGACAACAACATCTGTGTTAGATAACATTTGCTTTCGTTTGTCATACTATCTTTTTTGTAACACCCTGTCCATAATCATAATGGACCAATCCGGTTACGTAAAATATGGTTATGAGTATTTATCATACAATGTGCAAGAACTTGATTGGTCGATGTATTTTAATGTAGTACGCAGTTTCGTTTCTTGAAGTAAACAGGGATAATTTGAAAACTATCTGTAAAACATTTCCAGAACATATTAGATCCCAAAGTGAAGTACGCGACAAAAACGTCGAGAAATATATTATATAGTAAATGTACAACGTGTTAACTCTCAATTAAACAAAAACACATATTTTTAAATCTACAATGGAAATTATATACTTTGTAATAGGCACCGTGTTCCTAAGCAACATATTTGAAAATATTTTGTGCCAGTCAACTGGTGATGATGGAGATGCAAGTAACAACACAATGGACGGTAAATATCTGTATGACATGGGTCGCAAATTACAGAGTCCACTTCTCAGACTTCTTGGGAAAACCTTCATCAATAATGAGTGTCGATATCATATGTGCACTGAGTGGTCAGCATGGACAAATTGTTCTAAAACCGTTGTTGGAGAATTCGGAATGAGCAGGCGAACCAGAAACTGTGGACTAAAATCTTCCCTGTGTGCCACAAAATATCGGGTCGCTGAAGAAGAAATAAATTCTGAGCTGTGCGAAGGGTTTTGTCCTAGCGATTATAATTTCACACAGAATGGGTTTTGTCTCAAGTTTGTCGTCACACGTGAGCATCAGAGTACTGCGGAGGCTACATGTGAAAAAGATGGAGGGCATCTGGTGAACGTGAACTCTCAATATAGGTCAGATGAGGTTCTCAATATTCTGAAGAGTTACAACAAAGCAACTGTTAATATATGGATAAACGGGAAGAGAAAGGACGTCAGTTCTCCCTGGGTGTATAGTTATGGCGCTGCTCCAGATGGTTTCTCTAATTGGATGTCTAATCAACCCTCAAACGGAAGTACGGAGTTGTGTTTATATGAAGGTACCAACTCAAATCTACGAAAGAGGAATGATAACTCTTGCACAGCCAAGCAATCTTTTGTTTGTGAAATAATACGTTAGTGTGTGAACTTACTTCGTGGAGAATTAAACATTATAACATTTTGTGAAACTTATAAACAGTGCATATTAATATAGTATATTCCTTGTACATTCAAACATTCTTTGCTTGCGAAATAACTTACAACAATAGGACATATTAAATGTGAGTCACATCAGTATGAAATAAATAAGCTTTGATAGTTAAGACATTATAAATTGCAATCGATACGTCAAACAATCCTACATACTTATATTGTAAAATGAAGAAATCAGTATTGTTTGATTTAAATAGACTAACGTGTACATCGTCGTTTGTTTATATCACATATAACAGTTACGTATTTCATTCTGATAAAAAGACGTGACAGAAATGTACCCGAATACTTAATAATATGTGTGTTCTTTACTATATGCTTTAATTAACATTATGCGTACTATTATCCGGTTTGAAACAATTTGAATCATATTGTTTTTTTGTTGATAATGATCTGTAATTGAGTATTATCACATCATCAGGAAATTAAATTGTAAGAGATTATTACTATCGAATATTTAAGAAAATACATTAATAAGGCACGGTGTACTTAGCTATACGTATTTCACTGCATGCAAAATGGTTTAACGGAAAGATGATCTGTCCATAGGCGCACATCTACGCTCTTACAGTTTGTAAAAAAGAGGTATAAATTGACGTCCAAAGTGAAATATACTAACAAACACCATTTGTATACTAACAAACATCATTTGTTTCGATCATATAAATCAGCTTTTGGTTCCTAATACTTAAGATGCAATACTAATAATGACTGTAGGCGTACATATACGCTCTTATTTGTAAAATAGAGGTATAAACTGATGTCCAAAGTGACATATACTACTAACAAACACCATTTGTTTCGATCATATAACTCAGCTTTTGGTTCCTAATACTCCAAGATGTAATACTTATAATGACATAGGGTCTCTAACGAAGAGGCAGTATTTTGTGATTTCTTTCAATATATATATAGATAACAATTTATAAAGTGACATGATAATAATTGAAACAATCTGAATCAACGGATTTTGCGGCAGGAATATTCATTGTTGTCATTCAAAATGTTCTAACAGTTACTCAGAAAGCTGTATTAAAACCAAAAACAATGTCGAGACAATATAAATGTCAATAAATTGAAATGTAAAATAACAAATTCACATCCGATTAAATTCATGCTTATCAGTAGCGTAGCTACCTATTAGGCCAAAAGGCCAGGGCCTGCACATAATTTTGACATGCATGGTAGAAAAATATAACAATGAAATAATAATGTATGAATTTGTTGAATTCTGAAAAATCAAAACCGCCTAGAAATAGTCGGACCTGCACATCAAAAAGGGTCTACCTACACCCCTGTTTATAACTTGATGATGTAACTAAATAAACGAATATGGCGTGTAATGATGCTTTTGTTTCACTATTATATTGAATTTATATTAATAAACTATTTTATGTTATCCTATATAAACGAGAGTATGTGTTCTTGTAGTCGTTTGATAGCCTCGTCGCCAAACGGATGCTAGAACCGCTTTAAGAAAGTCACTTACTCTCACGGTTTCGTTCGTCGAAGTTGGGAGGGCGTTAACTCTCTCAAAATACCGAAACTTGTTGTGGAAAGATCATTAAACAACAATTCAGGGCAATTCAGTTCTACTATATATTACATTATCAGTTTAGAATAAATACGCCGTAGCTAGATATACATGGGGATACAAATTCAGGTATAATAATCAGTTTGTGTTCCATATACACGTATGTACATGACAAGAAAGTATCCAGGGGGAAATGCTAAACGAATAATGAATATTTAATGTGTCTCCTTTTTATGCTCACTAAGTAAACATTAAAAGTGATTTACTTCGTTGTTTTATTTAATATCTATGACGTTTTAGATTCTGAAACGTCTGATGGTACGCATACATTTTTAGATAGTTTATTGGTATTATATTATTACATGTATATTACTGCAGGCGTTTGCAATTGAAGTTGTAAATGGCAATAGGACCCTACAGCTACATGTACATAATTAAAGTCCCTATCCCGTCGTCAACAGGCAAGTTTTATAACAGATGTACACCGTTTCTAAACCTACTGACCTACTACTGAGAACGATGTATATATATAGACAATATATATAGACAATATATATATAGACAATATCTTTGGAAAAATAATAAATAAAATTGGCAAAGTCTTTTTTCGTCGAAGTAATATATAGACAATATATTTGGATATATAACTTACATATTTCGAGAATCCAAACTCTATAGACACAATATAAACGGCTTTCACCAGCCAGGCCAAACCACAAAACTGGCGCGTTCAATAATTCATTTATTTTTAGCATATATTCAATCACGGGTACTTTAAGAACCCGGGAATTAACCTATAATTTTAATCGGCACATAGACATTGTTATATGACCCGAACACCTGGATAGAGTGTTGATAAGCGGATTTGTAGCGTAATGTTACAGTTATTTTGGCGGGTAAGTTTCTTTAAATAAAGGACGGGGAAGGGAATGGAAGTCAACGTGTTTTTTCTTAATGAGTTACATGTAGCATGTTTCACTACATTATTAATGCATTGTACATGTCGTATTGAACATTGACGAATATGCCAAATAGAGTTGAGAATTTATACGAATATAATTACAAACTGCGAACAATACACATATTTACTGCATTCTGATTGGTTAGTCATTCTTTAAAGAGTCCTGTTATTTCTCAATAACACGTCAAAATAAAACAGTTCCAGTTGCGCAGGAGCAGACTTTAGTGGAAGCCCAACATTTGATTTGAGCGACGAAATGGCTCCGAGTTGTGCTCGGGCTTCCGACACTATATCAGGAAAACAAAATGTGGAAAGGGTTCCGGCTTCCGAGATTCCACCTGGCTACGCGCCTGAGGTTCTTATCTCTGTTTCATTCCTATTCACGATGACGTAACGAAACGTTACATGACGTCACTTTTTTAAACCGTTAACGGCACAGAACGAAAGTAAATAAAGAGCGGATTTAAACAGATACTCTGTAAAGGTAAACACTTTAGCTTAATATGACAATCGTAATTTATTATTGAAATTTTAAACTCGTTGGATAACAATGATATGATGCTCGGCACAGCTTCACATCATATAATTGTATCCAACAGGCACTCATTTAAGATCCTCTATATACAAAAGTTCAAACAGAACGTGTATATACTAAGTAAAAAAGAAACGCAACTCGGGAATTTCCGCTATATATTGTATTTATGCTATGCTGCTGTTATTCGAATGGTATATTGCCACATTAGAACTCTTAGTAAAAAGTTTTAATAAACAACTCATAACACATCAAATGGTATCCCTTCAAACTTTCATTATTGATATAATACGCGTTTGCCTCAAGCAGGTGAGCAAACTTACGATGTAAAATTGTGCAATCTCTTTACATTAAATACAGTACTGGAATGGCTCAAACATTCAAATCGGAATTTCAACATTTATGAATTTCGTGTTAAAATGTGAATAGTGATTAAAAAGTCTACAACAGGACAGTTGTTTTCTTTCTCTAACTATCTGCAACTCTCCTTTTTACAAAACATCTTGAGATTTCTTTGGAATATTACATTGAATTAAGTGTGCATTATACAAACTACATTTATATATTCATGAATCTTTCTTATTTAGTTGTTTGTGTTCAATGTGGACACGCATGTTGCGCAATTTAACCTCACCTAGCGATAACAGTTGCACTCTAAAGCTGCACCAATACAGCAGTATATTTATAATAACAAATAATCAATAAAAAAGGATACATATGTCTATAGACTATACGTTTGTGGGCAAATGACTGAGTTTCACAAAAAAATGTTTTTTAGCTTGGAAACGTGATACTTGAAATGGTCAAGAATTCATAGAGTACAATTGCACTGTGTTGTGAGGCCTATACATATCGTTTATCTCTTTCTGATTGTATCTTACACCTTTCTCTTTATTTCTCAGACCACTGATAAATTGGTTGAATAATAATTTGGTCGTACATATCATTGTATTCTGATTTAACAGTAAACGGGAAGGGCAGTAGACATTTAGGTTATACTATCAATATGCACGTACGCTCTGATAATGTAACATGTAAGTGTGTCTACAAGACATTTATTTCAATTCCACTCCCAAAACGAACGCTAGAATGGACGTTTATGTCCCCGTAAATCCTTATACACGCCTTTAAACATGATGTCATTTTGTTCCTGTTTTAAAACTTCGAAATAAGCTAAAATGCAGGATTAATAATTGTTTCTGCAGAAATGTGTACTGGGGTCGTACTACATAGTTCCGACTTTTCCGATATGCAAATTAACTTTATGCTTTACATGAAAACTCCATGCCTGTGGGACAGTTATACTGACCTAGCCTACATCGCTGCAATATTTAAATAATCTCTGATAAAACACATAGGTAAAAGACACCATTGGTCAGCTGACTTCCGAGAAGTATGTGTTAATTTGATTTGACTGATAGGTATAGACCAATATACTTTCACACGGACACTCTAGCTATTTTACATATAATTGCCTATCTTTGGCAACACTCCCTTCCCGAGATTGTATTTTATTTCGAAAAATTACATCTAAAATATCTAGTAACACTGTCGCGTTATATATGCACAATAATATACTTGTAACTGAATTAATACTCACTTTCTATGGAAACGAGGTAAAGCGTCCAATCATCGGGGTAGCGAGTCTGAATTCTCGCTTAAACTAGGGACGGATCCATGATTTTAGGTTACGTTTTGAGTTTTTTAAATAAAAAAGCCACATTTTAAATCTCAACCCGTTTTATAAATCCATGCGGCATATAAACTATAACATAGTCAATTATATTATAGGTTCTTACATGCTTACACTGTTTCCTGATACAGTTATGATACTATCGGTTTGTTATTTCATTTGTTAAACCTGGACCTAAACAAATAAATGAACACAAAAACCTAGTACTTGTTTGATGGAGTATTTTTCATAATGTTGGCATAGACAAAATACAGATAACATGGTTAAGTTCAAGTTCAAAACAATACCCAACCCTACTGGCTCTATCAGTTATATAACTGGAGATGCCATAGGAGATGTCAATATGCTAAAGTCTGCTGGATAGATACCAGTTCACATTATTCATACGCAAACGATCATAACTATACAGTAATCAATGTTAATACAAACTGCGCATGTTAAGGATATCGAATATGTATTATTATTCCAATTATAGATATCCTTATTTGCATGATCTGCATTGCAGATTTGTCAAATGCATACGAGTAACGTTTAACTGGTACTTTGGAACAATGATAGAAACGTCTACAAAATCGCCGATGTCACATTGCTGTTTTTAAGTGTTAATGGCGCTTGTTTTTCTACATATACACGTCCCAGTAATATTGTGATATAACAGACGAGCAATATTAACTGTATATTATATCAATAATATGATATGTTCATCAAAATACTGTTTAGTAGTACGTTAATTTAATATTTACGTAATTTCAGATGAAACACAGTTTAAAATTAATAGATAGCTCGATGCCTACGAATCGACTTATGAAGCATAAACAAAATAAATAAGCGCATTCTAGCTATTCTTTTGAACAAAAAAAATGTATTCCGAAATCCCATAGATCAACTTCAAGCAAATTTAATTAATTAAGATGGAAAACTCTAATGCCTTGATGCATGTAGCTCTGTTAATAACATTAATTACAGCATTGTCATTTATCTATTTATTGACTGTGTTTTTAGAGCGCACAAAGGAGAAAGATTGACTTTCAAGATGTGCCTATCAAATTCCATTGGAACGATTTATTAATGAGAAGACGATCTACATGAATCAACGACTATGTTATTACTAATTAAATTGATACATGATTTAATACATTGAGAAAAGCTCCTTAATTAGTCATCTTTACAAAACATAATCGCAATTCAACATGTCATAATCAAATCGTGTAATAGGATATAAAAGTTCGAGATGTGATTATTAGTCAAGAGTTAAATGCCGGTATAGATAGATTCAAAAAGAAAAGCATGCCCGTATATTCCCTAATCTAAAATTAACTACAATATTAAACAATATAGCAAGGATAATACGATCTAATCCCTCACGTAACTATTAGTTATTCGTTTAATATCAGAATTGATTGGTGTTAAAATTTAGGTTATGCTAGTAAAAATGCTTCGAATAAATACTGTTTTAGACAATATAGCAAGAAATCAATCAGTTTAAATTATACAACAATTCGGAAGTAGTAAACCTATAACCTGGTGGAGGCCAGGTATAATACCAACGTGTCTGCATATCACAAATCACAAGGCTATTGGGCTAATACAAGCATCTATGAATGTCACAAGATTACTGGACAAATACAACCATCTATGCATGTCACACGATTACTGGACAAATTCATGCATGAATGTCATAATATAGCTGGACAAATACAATAGTTATTCGTTAAATCAGAATTGATTGCTTCAGCAGTTCGAGTTAGGCTTAGATTACATACTGTTTTAGACAATATAGCGATGATAATTAAGTTTAAATAGTATAAAACTTCAGAAGTTAATATATAACTTGGTGGAGGCTAGGTAGAATCAAACATGTATGAATATCACAAGATTACTGTACAAATACAACCATGTAAGAATGAAACAAGATTACTGGGCAAATACAAACATGTATGAATATCACTCGATTTCTGCACAAATACAAATGTGTATGAATGTCACAAGATTACTGGACAAACACAAACATGCATGGGTGTCATAAGATTACTGGACAAAGACAAACATGTATGAATGCCACACAATTTAAGAACAAATACAAACATATACGAATATCACGCGATTTCTGCACAAATACAAACATGTATAAATATTGTAACAAATGTATAATCAACAAATGTATTCAAATACTAAAATAAAAAACAATCACTTACAGAAAATACATAAAATTGATCCAGTATGTTTTTTAATCTGATATACGAATAAAGTCGAAATAATATTGGCAAGCGTCATTTTAATCTAAATTGTCAAATGTCCCTTCAGTTAAAAGTGTCAAGTATCCCTTACAAGTTCACTTCATGTCTTTCCTGGTTTATTAATTAGGAAATAGAACATCGTTTACTGTGAATTATCGTTTAATATATCACGGTTTGGAGTTCAATTGTAAACAATAATTTCACGAGCCCGATTGATTGGTGCTGCAATTTGAGTTATGCTAGTAAAAATGCTTCGAATATGTACTGTTTTAGACAATACAGAAAGAAGCAAAATGTTTCAATGATACAACACTTCAAAAGTAGTAAACCTGGTGGAGGCCAGGTATAATACCAACGTGTATGAATATCACAAATCACAAGACTATTGGGCAAATACAAGTATCTATGAATGTCACAAGATTAAGGGGCACAAAACACATATATAAATGCAGTAATACTACTGGACAAATAAAAACATCTACGAATGTCACACGATTACAGGACAAATACAACCATCTATGCATGGTATACGATTACTGGAAAAATACAACCATTTATGCATGTCACACGGTTACTGGACAAATACAACCATATATGCATGTCACACGATTACTGGACAAATTCATGCATGAATGTCATAATATAGCTGGACAAATACAATAGTTATTCGTTAAATCAGAATTGATTGCTTCAACAACTTGAGTTAGGCTTAGATTGAATACTGTTTTAGATTATTTAGCGATGATAATTAAGTTTAAATAATACAAAACTTCAAAAGTTAATATATAACTTGGTTGAGGTTAGGTAGAATCACACATGTACGAATATCACAAGATTACTGTACAAATACAACGATGTAAGAATGAAACAAGATTACTGGACAAATACAAACATGTATGAAGGTCACACGAGACCTGGACAAATACAAACATGTATGAATATGACTCGAATTCTGCACAAATACAAATGTGTATGAATGTCACAAGAATACTGGACAAACACAAACATTTATTTTTAAAATATAATCAACAAATATATTCAAATACTGCAATGAAAATAATTAAAATTGATCCAGTATATTTTTTTTTAATTCGATATACGAATAAGGTCCAAATAATATTGGCAAGGGTCATTTTAATGTAAATTGTCAAGTGATCCTTCAATTAAATGTCAAGTATCCTTTTAATACAAGTTAACTTCCAAGTATTTCCTGGTTTATTAAGTATTTCCGGGTTTATTAATTCGCAATAATCAAAAGTATCCAATGTCACTTTTATTATAGATGTAGTACGAATACAAACATGTATGAATTTCACAAGATTACTGTTCAAATACTACCTTATAAGAATGTCACAAGATTAGTAGACAAATACAAACATCTATGAATGTCACAATACTACTGGACAAACAGGATTGAATGTCACACGATTACTGGACAAGTGCAAGACAAATGTCATAATATAACTGGACAAATACAAACATGAATGAAAGTCATAAGATTAATACACAAATGCAAATATGAAGGTCACAAGACTACTGGACAAATACAAACATGTACATGTACGAAGTTCACAAGAGTGCTGGAAAAATACGCACAAGTTTGAATGTCACGAGATTACTGGACAAATAAACGTTTGTATGAATGTCTCTAGATTACCGGTCATACTCAGCATGAACAAGCTTTAACTTGGAGACGATGTCCATGACTGACAGAAATCCGGGAATGAAATAACAATTAAATGATTTTCGAATGCAGGGATTTAATGCATAATACATTTTTTAAAGAATCAAAATTTACTGACATGGTCTAAATGAACAAATTCTTTCCGTGCAGTGCTAACGAAAAGCGATCAGAAAACAGCAGAGCTCTACTATTTATAATAATATTTTGACAGGAGGTGTGGGCGAAGTCGTTGATTAGAACACCATTACGAGTACGCGTGTTCAAAAGAAACGGTAAACAGGAAACGTGTAAATATTGCATAACAAAACAAAATTATTATTAGAGCATGTATCTACGGCTTTTTATATTTCTTTTTTTAGGTCTAGCACACCCATTGCAACACAGGAAGTGTCGGCCTGGGGTAGTCGCATAATGGCGTCAATAAATAATTCTCATTTCTTTTTGTAAAAAAAGGCATTTTCACTAATTTAAAGTGCTTTTTTTGGTTTATATCACATTGTTGATCTATTTGTTACATTTTTCAAGCATTGTCATGTTAAAATTGTGAGTTTTTAATTTATTTTGCTTATATGGAAATGAGTGTATAATAACAATAGTATGGCATCTCAGTGTTTATGTGTTTAAAGGGACCATTCATTCATGAGACAAGTTCTTTCTTAAATGATACGTGACCCCTCAGTTATTCATTTTTAATTTGGGCCTAGATATGAATGACAACATGGCATTTAAATTTTAATTCACACACAACTTGATGCAACAATCAATGGGCGTATTACACCTATAAGGCGGGATCTGTGAATTGTCATTTTCTCTCAGATTCTTACTTAACTGGCATTTTTCCTTTTGGAATGATTATTTATCTTCAAAAAAACACTTTATACTCTTTTAAAACCGGTTTTGAATTTATTTTTTTTGATATTTTTTGCCGCGGAAAGCCTTAATTTGGAGTTTCAGATTTTATGGCCTGGAGAAACATTTTCCACTAAAACTAGGCTTGTCTGGTATCATCATGTAGATATGTGTATTTGTCATCATAATTTAGCACTACTATTTTTAAAATCCTGCTTTTATAGGTATGACACCACAAAATTTTTCCCCTTACCCCCTAAAATTGGGTTTACTGAGATAATGTCACAGAGAGCTGTAGGCAAACTATGCTGCCCAATCATTAAAACTTGGCTTTTAAGCACAAAGCTAGTACCAGACTTGCATTTAGGAGTATTGGGGATGCCTATATATTCATGTAGTGTTACCAAATTAAGGTATGATGCCACCAAAAGTGAAAGATTGCTTTAAAAGTTGGATTCTGGCATGAAAATCAGCACATTTTGCATTCAAAGACCAGTGTTGGTAGCTAAACCTCTTGATTTCTTCATATTCATTGACTATATGAAGTATTTAATCCATTAAATCAAGTATAGGTAGGCCCTATATCATTTTATAAAACAGTTAAGGTAGGTTAAAACTGAAAAAGTACGTTGATTTTTGTCGCTGTCGACCGTTCTGTTCTTTTTTGAAACGCGTATATCTTGATAAATTCTTAGTCGATTTGCGAAATATTTTCTTTCTTTAATCATTATAGTCTAGGCTTTGTCAGAATAGCTGCTTTGAAAATTTACTCATAGTTAAGTATTCGTATTGGTGTAGCACACCCATTGCCCACCCATTGCAACACAGGAAGTGTCGGCCTGGGGTAGTCGCATAATGGCGTCAATAAATAATTCTCATTTCTTTTTGTAAAAAAAGGCATTTTCACTCATTGAAAGTGCTGTTTTTGGTTTATATCACATTGTTGATCTATTTGTTACATTTTTCAAGCATTGTCTTGTTAAAATTGTGAGTTTTTAATTTATTTTGCTTATATGGAAATGAGTGTATGAATACAACATTATGGCATCTCAGTGTTTTTGTTTTTAAAGGGATCATTCATTCATGAGACAAGATACATGACACCCATTTTTCTGTGGATTTTTTGGCAGCATATGTGTCATTTGCGATGAGAATGTAAGTTATTCATTTTTAATTTGGGTCTAGATATGAATGACAACATTTAAATTCACACACAACTCAGTGCAACAATCAATGGGCGTGTTACATCTTTATGACTACAAAGATTATAATTAAATCTGCTCTTTTATTATATACTTTCCAGTGAAATAAATGTAGTCGATTTCATGATTAAAACAAAATCTTATATTTTCATTGTTTATATTTCGCATGTGAAATACCAAAAATGACGTAATACCACTGTTGACTTGTTGACGATATTGACGTCATTGTTTTGGCGCATTATGTATTTTCTGCATAAGTTTCATGGTTGTGAGTATATAATAAATATAATATCTGTTTGTTTGTCATGAATATAGGATTTATTTTAATCTCGAAGTGAAAATAAGTCCTATATGCACGACAGACCAACACATGTTATATTTAATATTATATCTCGAAGTGAGTCAACTCGCATATTTTTACTCGTGCTAAAGCACTCGTGAAAATATAAGTTTTCTCACTTCTAGGTGAAAATAAATCCTATATTCACTCAAAACAAACAAATATCCTCTATATATTGTATTACGTAGCTTATGGTCTGCGTCATACGAGTTCTTAAATTGACCAGTACGGACTGAACTTGACCAGTATCCAAAAAGACACTGTTGAATTTATATTCGCACAGTTGAGCTCCTATTAGCCCAGTTACTGAAATCTTCGATGGCCCTGTTATTTATTGCTTAAACTAATACAACTCCCTTAACGTACAGTACATTGATAAAATATTTATAAATAGCGTGATATTTGATATTTGATATCGGTTTCTAATGTTGACCTTCGAAATTAGAGCTTGGACCAATGTGACAGACAGACCAAATACTTATAACTGGATGAACAAAACCACTTCTAATAAATGCATATAATACTATCGCCATAGACATTGTTTTGGTGCAGGCCGGTCTTTGACTCAAATCGAATGTACACATAGATATAAAGGTGCACGTGCAATGTATCATGCCTATAAAACAAATACGCAGTGAAATCTTCGAAAAGGCCTGGTTATCGAGGCTACATAAAAACGTAATACATACATTAAATCTCAGAAATTGTTGTTTGCATTTGATAAACGCATAATGTGATAACAATTAAATGATTTTCGAATGCATTAATTGTAACATTTTCTAGAATTTACAAGACTCTTTTATGCACATTAAGCAAATATTATTAATTATTGTCGATCGTATCTGACAACTTCATCTTTTTTAGGTAACATTTGCTTTCATTTTTCATTCTATCTTTTTTGTACCACCCTGTGCATAATCATAATTGACAAATCCGGTTACGTAAAATATAGTTGTGAGTATATTAATCATACAATTCAAAGGTACAAGAAACTTGATTGGTCGATGTTTTTTTATTGTAGTACGCAGTTTCATTTCCTCGAAGTAAACAGGGATTAATGAGAAAACTATCTGTAAAACATTTCCAGAACATATCAGATCGCAACGTGAAGTACGCGAGAAGGACGTCGAGAAATATATTATATAGTAAAAGTAAAACTTGTGAACTCTCAATTAAACAAAAACACATATTTTGAAATCTACAGTTATGGAAATGATATACTTTTTAATAGGGACCGTGTTCCTACAACATATTTGGAAATAGTTTGTGCCAGTCAACTGGTGATGATGGAGATGCAAGTAACAACACAATGGACGGTAAATATCTGTATGACATGGGTCGCAAATTACAGAGTCCACTTCTCAGACTCCTTGGGAAAACCTTCATCAATAATGAGTGCCGATATCACATGTGTACTGAGTGGTCAGCATGGACAAATTGTTCTAAAACTGTTGTTGGAGAATTCGGAATTAGCAGGCGAACCAGAAACTGTGGACTTAAATCTTCCCTGTGTGCCACAAAATATCGGGTCGCAGAAGAAGAAGTAAATTCTGATCTGTGTGAAGGCTTTTGTCCTAGCGATTATAATTTCACACAGAATGGATTTTGTCTCAAGTTTGTCGCCACAGTTGAGGATCAGAGTACTGCGGAGGCTGCATGTCAGAAGGATGGAGGGCATCTGGTGAACGTAAACTCGCAATATAGGTCAGATGAGGTTCTTAATCTCCTGAAGACTTACAACAAAGCAACTGTTAGCATGGTTAGTATATGGATAAACGGGAAGAGAAATGACGTCAGTTCTCCCTGGATGTACAGCTATGGGGCTGCTCCAGATGGTTTCTCTAATTGGATGTCTAATCAACCCTCAAACGGAAGTAATGAGTTGTGTTTATATGATGGATCCGTGTCAAATCTACGTAAGAGGAATGATGTCATTTGCACACCCAAGCGGTATTTTGTTTGTGAAATAACACGTTAGTGCGTGAACTTAAACATTATAACATTTTGTGAAACTTATAAACAGTGCATATTAATATAGTATATTCCTTGTACATTCAAACAATCTTTGCTTGCAACATAACTTTCAACAATACGACATATGAAATGTGAGTCATATCAGTATGAAATTAATAAGCTTTGATGGTTAAGACATTATAAATGTGTAACCGATACGTCAAACGGATGCTAGAACCGCTTTAAGAAAGTCACTTACTCTCACGGTTTTGTCCGTCGAAGTCACTGTTGGGAGGGCGTTAACTGTGATAGTAAGTTTTTGGTGATCCTGGATAGTCTTCCTCTGTACATACATACTTATACTATAAAATGAAGAAATCAGTATTGTTTGATTTTATAGACTAGCGTGTACATCGTCATTAGTTTATATCACATATATCAGTTATGTATTTCATTCTGATGAAAGAAGTGACAGAAATTTACCCGAATAAGTAATAGTATGTGTGTTCTTTTACTAGAAATAGTCGGAAAGGTCTAGCTACGCCCCTGCTTATAACTTGATGATGTAACTAAACAAAATGAATATGGTGTGTAATGATGTTTTTGTTTTACTAATATAATGTCTATTCCAGAATTTATATTAATACTATTTTATGTTATCCTATATATAAGTGAATATGTGTTCTTGTTGTAGTGTGCTAGCATCGTCGCCAAACGGATGCTAGAACCGCTTTAAGAAAGTCACTTACTCTCGCGGTTTCGCCCGTCGAATTTGGGAGGACGTTAACCGTGATAGTAAGTTGTTGGTGAACCTGGATATTCTCTCTCTCAAAATACCGAAACATGTTGTTGAATGGTCGTTAAACAACAATTCAGGGCAAGTCAGTTCTACTATATATTACATTATCAGTTTAGAATAAATACGCCGTAGCTAAATATACATAGAGATACAAATTCAGATATAATAATCAATTTGTGTTCCATATACAGGTATGTACATGCCAAGAAAGTATCCAGGGGAAAATGCTAAACGCCATTAAAATGAATATATATTATAATGTGTCTCCTTTGTATCACTAAGTAAACATTAAAAGTTCTATTGTTAAATGATTTACTTCATTGTTTTTATTTAATATCTATGCCATTTTAGTTTCTGAAACGTCTGATGGTATGCATACCGTTTTTAGAGAGTTTATTGTATTATATTATAACATGTATAATTCTGTAGGCGTTTGCAAATTGAAGTTGTACATGGCAATGTTGAAGGTTGAAGGTTTTATCACGCATTTACTTTACAGCTGCATGTACATAATTAATAATTAAAGTCCCTATCCCGTCGTCAACAGTCAAGTTTTATAACATATGTACACCGTTTCTAAACCTACTGACCTACTACTGACGGCGATGTATATATAACTTACATATTTCGAGAATCTCTATAGACACAATATAAACGGCTTTAACCAGACAAACCACAAAACTGGCGCGTTCAATAATTCATTTAGCGTATATTCAAACACGGGTACTTTAAGAACCCGTGAATAAACCTATGCTTTCAATCGGCACATAGACATTGTTATATGACCCGAAAACCTGGATAGAGTTTTGTTAAGCGGTTTTGCAGCGTAATGTTACGGTTATTTGGCGGGTAAGTTTCTTTAAATAAAGGACGGGGAAGGGAATGGAAGTCAAAGTTGTTTTTTCTCTTAATGAGTTAGCATGTTTCACTAAATTAATAATGCATTGTGTTCAACATTGACGAATATGCCAAACAGAGTTGAGAATTTATACAAATATATACAAATGTTCAACCGGAATTGTGACACTGACAGCACGCTGCCAGCAAAAACACGCATTTACAGAAGAATAAAACGTATTTATATCATAACTTGCGGTGTGGGAGTGTAGTAAAGCCATGATGCATTTATCATATAACACTAGTGAAATAAATATTGAAATGAAGGTCAAATCTGTGTCCGGTCCATTCCGTTCAGGTTGGTATGCATTGAAATTGCCTCGTCGATTTCCGTAACCGTTTAAAATACCAGATTACGGAAATAGACGAGGAAATTCCGTTGTTCTACATCATACGGAGAAGACGATTCAACATACGACTTCATCATACGACAACGTATGTATCGTGTTCGGCCGTTTCCAAAGGTCCACTCTCATACTCTTTTAAATGTAGACAACTACACTAATACTTGTTGCTTATGAGGCTTTTTTTAGTTATGTGATAAATAGAATTTCAAATTCGTGCCAATTAATTATTGAATTTATTAAACTCGTTGGATAATATTGATATCATATAATTGTAACCAACTCGTTTAATAAATTCGATATTAAACAGGCATCCACGTAAGATCCTCTATATACAAGTGTTCAAACAGAACGTGTATATACTAAGTAAAAAAGAATTGCAACTCCGGAATTTCCGCTATATATTGTATGTATGCTATGCTGTTGTTAATCATTAGAACTCTTCGGAAAAAAAACGTTAAACAACTCATAACACACCAAATGTTATCCATTCAAACTTTCATTATTGATATCATACATGTTTGGCTTAAGCAGGTGAGCAAACATAGGATGTGAAATTGTGGAATCTCTTTACAAACTTTGAAATCGGAACTTAAACATTTATGAATTTCGTGTTAAAATGTGTACAGTGATTAAAAGGTCACTGTACACAGTTGTTTCCTTTCTCTGACTAGCTGCAACTAGTTAACAAAACATCTTGGGATTTCTTTGTAAAATTACATTGAATTAGTTATGCATTAAAAAAAACTACAATTATATAACGAAAATTTCCGAGTTATGTTTCTTTTTTTCTTTAGTATATATACTTGCAGTGTGATACATTACCTTTACAAAATGACTGACAATATTGGTATTGCCTTTGAACGGTTAGTGATGAAGGGTGCATTAAACCTTAACCCGATAAGCACGACTATAATAGCCATTGCGTCCATAACTCGCAGGCTGATCAGGGTTTACAATGTCCAGTCATTTCCCCCCATAACACCCATTTGTCACATGAATGGAATGGTCTTAATTCAAAAAAAGAACAGTCCATTATGTATATGTAGCGGGTTAAGGATTAATTGCAAATATTCAGATAGTGTAGATGAACCTCTAGAACGCCGCAAGTATTTTAAAGTAGCTATTCCGCCAACAACAGTCAACTTTAAAAACAGATGTACACCGTTATTAAACCTACTGATAACGAGGTATATGTATATATAACTTACATGTTTTGAGAACAGACGCTCTATATACACAATATAAACGGCTTTTACTAGTCAGTGCAAACCCCGAAACTTGTGAGTCGAATTAAGAGTTACCAACTTATAATTCATTTTACGTATATTCAACCACGGGTATTTTAAAAACACGTCAAGAAACGTAAACGTTTAATCGGCACATATACATTATTATATGAAATGAATACCTGGATAGAGTCTTGATAAACGTTTTCTTTAGTGTAATTTGTTCAATTATTTTGGCGGGTTAGTTGCTTTAAGAAGTTGTCGTATATCCATTTAAGCCTGATGTATAAAATATTTCGGTTGCGTGTGTTTTGAAAGAAGAATAAAAAGACTTATCTTATATGCATTTATGCAATTAACATGACGGTACAGCAGTCAGTCGAATCGGTTTGCTTGTGGATGTTCATGAGCAGCAATAAATAGAACAAATCTCTTTTTCTTTTAATACATTTACAAACATGAGCAATTTATATTGTATGCGTATGACGGTGAAATAGGATTAACGTTGTTTCTAAGTACGCATCAATGATCGTCTAGACTGGCATTAGTCCTTAATATTATAACATTATAACTATAACCTTTTAACTGTCATTATTTCCTTAGCACTGAAAGAGGCAAATATCTCCACTTATAACTTGTATAGTCTTATCTCTATAAATTCAGCCATGGAGAGAAATAGAGCTTGAAATAAAATAATTTTTATGCAGGGTCTTATTTTATTTTTTAATTTATAATCTAATTTATAGACTGATACCAGTCTAATAATCGTCGTACGTCTATAGTTCTTGGAAACAAGTTCAGACTCAGACTATTGCTATGGTAACCAATTTGTATTAAACTATTTAAATTATTTATTGCACCGATATAGCAGAGATTGTTTAGATGTCAAGCTGTCATAGTTCGGAAAATGCTATGTAATTTGGTATAAATAATTACCCCAAAACGGTAAGCTGGAAGACGACTATTCTAAATTCTCCAAAACATCTAAACATCCGAATAGAGAATTTGTATAGAGTGGTAATTCAAAATATATATAAAAGGCGAACAGGAGCATTCAAGAATCACAACCAACCAAAAACACGCATCGAAACAAACAACAATTACGATGATAAATAAAAAGTGGTAAGGCATATAACATCACAAACATAAAAGGGTTGACACTAAGCCTACCGCACTGGAATGGTCAGTTGTATAAACTGGGAGTTTAAACCAGGTTCCAAGGTGCACCAAACATCACTCTTACCTTTTTCTCATCCCATTAAAACGGGACGGCATTAATTAAGGACCTATTTCCAGCATATTGTATTTGGCGAGGCGTGTGGGAGAGAATGTATCATATAGGTAACTGTAAATCACTGTAAGACATACAATTCATGAGAGAATAGTGGTTTATCAGTTTTGTTTCAGTTGATGAGGTCCTCCCAATACAGATTTTGTATAAAACCAACATAATAAAACATTAAAGTAGGAGTTGTGTTTTGGGGTGTTTTCTTCGGTTTTGTTTTTGTCCAAAAAACATTGAATTATCAACATAGTTTTTGTCTCGCCTTTTGGAAGAAAAAAAGAGATAGAGGTGTTGCTTTTCCAGCGGGCGGCGTCAACATTCTACTTTTGCCTTTAGGTCCCTTTCTCACAAACTGTATGCACTAGACCTTTCAAACTTTGCTTATAGTTGTATCTTGGGCGGTACATCACAACGTGAAAGCAAATGTGAATATGACCTTCACCCTCCAAGCAAAGGGCGGATAACTTAGTAATTCCTATGTTTATGTCCCTTTCTCACGAGCTATAATTATGCACTAGGTGTTTTAACCTTACATTACAGTTTAACCGTTGGAAGACCAAAACTTATGTTTTGACTTAGTTGTATCTTGGGTAGTGCATCTTTTTGGACAGAGCAGTTTCATCCATGACCTTGACCTACTCTTTTGGAGTGAACAGATTTGCTGTTTTTTTGTTTGTTTGTTGTTGTTTTTTCGTTTGTGTTTTGTTTGTTTGGCTTTTTATTATACAATGTCGTTTTGCTTTTAAACGAATAGACTTAAATGTCATATATCAGCAAAATGTAAACTCTGCTGTAAAGTTTGAAGTATTATATACTGCTATACCCTGGATACTTTTCAATAAACCAATGATTTTCGATGAGAAATCTGTACTCGGGCCTCAGTTTATATACCTGAAATAATAGGTCATGTAGCATGTTAGCAGTCAATAAGCAAGCTTTCCATGCCTTTTCAATGATCATTTAACGTTGGGAAATAGGTCCTTAAAGACACATTTCCCAACGCTTCTTGGTCATTGAAAAAGCACGGGAAGCTTGAATATTTACAGCCAGCACGCTTCATGGCTGATCAACTCAGGTATTTAAATTGAGGCCCGCACTTAGTTTTTTATTTGTATAGCATTGTTATATTGAGGGTATGATAGTTTAACAACACTTTGTAATTTATTTTAATTAAGAAATATATGTTCATAATATAGCTTTTGAATACACAACTTATCTTGTATTTCTTAATTGGTTTTAGACCAAAAATCAGAGCACCAACACAATAAATATATGTAACATTCTTTAATGTGTTATTATGTGTACTGGTCATAAATGCTTTATTGGGTGGGCCTCATAATCTGAAGAAAAATTGAATATCACACTTTGCTCATGAAATTGTTTGGCTAACAGTGATTTAAAACGAAAACCTTTTATATACTATAGGAAAAAAGAAACGCAACATGTTTAGGGTCAGTATATATGAAGTGTTATTTGTTCAACTATATTTTGTTAATTTACCAGTGATCGAAAATATTCACCGATACCTCAAACATATTTCATTCTGAAATTATTCTTAAGTCAAGCATGAAATACAAAATTTAACAAATGCACGTGATGCACATGTCGTGGCATGATTACTCGGGAGCACAGGCCACTTCCTGTCATTTGTGTCGCACGGCATCATTTATCAAGAATCCAGGGATTTTGTCAAATTTAGTAAGGTTTTCTTTATGCCACGTTTACGTAAAGAGGAGCGTGAAGACGCTGTCAGATAGCTGTTGACCGGAATTTCGTAACGTATGGTGTCTGTACATCTTCGCGTGCATAAATGCACTATGACGACTATCAACGTCTGAGAGAGACTGTATGACCAACAACCGTCCTAAACAAGAACGTACTGGCCTTGAATTCACAAACCATTCTTGAAACTAGTCTTAGACTTAAGCTCACGTATTCAACGTTCTATCACAACTATTTATAGAAGTTGAAAGAATAAACTTTAATAACAAACTGCTTTGTATAAATATGCTAACTACTAATAAATAGTAACTTCATGCAATGTTTATCTTTGAAGTTGATGGGGAATATTTGCGAACGTTGACCTTAAGTCTTAGAATATTCTGATGTATGGTTGGTGAATTCCAGACCAGCAGTTACGTCGCGTTAAGATGGCGCGTAGTTTCGTCTAAGCGTCTCACACCACAATTAATTTTCCATAGGGTCCCATTGTAATGTTTTTGTTCGTGGAATAGAGATAAACAGATTTTACAACATGTATTTATGCTTAAATTCTTCATTGATCCAATATCTGCAATTTAAAACACATTTAACATATGTTTACCAGATTGAACTTTTTTTAATTTCATGTTTGCGTGACATCTATCAAAATTTAGACAAAAATACAACCCCGTGGTGATTAGACCCATGATGTGTAAACTGAAGCAGAATTTGCTAGAAATCTTATATCAACATGCATTTTTCTGTGATCTCTTCTTAAAATGCTGTAGAGTTAGAACCTGGTAAAGATAAATCAATGTATCCTGTACAATGTAGAAAAACGAACTTGTTTTTTTTATCTATCTCCTTCATATGTAAGGCACGAGTGTTCATGGGAGATAATAGTGGTGTGAGTCCTAATGCACCCTATGTCAGCGCCTCCGTACCCCAGCAAAAACCGCCATGAAACCGTCGTGAAACCACCGTAAAGTGTCCTCAAAACAACCGAATACGTGCCAGGACCATTTCTAAACAACCGAATACGTGCCAGGACCATTTCTACCGAATATGCTGCCCACGTTATATGACGTAACGCTTGGTTACGCTTATAAGGTTGATTCGCACAAAACTAGTGGAATATAATATCAGACTTAAATACTGTTTACCGAAATAAAAGTATAATATAATATAATATAAGATGTTTGATTATCAATGGAGTTGCATTTCTTTTTTCCTTAAGTATATAACCAAATACCAAACGACACCAATACATGTACACTGACAGATAATAACAAAGAGCAAAACATGTGTCTTTGTACGGCACATTCTTACAACATATGTTTTATCTATTCTGCACTTATGAGTGTTACATTTGTGAACCTGAACCCAGAAAAGCCATTGAACATACACAAACATTAACTTTTATATAGTATTGGAACTGTTTTAGTTTTTGAATAATAGTCACACACAACACCAAATGTATTATGCAGTTTAAGTCCAACATTTTTAATCAGTAATCGATCATCAGTAATTGTTTAAATGGACGAACGTGGGGAATTACACGCCATATTGTATTCATGTAAAGGCATGATACTTCTCTTAATTCAAGCGTGCTTACATAATGTAGTACAAGTGACCGACATAATTAAGAATTAATTCGTCTTGTGTTCTGCGTTTATGAGGTTTTAAACTTCGGTAGTCATTACGTGGTCCCGCATGAATTCCATTAAGCGATAGGAACGCTTATATAAGCAGGATTACTGAATAACAAATGTAATTACCAGTTTAAAATTGCCCAATAATTATTTTAATTTTACAATGTGCAAAATGTTTAAGCTTAAATTAAGGTTTTATTTCATAACCCAGCCAACCGAATTTTCTCTTCTTGGAGAAGGGTTGGATGGGATATGAAAGTTAATACTCGGACCACGTAATGTAAATTGCAAATTCCATGAAGCGCGTTAGCGTTAATGGGGAGTTCCAAGAATTTGACAATAGGTGAGGTTTCAAACTGTGTCGTGGTAGCGCATGTCAAGTTATTGCACTACTCGCCGGAATTCTTCTCATCCTCAGTTTGCTATTGTTATTTGCTTTTTTATTTATTTTTTTTATATATTATTTTTTTTTTTTTTTTGCATATTATACATTATGGTCGTAGGCCGTGAACGCACAGCAAAGCTAGTGCGACCGTCAATAAATACAGTAAAGAAGATTTCGGAAGCACACAAGTAAGAGCAGGTAGTATCAGACTCTCTTTCATTGAGACTATTCATGTCTCATTCGCTCTAAGGCATGAATTGTTAATCGTATTAAGGACGTAATCATAGTGTAATAAACAGCATTGTTCGTGCATATTGTTCTGAGATTTCTAAGGAGTGGGTAATAAAACAACAGTATAAGAGAAGTACGTATCAACGTCATATCATATATTAACAGGTAAACTACACGTACCTCTGAAAACCTCTAGAGTTCAGCCCAAGTGGCCTCTCTAGAAACATATGTCGCATACGTGTTATAGCCCCGCAAAATAGTATTAAACAAATGGTGAGTATGTCTATTCTAAACGGCACTCCTTTGTGAAATGTGTGATTCTCGAAGTAGACACGACACAATACAATAATGATCCAGTCTAATCATGTTTACGACAACACACTTGAATCAGAGCTATGCAAGAGATCATTTTCGAGAACACGAGCGTGTGTGCAATGCAAAAGCAAGTGCTGGGAAGAAATGTGTATAATGTCGCACTAAGTCAATCTGAGAAACATCAAGTACTCACAATTGATGGTAAATTAAATAAGAGATTCCGACTTAAGATTCAGAACCAAGTGATAAAGTACCACGATTATGGATAAGTTGAGTCCAGACAGCATTCCTTTGTGAAAAGTGCGATTCTTATAGTGGGTATGACATAATACTTATCACAATTATATAGCAACAAAGCTTGAAATGAAAAGAGTCTTGTCTTGTAGTAACCTTAACGGTTTGTCTCTTGTTTCTCTGGCTTCTGCCAAGTCAATGAGTACTTACTGTGTGGCTTTCTAGGCTTTTGTTTTTTATATTCATATATACATGATCATTTATGTATTATACTTATATTGCCTATTAATGCTGCCTTGTTTGTTAGAAAATATAGCCTGGCAGGGATGTCTTTATTCACAACTGTCCCATTTTATTGGGATGACATTGGGGTACGAGTGAGATTTGGTGCACCCTAGAACTTGGTTTAAACCGCCAGCGGACTTTTTTGCCACTAACCGTTCTAAGGCGGTAGCGTTGGTATCAACCGTTTTATGTTTGTGATGTCGTATCTTTCCTTTTATTCATCGTTGTAATTATTGTTTGTTTCTGTACGTGTTTTTGGTTGATTGTGCTACATTTATTGACAATGCCTAGTACGGATTACGAAATCTGATTATAACTGAGACACATATACTTGTCAACATTCCATCAATTACTCACGTTTGTATCTTAACCAAATGTCTTAGTTTAAATATATTTTAAAATAGTTGTGTGACAAGTATTTTGTTTTAGCCAATAGTTTGTAAACAAAAATGTGTTGTTTAAATTGCTACACCTTTATAGAGTTACCATCCTTTTATATGAAAACATGAAATGTGCTGATGAAACACATAACATGGATCAAAGACCGCTTAAAAATATACTCTTCTTAATGACTGACCCATTTATTACAACTGTTCCATGTATAATAAAATAAAACATGTATAATCCGAAATAAGCTCCCTTTTAATTGGATATCGTTTGAAATTCAAGATACTGTAATTCGGTGTTAACATTAAAGACTTCGCAAATTTATTTTGCGAACGAATTTGTACTGGTAATTCTAGTAAAGCATGATATCAAAATAACTTAAGTCGGCATGTTTAAAATTAGGAACATCGAAAGCTACACTAATTCAAAGTACTTAACACAATGCCTAAGAACCCAGTTGCCTAAGTGTAGTAACTTTTTTTCTAAGAAAACACATCGACTTGAAAGCTTGATAATGTGTTCATGCAATCAGAGCAGACGATTTAAAGTCATTATTTCGCAGTTCAGCCGTATCTCCTGTCAAGCGTGAAATACACAAAACAATGAGAATATTTTTGACATATTCTTAGGTGGGTACTTTGGAATTTTGACTAGTATACAAGAGTCAAAAAGTAAATTGGCAGTATTCTAGGTTAACCCATCTGTTCCACAATGCCACGCTCCGTATCGATTACGGTTTTTTCCAGTATTCGAATGATCTTGTTCCACCATTAGCATGATTAGTACAATGTACAATGTATCATATTTAGGTTTTAACTTGGTTTTGGTCCAACTGTAGCAAAATGTGTCTAACAACGTGTTGATGTTTCTTCCAATTTTCGAACATCATTGATGCATTTACATGTGTTACAAATGTAACTTATTTGTTTTTCTCTGTTTTAATGAATTACAGTGAAATCCTAGCAGCGGCACGATTGACCTCGGACAGCAAAAGGTCGCGTTAGTATGACAAAGGTTTCAATACGTGTTTTGTGTGTTTGTAAGAAGTCGAGCGTGTGTTACTATAAATAGTTTGAAATGTCTATTTTTGCTTAGGGTTCATTTACAAGTTACCCTTCGAAGTCTCTGTCTTTATTCTTTCTTTGTTTTTAATTTCAAACCCTGTATCGGGTATCTTTCTTTTTCTTCTTCTTCTTCTTCTTCTTCTTCCTTTTTTTAATATATAGCTTTTTTATGTATTTATTTTTAATTATTTGTTTTACTTTAAAAACCTTTATTGGGGGCATATGAAAGCACGACATAGAGATACATGTAAGGCTTATGTTTTTTACGGTTGTGAAAACACAAAAGGTCAGCGATATCTTTAACGTGCACGGGGTATGGGTGTGTTTTAAGTATCTAAGATGTGACCGCACTCGGAATCGAACCCGAGACCTTTTGAAAGAGTCGCAGAGAATGCTTACCAATCGACCACCGCAACTTTATGTCATTAAACATGTGTTGATAAATTAATGTTACATGTATAAACGGCTAACGCGCTACAAATATCCGTATTTGCTCATCTTAAATTGAATTACAGTATGAGCTACTGACTGAAAAACACATTCTACGCGTATTCAACTACGGCGTAATAGTAGAGCGTCCATACTAAATACTTCATAAATAGGTACTTGTAGCTCAATTGCTTGACGCTCAGCATATAAAAGGCAGTGCAAGGACGGGTCGACACGGAATCAGAAAAAAATGTGATTGAGTGTGGCAGTACTATAAAGTTGAGCATGCGTTGTAATTCAGTATTTAATGACACCAATGTCCACGGACTTGTTTTAAGAAAACATATAGCCTTATAACCAGTTAACCACACTCCATTCAATGTAATGCTTCTTTTTCAAATGTTTATACTTCTTTTGTTTATTTTTCTATTTTCAATGTTACTCACGTAATGTCACCCTACATGTCGCTGATTATTTAAATGTAATATACATGTCTTGAAAGTATTTATAGTAACAAATACCATTCGCGGACAGTTGTATGACAGTTATAGAACAATGGACTTCCAACGTCTATTTTTTAAAATCGTTGCAAATGCTTCGGTGAATGCCAAACAATGTCAATTGTACTGCTCATAGGATTTTCACTGTATATTATATCTCAATCGGATGATATGATCAGTCAGTTGAAGAATGTTTCCTAATAACTAATGTAATTGTTTAGTAAGATCTAATTCAATATCATCGTATCTAATTCAGTATCGTGCTTTCAACAAAAAAAATTAGTTGGGTTTTATTTTCATAATTAGTTGTTGTTTTTTGTTTTGTTTTTTTGATTTTTTGGTTTGTTTGTTTTTTTGATTATTTTTGTTATACTATATTTTCCTAGTATCAATATAATTTTCTTCGTTTAACGTATGAACAAGAAGGAAATTATTTCTCTTGAAGAGAGATTAGTCTCCGCTACGTGTAGCGATATGCACGGGAATATCATGCTACTTTGGGAAACCGACTGATGTATTAAACATATTACTAGGGCCAACTATTAATATTTCGAATTCAATGAAAACCATCAAACAGGAAATAACTCTTCTTTTTAATATGTCACGCAGCACATGAAAACATGTATTACAATACAACATCTCGACACGTGTTTCTTTATACACAGTCATTCATAACTGGTACGATGTCAAACACACTGTTCACAAATGTACAAAGGAACATGCCGATAGTTCACATTTCCATATTCGGGTTCTCGATTTGTAAGTGATAACTTGTCGATTCTTATGGATGGCGGGAGGTATAGAGTACAGTTTCTACCCAGGAAGAAATGGGTGTGGTCTGCCTCTACCACTGAGAAATCGATTGTCATATATAGCCTAACATGTTGTGAAAATGACATTAAACACCATTCTTTGATTCACAATTCTATAAACAATCATTATTAAACTGCAGAGACATCCCCATCATTCTAATATATATGTATCAGCTATGTCATTATGCATTTCTGAAATATATGTTAAATAGTATTGGCTCGTTGCAGGATAGGGCATACACGTTATACTAATTCATATTTATTGCAAGGTGAGCAATTACCAGAATGTATACCCTGCTTTGCACCGTTAACGGTCAAACACATCTTGTTGGAATGTGTAGACTTTGATCCTATGCGTCAAAGGTACTACAATGTTAATGCTATGAAAGAGTTATTTGATACTATGGATACTGAAAGAAATCAGGCTATACAAATCACTATAATATGTTCTTTATATTACTTGTTTATATACTCGTCGATGGGCATTTCTTGATTAACATATATAGTTTATATTACTACCATAGCATCCCTTATTTGTAAATAGTTTTATCTTTATATATTTACATTCATTTTTAATTACTACTTCCTTTCTTCATCTTTCATCAGTTTTTGAGCACAATATGACCTATGTATGTGTCGACGTGCCGTAAAACACCATTCATTCATTCATTTAGTAGTATTATGATAAAGATTCGGAAAAGTGTATACTGTTTCTTCTGTGTGGTATATAGTGCTTATCTTGTTAGCGGGTATAGCCTGGGGGAGAGTTCTTTATTTAAACCGCCCAGTTTTGGGGTGTGGGGGTGGGGAGATGACGATAAGGTACGAGTGACGTTTAGATCAACCTGCAACTTTGTTTAAGCCCTCAGCGGTATTTTTGATACCGACCGTTCAAAGGCGGAAGCCTTATTGCCAACCCTCTTGTGTTTGTGACATCACGTACCCGGCCTCCTATTTACCCTTGTAATTGTTGTTCGTTTCGATGAGTATTTTTGATAGAGACTGTGGTCCTTGAATGTTACATTTCCACTTTTATATCTATTTCTAGTGGATACGTTTTGTGAATTCCACTACATATTAATGATATAAAATAAATAGTATTATAATAATTATGTTAGTGCATAACAAATGTAAATGACAAAGGCTATTCATTGATTATATATATATATATATAGGAGACGATTCAATTCTAAGTAAGTAAAGGGCTGGCGTGGCGCAGTCGTTAGCGCGGCGGATTTGTAACCGGAGGCCCCGGGTTCAATCCTCCGTGGTGCCACTGAGTTTCGTCGGTGTGTTCTTGGGCAAGACACTTTCCCTTAGCCTCGTCCGTCGGATGGGGACGTTAACCGGGCGGTCCCGTATCTATCCTCCGAGCACGTTAAAGAACCATAGGAATCTATTCGATAATAAGAGTAGGGAAGGTTCCCGGATTCCTATGTATCCTTCCCCCTCTCTCTGGGGCGGCTCTAAATAACATATACTGTGTTGATGAGCCGTTAAACAACATTCATACATTCAATTCTAAGTAAGTCATATTATATTAGATGCTCGCTATTTAATATAGACCGATAAAATGGCATTATCCAATCTCGAAAATGTGTTTTCCTTTGATGAGATGTTCTTATGTGTAATGGGTATGACCAAATGTAATCATCAGTAATAATAAACAGATCATGCGATACATTGTTTTGAATATGAGTTTTGATTATATAAATGTAAGGACGAACACTGTGATCGTTTGTCTATAACGTAGCGGGTATGAACATATCGTTTATCAATAAGTCACAAATAGAATTTTTGAGTGACTATTATATTTATATATGCTGTTCAGGATTATATATAGCATATATAAAAGGGGGAGAAAAACATTTTTTTGTTTCATATTCAAATATATTTACCTGTATTTACCAAACAACAATAGTTCGTATCAGTACATAGTATTAATATTCAATAGAAAGTACATGAAGTATGATGGAGGTATCGGTGGTGATTTTCAATCACTGGTAAATTAACACTAGATCATTCGAACTAACAAAACTACATATATAATAATACTGAAAATGTCGTGTTTATTTTTTCCTTTAAGCATATATAATATGCAATGCATACTTTTGTGTGAATCAATTAATGCAAGAAGTCGTTTAATTTGGAATAAAAATATTCTGCTAACATTTAATATTCAAAATAAAGCTAATAGCAAATCTTCCTGAGCAGTTGCAATGGCACGTACCGTTCGACCATGACTTTTCCACTAAATGAATGATGTAGACGGCAAATGACATGCATCGACAATTTAATAAGTTCCTAGTAGTAGATACATACGTAGAACAAGAAGTGAAGCATTTACAGGACAAATACATCCAAAAACAAGGCGTGATATATCACAGACATGAACAGTGAAGTGTTGACAACAGGGACACCACCTTGAAACGGTCAGTGGCAAAAGAAGCGTGTCGCCTGCGTAGTATGACAGTCACCACTTATGGGTCACTTTGTCTATTGTCGTCGTTCGATCGACCGTCATATTTTAACCTGCATCTTAACCTAAGATAAATCGAGGACTATTTGACATATGCTCATGAAACTTCACACACATCTTTATCTTACAACAATAAATGTCGTTACGTATGTTTTATAACACTGACTTTAATCTTGGCAGAGTTATGTTCCTTCATTTAAAACTTTAACCCGCATATAACCTAGCTTATAACTGGGCAAAATGCTGGCCTATGGTCATGAAATGTTATAAAGTTCTTTTCCTTTTCCCTTAACAATTATTAAATGCCACTGACATGTCCAATAATTATGACTTTCATTTGAACAGAGTTATGAACCTTTTCATAAACTTTAACCTGAAACGTAACCAAGCTCAAACTAATAACCCTTAGCCATGTACTGTAGTTTTTCCTTGTTAAGTAGTCAATGACATTGAAATGTCCAATAACTCTGATTTTATTTTTGGCAGTATGCCCATTTTCATAAAACATTAATAGGCACCCTAACATAGCTCATAACTTGGCAACATATTGAACTATGGTCATAAATGTGTATACAGGTATTCCTTCTCAATTATTCGATGCATAGTGATGCCCCTTTTCTCCTCTATAATTTCTGAACGATTTCACATCCTGTCTTTAAACTTCATATTTAGATTGATTTTGGTGAAATAAGCACATGACAGAAGAGACAAATGTTCCGTGAAACCCGTTTTATTGGGATGACAGTAGGGTAAGTGTGAGATTTGGTGCACCCTAGAACCTGGTTTAAACCCCGAGCGGCCTTTTTTGACACTGACCGTTCCAAGGCGGTAGCCCTATTGTCAACCCTTTTGTGTTTGTGATTTTTTATTTGGCCTTTTATTCATCTTTAGATTTGTTCTTTGTTTCTCTGTGTGTTTGTAGTTGACTTGACTGTCGTCCTTGAATGATGCTTTTCCTGTTTGATTTTTATATCTATATTCTAGTTTATGTATATATGCTTTATGCCATCTTAAACTACTGGATATTGAATAATAAGTTAACTGTACTGGTAGTAAATCATACATTTAAATTGCTGTTAGACAACATCAAGTTAACAATAAATCCAACAATTTATGTCTGTATTTGCCCATTCAACGAACTTTACTATATCATTTCCTTCCAAGAGATCTGCAGTTATTTTGATAAATTGTTCCAATAAGACATCGGTCACACGAACCCATTTGATTTGCTTTATTGAAATGAATTCGCAGTTTTATTTTGCTTAAGTGTAATAGAGGTTATATCACTATCAAAAGTGATGATTTAATTTCAGATACAAGAAAACGAAAGTGATTACAATAAAATACTCTGATATATAACAACGGTTATATTTTCCTCTAAACATATACGCTTCGGGAAGGTATGTTAGCTGTGGTTCCTCGTATACTTTAAGATACATTATTTTTGAATGAAACATGAAACCCAGTTTTTATTTAAGTATTCATTGAGCGCTTAAATGTCGCAAATGTTGTTTAGTGACAATGCATCATCCCTAAGTCTAACGCGCTTTAACCAGAAACAAGGTAACGAAAATGTGTTTACCTGGTCCCAATTGACAGTTGTAATTTATTCCATGTGGACCGCACTGGATTCATTTGAAGTCTGTCTGTTAACACGTTCAATTAAATGTCTCGTTACATCTGTCCTTCAATCAGAACCAGTGTTTTAGCTGAACCTTACTTTTACGACGGCAAACCATACTGACAAATCGTTATTTTAACGATTAACCACCCGCTACATACATGTAATGGACTGTTCTTGTTTTTAATTAAGGACATTCCATTTATGAGACAAAGGGATGTTTTGGGGTAAAATGACTGATCAGCAGCCGGAAATTAATCTCAGGCTGATATGGGTTTGCAATGGACACAAAGGCTATTATAGTCATGCTTAGCGGGTTAAGGATTAAGCAACTCATATTGTTACGAAGAGACACCTCACTTGTATAAAGCAACATAAATGGGCTTTAAAATCTAATAGCGCTGAATCTGGATTTTGTCTCTTGTTTATATTCGTTGCGAAATGGTTCATATTTTCATAATTGTTTAACATTCACACTATCGTTCGTTAAGTGCTGTGTGAAGCCGTAAAATGTCGCCACATCTACGAATCAGTAGTATTATTATAACTTGCTGGTCCTCGTGGATCTTCGAGCCGAATCTGTGTGCCTTTAAAATAGAATATCGCTTAAACCGATGATAGGGACGTGAGACGTATTGCACGTTATACTACCTCTCATGAACAGACGCAATAATATCGAGTCTGCTACTTTTCTCGCTTCTTTGCGTTCGTTGCCTTCAAGGGATCTATTGTTTGTATTAATTGACATTCACGCTAGCGTTCCTAAAGTTATATGTGGCGGATATAAATGGTCGCCCCGATTCGTTTAGTTGTGTGTGTGGCGGCTGTAAAAGTCGCACGACTACTATTCAGTAGTGTTATAATTCACTTGTTCATTGGGGTCTTCGCTATCGATGTCTGTGGCTTTAAAGAAGAAAACTCCAGCTTCAATATAAAACATAATGATTCGACATTTTAAATTAAATCTGCAAAAATGATTAAGCACCGACTCTGGATCTCCAATATAAAAAGCAAAAACTCGACATTAGAGAATAACGAATTGCCACATATCAGTTAAAAGGATATTACAGTTTAAGCCTCGGTATCACGAAAACGGTAATAGCAATCCAAAGTGATTTGAAATTCAACCTCTAATATCAACAAAACGAAGATTCGACATTAGATATCAAAAATGTTGCTTCATTAATTGGAATTGTCAGAGAACAATTTAAATGGAATAACATGGTTAAAGCTACACACTCCCTATTTCATAATGTAAAGACACAGCCTCCAATAAAGCACATAGGCATTGAATCTGTGATTTGCAGAAAAGGATGTCCATTTGTGGGGTCATTTTTACGGTCCATACCTAACCCGACTGACACAATTTGGGGGTAACTAATTCGGTTATCGCTCTGTTGAATTTGAATTCAAGAACTGGCTGCAGCTCGGTATATAAACACCTCGCTACTGTACATAATTGTATCAATACAATCGGTTTGATTACTTCGTCAAATGCAACACAATATAACACGTAATATGCACAGTAACTGAAACAATGTCTCACATATGATGTAAATGTACTAACCTACGTTTAGTCATTTTACAAATCCGGTTCATTTCGCATTACATATCACACGACTATTGAATTAATACAAATGAGTTTCGCAAACTATAAACTAAAGTTCTGACATTTCAATAATCCATTAAGCAAGGACACCATTTTCCTTCACAACAATAGCTGTTATTGATGTAAGAGGTTATTCAGAGTGCAGCATCACCGTTTCGACTGGATACAGTACGAAAGAAAGGTTTTCTTGAGGCATATGCAATGTGGCGGAATTTAAATTGTAGATGTGTGTTTGTTTGACATGTGTAAGTCTAGTCCGACTATTATATTGAGCTACGGTCGACTCTAAATAATCCGGAGATCATAGTTTTTTAGGTTCGAGCCTATAAAACGCAGTTTTTAGGTTCGAGCCTATAAAACGCAGTTCATTGTTAATACCGTGTTAATAATATGTATTTTATGCGGGATCACCGCATACAGGTGCCTGGTCATATCAAACTGTGTACACAGAATACCCTTAAGTATGAATTCCTCGAAATGCTTGTAACACCACTATCTTTACCACGCCGGGATACAAAAATCACGAACATAAACATCTTTAACGCATTGTTTTATACTATCAATGGACTATCTTGAAACAACCTTTGCGTTTGTGTTTGGTTGCACTGAAACAATATATACCCTTGCCTTCTGCTATTGATGGACTGCCCTGAAACAACATGTAAGCTTCATGTTCTGTTATTTACGCAACAACATATTTGTTCGCCTCGTGTGTATATCTAGCTTCGGTATGTTCAAAATCTTGACATTTTGTTAGCCGGACGGCACAGAAAATAGTGCACTGTTGCTCTGTAAACAATATGGCCGTTAGTCACATGTGTTGATATATAAAATTTGTGTTACATGTTTGTTTTTCAATGCAGTGAAAGGTTTTATCACTGCTTTCATGTAAATAAACTATTGATGGAGCAATCGGCTAAATGGAAACCTTCGATTTACATTCGAGTAATGCTACGAAGCAGTGTACGAGATGTAGCGAATGGTAGTTGTGGTCCGGTATCCTGTCTTATTTATGTAGATACATATGGATGAATATCGCATCCAAAAGCAACAATGCTAATATTTCTTGATGTTAATATTTTACATTTTAGACCTAAATGAATATAAATGCTGCTCATTATGTTGTTTCCACTTCACCTGTTACATATGTACTCTCAATTGTATTGGCCTCTATCAACTTTTTTTGTTTACCGGGATAATGAATGTTTCGACAGACATAACGAATTCATTACAATTGATATTTATACCATACTTGACAACATACTTGCTGATAGTGTTTCAAATGAAAGATTAAGCATGTGATTTGATGGAAGACGTCATGCATTTTGTTACATCATTCAAGATACATTGAGCGCAACATAATAGCACAGTACTATACCATGGATGGAAGCGAAACACCGATACGAGGAATAACCTGTACTTAGAAGTGTTCAGACTCTCCTGACTTAGAAGTGTTCAGACTCTCCTGACTTAGAAGTGTTCAGACTCTTGCCTTCAAACAGACTAAGATACAGCTGTTTTATTGAAACAGTCTAATGAAACAGTCTAATGATCTTTCTTGTCGCGCCCTTAATGGTTTATTCTCTTGTTGCTCTGGCTTCTGCCAAGTCATTGAGTACCTTCATTGTGGCTTTCTAGGCTTTCTAGGCTATTGTGTTTTTGTATTATATTTACACGAGCATATTTGTGTTTTACTTATATTGCCTATTGATGCTGCCTTATTGGTTAGAGATTAGATCATGTCGGGGATATCTTTATTTACACTGTCCTGTTTTAATGGGATGACAGTAGGGTAAGTGTGATGTTTGGTGTATCCTAGAACCGGTTTAAACCCCCCCCCCACCGCCCCCCCCCCCCACCCCCATCCCCACCCCAATAGCTTACTTTGACACTGACCGTTCCAAGGCGGTAACCCTATTGTCAACCCTTTTTGTGTTTGTGATATCGTTTGCATTTAGTATTACTTTTGCCTTCTTGTTTGTCTATTTGCGTGTTTGTTTCTGTGTTTTGTGGTTGACTGTCCTCCTTGAATGGTACTTTCCTGTCCAATTGTTTTATATATCTTTACTAGGATACTGTCAAAATTATGATAATTATAAACTTGAAGTTATTTCGACAGAAACACAGTTTTTACAGAAACAAGGTTTGAAAGATTAACCAACCTGTTAAAAAATCTATACATATCAACACTATAATCACATTTCATGGCAAAAAGCTTTTAAAACAGCCCATCAAGATAAGATTTTATTTATTATGTCATACGTGTTGCAGAAACAAGATTTCTGATAAAAGCAAAGTCTGAAAACTTGTAACGATGAGATGGAATGTTTAACCAATATTATTATCCACCATTTATCAATGAAATGTCTTCATAGTTTTCATACAAGGTATCAATAAATGTGACGCAGGTTATCACAGTTTGTAATTACATCACGAAAATACAAAATGCAATAACTCAGAGAGTCAATGATGCAACAACTTGCATGATATATCCATCTTCACCTCGTTACATTGTGTTTTCGGTTGATGACTTCACTAAACGTTAAATGCAATACAACGTATAACTCGAGATGATGACAAATGGCGTAAACTGAAACAACAAGTTAACCCTGCGCCAATGCGTCTGTGGGAATTTAGTTTAGCCTATGTGTTACCAATGTTTACGTAGACACCAAATTATGAATTATGAACAAGAGAAAAAAAGGATAAAATCTTACAAACTTTATACAAAGTAAACGTTGAGAAAAAATAAACAAAATAAAATCAGCGGAATATAGTATGAATTACAAATGCCACCCGCATGGTACCTAATAACTTCCCAGTGGGTGTGCGAGTGGTCCAGTCGCAGGGCGTTGGACTTCAGATCGAGAGGTAGTTGGTTCGATCCTCGGCGTGGCCATGTTATATATCCTCGAGCAGGGTAATTAATCCACACTGCTTATTACTGACTCTACACAGAAAGGCATCGAGAGTGATGAAGCACACATTAACACTCATTAAATGGTCACAATACGAGATATTTGCTTCATTTTCATATTCTCTTAGCAGTAGCGTTTTCTTAACATAAACAACTCGCAGCAGAATGCTACAAAACTTGGTTTGGTAATCTGATTTCTAAGGACACCGTTGGCGCCAGCACAAATCCATATCCTATTTCTAATGAATTAAACCACATAAACCAAATAAATAGCTGTCTTGTGTCAACATTTCATCTCATCTTAAAAGAGGCAAGTTCTTAAAAGTGCGTCAAATATTTCGATTTTGTGTTAGGGAATTATGTAAGAGCTAATGTAATGGTACGGACTAATGTTTAAAAAAAGTTAAAGCAGTGTCTCAATTGCTGTTCATAATAAATCAATTTCGAGTATTGGTTTTGTTACAAGAAGATACACAGGTCGAAAGAAAATCTTCACAGGAAGGCTATAATGACGGTCGATTTTTATTGGCCTCATGGTCACATACCACTATTGTTTTGGGGCTACTGATTGGCTGAAAAAAGTATAGGGCTGAAAAAAGTATAGGGTCTATTAGGGTATATCTTTTTCGAAAGAGCTATTTTCTGATTGGGTAGAATTGCCTTAATCATAACTGATGTACATAAAATGTCAAAATAATATGTGTAGGTGATAAAAAAAAAAAAATGTATTTGTTCTTGCATCTGGGCTTTTTTATTGAGAAAATTGCAGGTATAGTAAATTGTCAGAAATTCACATTTATTTGCTGCGTGCCTGACGGTCATCACCGTCATCAAACCGAAAGTAGGTGAAAACAATACAAAAGTCCCAATTGTTTGCACTTTTTTAAGTGAGTCTAGGATAGTTCTTGAAAATAAAGTAGCCTAAAAGGTTCCCTTGGATGTGTAAAATGTGTTTTAGGGCCAAAAGGCTATAATGTAAACCTATGTAAAATGCAATAGTGGTATATGACCTAAATACCAGCTCCTTATTCCTGATTAGAACCAGTATTATATACATTCCGTTATCCGTAAGAATCGACAATTTCTCACTTACAAGTCGAGATCCCAATGGGAATGGGTGGAACTCGCAGCGTTGAGAGTCAAGAAGGTTTCAAACTGAGCGTCTTTACTCTGAGGACCGCGGAGGCGCTAATAGGACAGTATAAATAAGAAAATCTCCGGACAGTATACAAAAGGAAATTCCTTCCAAGCTGCATCATCTAACAAACTATGCAGCTTTAATAGTCATTGCATGTAGTTGTGTTCCGTTATCCTGTATTCTTCATGTAGGTACATACAGATGAATGTCGCAAGAAAACGCAATGCTGATATTTCCTCATGTTAATCTTTTAGATCCAACTGAATATAAATGTTTTTCGTTATATTGGTTCTATTCCATTGTAATCTCCGGAATTGGCAAAACAATTTAATTTCGCTAAAATATGGCAAATATGCGATTATTAGATATAGGCACGATATGCTTCGATTATGATTTGGGACGAGTTATGTCACGTGTGATTAGTTTTGCAGTGTATACATAGTCGTTTTAATTTTCGTGGAACATTATACAAACATCCTAATTTCTCTTGATTAGTGTCAAATTCCGTTATTTACTCTGATTATGTTGACAAATGAGTATGTTGACACATGATTATGTTGACAAATGATTATGTTGACAAATGTATATACTCAATTCGGAATATTAGGCTTTTTTATTTTATTCAAATACTTAGATATAAAGTATTGTTTAAAAAGATGCTGTCTTGATCTATGTTTTTGTTATGCATATTGCACGCGGTTGGTTTTTTAAATTGTGACAATATATTTGTATTAGACTATATGCCTTTCGATACAGTTGACACGGAAGAATACTGCTATTGTGTACAGAAAGGAGTATGGAACTGCTAGTAATAATGCAACCGTAGGAAAAACAACATGTATTTACTCACACTATGTCCATTATATGATCGGAGGAAAGATCAATTTAGTGGTTTGTCACTCACATATAAATTTCTATTTTAACAAATAGTTTTGTAACCGTTTTATTTAAGCTAAATTCTTATTGAATTGACACTATCAGTATGTGTATAAAAATAAATACTGAAAAGAGGATCCCTTGGAAGTAGTATACTCGGTTATATTGACTGTTTATGAGAGGTAATATAAAGTGTAACATATCTCACGCCTTCTAGTGCCGGCTTAATCGAGTTTCTACTTTAAAGCCACAAATCCATATACTACTTTAAACCAACAAAAAGTAGGCTTGATGATGCCAAAGGACCAGTAAGTAATAATACTACTGATAGTAATAAGACTAAGTCAGGGCGACTTTTTATGGCCGCCACACAGCACTAAAACCTGAATGTCCGCGTTGATATAATACTATCCAAACATATTCTGTACAATATATTAGCTGTTAATGAAAGTTTTGTTGATGCTTGTTTAAAACTAATGACATCCATGAAAGAAAATAATAATGGTGAAGAATTTCTCAAGTTTTCAGCTGGTATCTTACAAAACATCTTCCAAGAAATGTGATCGATTGTTCTGAGAAGAATTTGGACGTACGAAACAATTTAACCTGATTTAACGATACCTATTACCGCTTGTACTCTTTCTTGCAGACACTATGGTTAAATAACCTATAATTGAAAAAAGAAGAACGAAAACAGAAAGTGACGCTTTAATTTCCGATAAAAAAAAGGAACACCATTACCATGTATAATTAGATTATGTGTTTGTAGACATTACTGTACACGACTGACTGACCTGATAAAAAAGAGTAGAATAGTGGACCTTTGGAAACGGCCGAACACGACAAATACAAAATATTGCAGTCTCGGTTTGATTGAAACAGTTCATGAACGGTAGTGAAATATGCTTGCTACCGTTCACGCCCTCCAGCCAGTCGTACATCATATATACGGGTCATATCACAGTGTTTACACTGTCTTGATAGCCAACTTGAGCCTATTCAATTTGGCCGACATTCCTAAGAGAAATAACGTAGCATCGTACTAGACGTGACACTATACTAATGATCCAATGTAATGCTGCTTAGGGCACCACATACATCGCAAGTTGAATTAATGATTTGTAAGAGATCATTATCGCGGGTGTGTTTAATGTACAAGCTTTTGCTTTGAGAACATTTTTCATCTGTTGGTGTCCATTTCTTAACTTGAATGTCATCATTGGTCTATCTGAGTTGTATCTTTCCTTTACAAAAATACCGTTTTCTCCGTACATCCAATCAATATTGTTATATTTACATCCCACAGGGATTGTATGACATTCATAGATCCAGTTTCATCCTTAAACACATGTGTTACTTATACCATGTTGAAGGTCTGCGGTCTTGTCTTGTCGTGTCCTCAATGGTTTATTATCTTGTTGCTCTGGCTTCTGCCAAGTCATCGAGTACCTTCTTTGTGGCTTTCTAGACTATTGTTTTTTTTTTGTATGTATATATACACGAGCATCTTTGTGTTTTACTTATATTGCCAATTAATGCTGCCTTGTTGACTAGAGTAATTCATGGCGAGGATTTCTTTATTTACACTGTCCCGTTTAGTTGGGATGACAGTAGGGTAAGTGTGAGGTTTGGTGCATCCTAGAACCTGGTTGAAACACCCCCTACCCCCGCCCAGCGGTCTGTTTGCCATTCTTGTTTGTCTTTTTGCGTTTTTTGGGTTTACTAGTAAGTGTTCTGTTCGACTTTTATACTTACTTCTACATGATGGTAACACACACACAGAACACCTGTCCGTGCTCCAATTGAACATTGGTAGCGCACTTCGTCGCGCATGCGCATTCTTATAGTAAAGCGTGAACTCAAATAGGTCTGCTGTTTGAACTTCTTTTACCCACTTTTTATCAAAGTACATGAACATGTGGATGAAAGGGACTTTAAATGTAAAATATTCAGTTGAACAGAAAGTTTGCGAAAAAAACTAATATAAATAAAATATAGTAAAACAGTTAAAAGACATACACTCGGTCGATAACGACTGGGCGCTGGGCCCAAACAAGGGTCGCTATGTAAGAAATATCCCTATTGTCAACCATTTTGTGTTTGTGATGTCGTTTGCATTTATTATAACTTTTGCCTTCTTGTTTGTCTGTTTGCGTGTTTGTATCTGTGTTTTGTGGTTGACTGTCCTCCTTGAATGCTACTTTCCCTGTCTGATCTTTTTATATTTCTTTCTTGTCCTACACCTATTACTATAACCGAATTGATCATTATGTTCCTGCAATTGATGTGACAAATAGTGTCCATGTTGCTACATCCATATACATTAAAACGAGAAGATGTTCTAGTTTTCTCCTCCAACTGCTATGTTATAGATGTTGCATGCATTTATGATTAACGGAAGATTTCAGTTAAGATATAAAAACTTACAGTCATTGCAATAAAATACATTGATTTATTCTTACCGATTTGTTTAATGAAAATCTTGAGAACTACGAATCAAGATAATATTACTTAAGTAACTTTCTCTTTCAAATTATGTTCAAGATAAAACATGACATGTCTATGCCATTTTGTAATCGTATATCAACATATAACATGCATTAGTTACAATGGAATTGCCTCACAAACAGTAACCAACAATATAATAAATATTGATAAAGGTGATCCTTTGGGAGCAACAAATTAAGCAGCAGACTCGGTTTCATTGAGTCTGTTCATGAGAAGTAATGAAAGAAGCAACACCTCTCACGCCCCCTAGCACTGGCTTAAGCGGTATTCTACTTCAAAACCACCTATATTGTTAGAAAATATTGTTAAAAAACACCTATATGTGTTACTTTAATGTTGTGTTCTCTTGTTGCTTTGACGTCTGCCAAGTCATTGAGTACTGGCTTTGTGGCTTTCTATGCTTTTTTTCATATATACGTGATGATATATGTGTTATAGTGCCTATTAATGCTGCCTTGTTTGTTAGAACAGAACAGAACAGAACATATTCTTTATTTATGACTTAAACAAATGTTTCTCGTCATATAAATACATATTACATTTGTTAATATGTGACAGGTCAATGCAATTTTTACATTAAACAATGAATAAGTACAAACACACAACCATGCATACTATACACTCATACAACTCACCCATTCACTCTGACGCCCGAAATGTCTCACACATTCACTCTGGATCACGTATTTATGTTATAAGGATTAAACTATTCCTATTACATAGTTTCATGTAAACTTTTAAGTTTTAATAGTTTACATGTCATGTCCAATGAGGATGAACATACATTTTTTACTCATTATACATTGCAGTATTGCGAATAATAAATGCTTCCCTAACAAACCTAGATAATCTAAAAAGCTCATGCTGGCTTGAAGATTGCATCAGCTGAATAAATTTAAAAACACTTGGATGTCTGTAATAATATTGTTTAACATATAATTTACGTAATTGTTCGTACAAAGGACAAATTAAAATAAAATGATATTCATCTTCTAAGTCTGTACTATTACACAATGTACAATATCTCTGATTTCTATCAGTTCTATTTTGTGAATATCTGCCAGTTTCAATTCTAAGTCTGTGGGAGGATAATCTTATCCTCGACATGGCAGTTCTTAATTTCAACGGCAATATATCTAAATACACTTCATATGAGAATGAGGTTTTAAAATGTCTATACAAGCATAAAACTCGATTATTTTCAACATCAGTGTTCCATTTTTGAACAAAACAATCTATTAAATTTTGCTTAATCAACAAATGAAAAGATTTCATATCAATACAAGTTGGGTCATTCCAAACATAATTATAGCCACAGTCTGTTATAATGGTTTTAACATTGCTGGCCCAATTCTTCATTCCTCTTTCACAATCTCTCACAGCGTCTTTATAAAAAGTTGATATTAAAATGTTTTTTGAATCGACCACCTTACTCCAATACTTTATTATTTTTACATACCTTAAAATATACAATGGGTATCTACCTAGTTCTCCATAAATACCGGAATTACTAGTAGACGTTTTAACCCTTAACAAGTATTTACAAAATTTCAAATGTATTCTTTCGATCTCCTTTGACTTTGTAAAACCCCAAATTTCTGCTCCATAGCTTAATATAGAACCAACGAACGCATCAAGTAATTGGCAAAACGTTTTTGGTTTAAAATTCAATTTTTTTACATGTGAAATTAATATATTTAAAGCTTTTAATCCTTTACCTGCTAAGGTCTCTTGATTTAAATTGTATGAACCCGTATAATTAAAAACAGATCCGAGGTAGTTAAAATCGTTAACAACTTCTAAATTATTTCCATTATAAACCCATGTCTCATTAACTAAAAGATTACCCCTTTTTCTAAAAACCATAACTTTTGTCTTTTCCACGTTAACCTCTAATCCCCATTTGTCGCAATATTCTTTCAACAAATTTAAACGTTCTTGTAACTCAGACGGTGATTTTCCAAACAAAACCATATCATCTGCGAAGAGTAAAAGAATTAAAGTTATATCGTCTATTGTAAGTCCAGATTTATTACTGTCTTGTAAGAACAATTCCATGTCTTCTACAAACAGCGAAAACATTATTGGAGAGATTACCTCCCCTTGCTTGAGACCTATTGCACATTCGAAAAACTCAGAAAAATTATTACAATGTCGTACACAAGATTTCACTTTGTCATACATGTCGCGTATAATTCTTAACAATTTACCTTTAATTCCTAGCTTAAAAAGTTTTAGCCAAAGACCATTTCTATATATACTGTCGAAAGCCTTCTTAAGGTCCACAAACGTACAATATAACCGCTTGTTTTCATTCAGTAGTTTCTGTATAATACAATTCAAAACAAATATGGCATCAATGGTAGAGCGACCTTGCCTAAAACCGAACTGAGCATCTGATACAATATTGCTTTCATCACACCACATGCTAATTCTTTTATTTAAAATACCTGTAAAAAATTTTGATAAGCAGCTTACTAATGTTATGGCTCGATAATTATTTACGTCGTCTGGGTCATTTTTCTTGAATAGCGGAATGATAATGCCTTCAGACCATTTATCTGGAAAATAACCCGAGTTAAATACCCCATTAAATAAATCTGTGAGATGCGGAGAAATAATGTCTATCGCTTCGATAAAGTATTCATTTATCAAGCAGTCACCCGCAAAAGCCTTGTTTTTTTTGAGAGAATTAACCGTCGTTATTACTTCAGAGATAGTAATTTCTCTGTCCAGTTCATCAAAATTGCAATTTAAATCATTAAAATCGTGTTCCTAACAAAACGTTTCGGCCTCATCATTGTGAAGTGACGATATATCCTGCGATAATTCGGAAAAATATTTATAAAACGTCTCTAAGGAAATATTTCCATGCGTACCCTTCTTTTTACGACAAAATAATTTCCAAAATTCCTTTGGTTTAGCATGTCTCAAATTTTCAATATCGCGCATTTTCTTCAACTCATAGGCGCGCCGCTTTTTCTTTATCAAAACCTTATAACGTATTTTGTTCTCATGTAATTCAATTCTATGCTCTAATGATTTACAATATTTATATTTTGATAACGCTGATAAGTAAATACGCTTAGCTTCAACGCATTCCGAGTTAGAGAACATAACCTGGCGGGGATTGTTTACACTCACCCGTCTATTGGGATGACAATATGGTAAGAATGAGGTTTGGTGCACCCTAGAACTTGGTTTAACACCCCACTGTCCGTAACTTTTATCTTATAAAACACAAACTAATTATTAGGTTCGCAAACATTGCACACTGAACATTATTGAATATTTACTAATTAAAAGCAAGATTGTTTACGGAATTCAATCGCGGTACAAAAAAAATCCGCTTCGTGCGTTTGAACTCGCAGCCAAAATAAAATTACACTCGCAGTAATAATAGTGTGCGTGAGCGTAAAGTGATCGACATCACTCCCGACTGAGCTAAGCGGGCTATACATATTTATGCAATACATACTATGGTGAAAACCTAATGCGCTAATGGAAGTCACGTGATCGCAGAAAAGGTAAATATTGTGGGTCCCACTTTATTTATATATAATAATTATAAACTTCTTTTTTTTCAAACTCACGAATGTATTCCTACATATTTCCTAGGGTCTATCCTCATGTTTTCATGTATACATTTCACTGAATAAAAGTCAGACAGTTATTTGGTTATGCTCAATATCTACTTACATACGGACAGTGTCCCTTTAATATATAAGAATGACGAAAAAAATCCTTATAAAAGCGTTTGCATTTACTTAGTATTTAATAACAATGTGGAACGAACACTTTTAATACGGTCATGCTCTAACTGCGAACTGCAGTTAAGTGAATTAAAATATTGACTGTAGTCTTTATTTTAATTGAAAACTACTGTACTTTTGTGTTGAACTATTTTCCGACTTAAGTTCATGAACAGTCTCAAGCAACCCGAGACTATTTCGTATTTATCGTGTTCGCCCGCAAAGGTCCACTCTCATACTCTTTTAAAATATGTTGACGGTTAAAAGATCAACGCATGCGTTTTGCTTTATTTATTATTGTTACAACTCAATGCAATCAACGGACCAGCAATACGAATATTACTTTTTGAAAATTTAGTGTTCATAAATATGCCATACACACTACGGGGTATTGGCTTGTATTTCACAAACAATTATGTTATAAGTGAAGAGAAAATGATGTCCTTGCAAAATTCAATTTAGATATCCTCTGATGTAATGTGATAGCCACACGCAATACGAACATTTGTTTATTAAAGGGGAATGTGCAAGTTCTCGCCTGCCATTATCCTTGTGGTATAAACTATTCTGACTGTAATTATTACAACTAAATTAATAATCGTTTTTTTATTTACGATTATCAATCAATAGTAATGCATATCAATATATTGGGCATTTAACTTTTGCTCCCAACATTGCCATGTCTACACAGTTTCCACAACAAAAACACCGTTGTCGACAGGGTTGACAACGCATTTCTTCAAACTCAAATATTACTGACTATAATATCTGTTATAGTCAAAAGTTATTGGAGGCAACTCGAGCTGTAGATAATTTGAGATTGAGTAAATTTCACGGTGCATTTTCTACATGCACACCGGCTGTCAACATTTCAACAGAGAGGTGTGATGTTTTTTGAGCTTACAGTTAAAAACTTAATTTCCTTAAAATTAGACTCGCAGGATCTATGATTTTGTAATAATCCTGTTGCTCGTGATTTTAGCTTCGATTAGGTCGTATTCGTTTCAATTTATTCATACAGATGTTCACGTTGTGGCAGGATGCAAATAACGTTTTCATTTTCCTTTGACGGCCATTTCCGATTCTCGTCAGACCAACTTGGTCTTTCAATTTTATTAACATAAGCTTTATTTCGTCTCTTCCTTTGTTTATATCCTGTGAGATTCCCTTTCTCATTGATATTTACTTTAAATAAACGTTCTCATAACTCATTTAATTAATATTGCCGAAATGTGGAGTGAGTCATTGTTCCCCACGCTGTTGATTCCCACGCTAAGTGGGTCAATCAGCGGTTTCGATATATATGCTAAATTAGAACAATGTGGTTGTGTTGCGTCCAGCTAGACTACTTTTTAACTGAATATTTTTAGGACTGTTGCAAGTGTTACGCTTGTTGGGTGTGTTTAAAGAACAAGACGTCTGTAATAGTGAATCTTTATTTAGTGATGATCGTATGCAAACTTCAATCTCTTCCAAAATACTACAGGCAGTGTGCCTTGCCCTCTGGAGGTTATATATCAGTCAATGCAAATATACTGGCTGGCTAAAGGAATCTAAAGTGTATATCATATCTAAATGCTACAGCTTTTTCTGTGTCTAGGTGCGTTTCGACTGAGGGAGTTTTTGGGTGTTGGGAATAATAATAATAGTGGGGGAATAATAATAATTAAATAAATATAATAATATATATATAATAATGCTAATAATATTATAAAAAAAAAAAAAAATAATCAATAAAATAAAAATAAACGGACTAGATCTACATGAAGTCTGCACAATCAGTTATTATCATAAGTTGGTATTACTATTTAGGATTTTATTTTCATTTGTCCTCCATCTGTACTCATTTGTGCTAGGTTTATACATTGTATGCCTCTTTTTTGTTTTCATAATCACACTGGATAATGAGTCGTGGAAAGCGAGCCGAACAGTTCGATGGTTCGTTCTCTGCCGGTAACGTGGTTGATGATCCCACCTGGAAAAGTCAGTGGTTGCCTCCCAGCAGATCCAAAGGGTGTACGTTCAGCTATTCAGTGACGTCACATATCGTTGAGTGACTCGATTGGTTGCAGAAAAGGCCGTACACAAGACGTTCGTCAGATAAAGGAACAGATCACAGCCTCCGGGAAACAGGACTCATTTTTATACGCTTTATAATGCTGTTGTCGTAGATAATGAAAAAATCACAAAAATAAAAAAAAATAAAAAAAAAAATAAATAAAAAAAAAAATAATAATAATAATAATTATCATATCTTTTTTCCACCAGGCGTATGCAAATTGCAAGTTCGTTGTAGATATGGTGGCGGTAGATTGTTTGTTACTGCAAACAGTTCACACTAGGAAATTGAAAATGGTATCAAAATAAAAACAATATCCTGTTTGTAATGACAGTAGTTAGACTACATCTTCAACTCAAATTTATTCAATTTGCAAAAACAATGGAAATAATAATAATTATTGAGTCATTCGAGAGGCAATTAAAACTGTAAATAACAGTGAGTCACATTAGAAAAATATTATTATTCGACTCAAGGCAGAGCTGAATATAACTGTTGTCATTCTGCGGATGATGTCCATAGTTACTGCACTTATTATTTAATAACTATTATGACAACCATTTATAGAGGAATAATCTGTTGGAAACCATCTACTCGATGGAGAAATGTCTATTACGCCATAATGTTCGCCTACTGTTATCATTATCGTTGTTGTGCACTATGTTTTCAGCTCCTGCTGCTATTATTTAACTCCAAGGCTGTTGGTGTAATCGTGTTTTATGATGCTAACCATGTATTTGGAGTGTTTAGGCAATATGTTTTCTTACTGCGGATAAGTATATCTCAACAGTTTGTTGATATCAGCTAGTTTTAACTTGCTGCCGTTGACTGTTGTTGCTAATAAAAGTTGTCGTTCTTACACTGGAGGCAATGCATATTCATGACCCAGAGCGGTAGGTTCCGTCATACTGTCGGGGCGTGCGTCTATGATAGTGCGGAAGCATTGTCTTGGTTTTCGCATTATTTTTCATTTGAATTAGTACTGTTTAACAGTTTAAAATCAATTCATGCCTCCTTTCTTCTAAATTGCCTGTTTATAAAACATCCTATGCTTTTCGTCTAGCGATCAGCTTTACAATTATTCAGTTTGCGTACAATGATGTCTTCATTACAGATTTTTATATACGAATGCTGTTGCTGCTGATGCTTAATTATGATTGGATCTCTATCATTTCTTTCAAGATTTATTTTGTTTCATTCTCTCGAACATTTTGCCCTATCTTTCAGTTTGTGTAACCATAGAGTCCTCCAGTGTTGGTATTTTGTGTAACCATCGAGTTGTCTTAACACCAGTCAAGAGTTATGTCGGTATCGGATGCAATGTGTGGAACAGGTCATAGAGTCCTCCAGTGTTGGTATTGTATGTAAAGTTCCATTTTTTACTTGTAATACGAGAAAAACATTCGCTACATAGCAGCTTTGTGATTTTCGAAACTATGTCGTGTAGAGTTTGGGAATATCTCCCTACTTTTGTTTAATACATTCATATTTAATGCATCAACAGTGCTTTATCAGTGGTGTCCATATTCAAAACATGGACAAAAGTTACATACTTATCATAATGCCTCAATTTAAGGGTATTCCATTTGATCATTGGTTTATTGTTGGGCCAATCCTTTTAGATCGATGAGGTTTCATTATCCTGCACCAGGTTGATGTTTTATTTATACTGCACCAGGTATTTTTTGCAAGGGGTTCATTGAAGTTCAGTTATCTGTTTCTTTTCGGCCTGTCCCTAGTCAATACACAGCCCTTTAAACCAGTTAGTGCATGGTCACCAACTTATAAAACCCTTCTGTGCTGTGTCGATTCAAAATAACAACTTCTCTGCAGGGTTCCACACTACAGAGTGTGTGTGTGTGTGTTTGTGTAGCTCTGGGGTTTATAGTCAATAGTCATAGTCAAAGTTATATAAACTCCAAAAGGTATATTGCACAATAGAACCTGGGCAGGTTGCAAATTGGATTTTAATAACACATTTCCTCCAAGTTTTAGGTTGTCATACAAGAAGGTGATAAATGAGATAAATGTCGTTCCAATAGTCAGCATCACATGACATCTTTCTGTATTAGTTAAAGGCAGTTTACACAGTTGTGTGGCTAACTTCTTTAATGCGGGCTAGTTTACTTGAAAAGGATACATGTTCTTCGTGTATTGCTGTCGGAGTGTTACATGGTTTAGCCTTTATGATTGATACACAAGTCTAAGAACCGATCGTAGGTTAAAGGTCAAAATGCAGTTAAAGACCTGTTCAGATTAGACATAAACTTTATTATCAAGGTGGCAAAAGTTATTACAATTGGGTAAATGTGCATATTATATACAGACAAATGTATATCAGTTGTTTGCTGACTGAAATGAAATAACAGTGGCACACGACACAGGAGGAAAGGATACATGCTTCATCAGAAATCATTCAATGTTCAAGGTCTGAAATAGAGTAACATGTACACTTTACACTTATAATATTTTTTATTTCTGCTGCTAATTTATGACAACTTCGAAACGTTTAACAATCAATTTGGGTTTGACGCCACACATTAAAGGTTACAATCTTCCTCAAGCCTTTATATAATGCATATTTTTCTGACATTTATTTATATTGTCAATGTCTGATGCATCAACTCATGTGATCCTTGGGAACTGGTTTAGAGAAATACCCATTAAAGGTTCTTAGAAAGCATGTTAGGCTTCTGACCGAGTTTATGGAGTCAATTTATATAATGTGGTTGTTATTTGGTCTCCTATACTTTCTAGGCTTTCATGGCGTTAGCCTAACTACCCTTTTGCAAAAGAAAGGGCCAGAAAGTGACAAAACAGTTCAGCTGTTACGGCGATAATAGTTATTGGGGGACTTTTTCTGCTACAAGAATACATTCAGGCTGATGATACCTGTCTTGAACCGGATGGTGTTCATCTCTCAAAATATGGGGAACGACTTGTTTCTTAACCTGTTTCCGGCTGAATTTGAATGTTTTATTAAAAGTGGGCAGCGATAAGGAAATATATACTTTTTTGGCACCGTTTCTGTTTTGGGCATGGCATTCGGATATTTTGATTTTGATACGCACTCGCAGCTGCCAAAAAATTGTTACCTCCGTTTTTGGCGATGGATGGGAGCCTGGACACTCACTGATGCGCGTGTCCGCCGAATTTTTCACTAAAAGTAGGCAGTGATAAGGAAAATATATTCCTTTTTGGACCGGTTTTGTTTTGGGCGTGGCATTAGGATACTTTGCTTTTGGTGGTCACTCTTCGCTGCTGCCAAAAACTGTTTCCCCTCTTTTTGGCGGTGGATGGGAGCCTGAACACTCTAGGACTTGGAGTGTTCGGGCACCCATCCATATGGCGGGCAGCGAAGGTGTGAAAGGAAGGACATATACGTTTCAGTTTAACTTTATTCAGCTCCTGTATACCCAGAGACTGAATTGTAATCTAAACATAAATTATATACAAATTTGCTGTCCGTACGAATTGCTAAAAAACATTTTAAATTGATTGAATTCGGTGCACTTGTAATTATGCTTGAATATCAACCGTGCTTTCAACACTTGCTTAAATGCTTATCAGAAAAGTTGCTTTCATAATGAACATTTAATTTGGTGCACATGTATTTATGTCCTTAATATTGTAATATTCAATTTGCTTTATTGCTTAATGCTTTCTGTTGTAAGGGCTTGCCATAATGGTCTTTTGTGCTTACCGGCAGCCCAATTGTTAAACATTCAATCCATGCCACGCCCAATATTTGCCAAATCTATTAAAGTTTAAAAAAATAAATATTTTTATGTGTTGTTATAACAGTGCTCTCCAATAATACTGACTATAATATCTGTTATAGTCAAAAGTTATTGGAGGCAACTCGAGCTATAGATAATTTGAGATTGAGTAAATTTCACGGTGCATTTTCTACATGCACACCGGCTGTCAACATTTCAACAGAGAGGTATGATGTTTTTTGAGCTTACAGTTAAAAACTTAATTTCCCTCCCTCCCGACCCACAGGATCATTGATTTAAATCGACACTAGTGTCATCACATTGTATAAGTACAAAAAGAGTATGATATTGGGCTTTTGGAAACGGCCGAGCACGACACATACGAAATATTGGAGTCTCGGTTTGGTTGAGACCGTCATGAGTGGGAGTGAGATATGCTAGCTACCGCTCACGTCCTCTAGCCCCGGGTTGAGCAGAACTTAATATTCAAAAATCCACCGCACAAAATTTTAACCATCCCGAAGATGGCATGCATATGGCGGTGGACATGGAGTTAGCCTTCTTTAATGTATTCCCCTTGTCGTACGGCGTATGGTCCCAGTATCTAATAAAATGAAATGCCCCGTAGAGCGAAATGAACATTAAGGAATTTAATTGGGAGCAGCGGTTATGAAGCCTACAAGTTCATTTAGACTTTTCGCTATTTGTCACGACTTCTATTCAACATGTTCAAAAGATACTTTTTTATGTTGCAATTAATATCGTTACAGTGTTTTATGTTGCAAGATCATGTTGCAGTGTTTTATGTTGCAAGATCATGTTGCTTTCTCTGAATTATATATTTCAGTTGATGTCTTCATCTGGATCCACTTACCTAGTCAACAATTACTGGCGTGGCATGGGCATTACGTGCACTTATATACTTGCTGGAACTTTTGGAATATAACTAGTTGATGCGTTAAATGTTGTAGTGTTTCATTATCGGCGGGCAGCGAAGGTGTGAAAGGAAGGACATATACGTTTCAGTTTAACTTTATTCAGCTCCTGTATACCCAGAGACTGAATTGTAATCTAAACATAAATTATATACAAATTTGCTGTCCGTACGAATTGCTAAAAAACATTTTAAATTGATTGAATTCGGTGCACTTGTAATTATTCTTGAATATCAACCGTGCTTTCAACACTTGCTTAAATGCTTATCAGAAAAGTTGCTTTCATAATGAACATTTAATTTGGTGCACATGTATTTATGTCCTTAATATTGTAATATTCAATTTGCTTTATTGCTTAATGCTTTCTGTTGTAAGGGCTTGCCATAATGGTCTTTTGTGCTTACCGGCAGCCCAATTGTTAAACATTCAATCCATGCCACGCCCAATATTTGCCAAATCTATTAAAGTTTAAAAAAAATAATATTTTTATGTGTTGTTATAACAGTGCTCTCCAATAACTCCATCTTCGATGGGTTCATGATGCGGTTACTTGCATTTTAATGGATACATATCAAATATTTTAACCCTAAACTGGACACAAATCCGGCTAGAAACGAACTTATGGTCAAAAACGGTGATAGGTCACCGCTTCAAATTTTGAAAATGAATTCTGTCAGCTTTGAACGCCGATTACGGGCATTGAACGTTTAGCATGGACATAAGACGAGTATGTGTTTAAGCATCGAGCATTTAGGTGCATATCTGTTACATTGATTGATCGAAATAATCAAAATATACAAAGTAAGTGACTGATTTTCAATGCACATACCTAACGCATGCTTTGCTAGCCGCCATCTTGTTTAAATGTCTACACGGTTTCCAAAAAGGTATACACGGTTTCGACTATTGGACAGTGATATAGTGATATTTACACTTGAGATTTTATGCTGACATACTTGACAACAAGATTGGTTCTAAATTTAATTTCACAAATATTACATATTCCCCAGAGAACCTAAGACATTTGTAAGAAATAAAGCTGCGTGAAAATAGTTATCTACATGAAGTCTATGTTTTTTATAAGTACAAATCATTAGATGGTTTTCCGTGGAATATTCGTGATAAAACATACAAAACGAATATCCTTTTTTATCATCTAAATATTCATGGAAACGAATCTTACTCTCATACTCTTTCAAACTATCAATAAGCGTTTATGAAAACGCACATTTAAGGCCAAGTTTGGCAATAGATAACGATTTTGCTCGTTTTAAACTATTGCACAATTCTTATAAAAAATACCATAGTATGGTCACTACCACAACACGCCAATGAACTAGATCTATGTAACTTCACTGCAAACGTCATGGTTACCAAACCATACGATATTCCACACGTGTATCCAGAATGTGAATCAAAATACAGTGATCCTAATAGTCATGCATAGCTTCCTGTTTATGCACAGAAGCATTAAGAGCGGATTTTCTTAACAGTGCGGACGTTAAAAACGTACATCTCCTTATTATAAATTCAGACGACGAGGAATATATTCAAATTCGCTTAGGACGCGAGATTCCAAAAGAGTTGAACGAAGGTAATAGACAATCCCTCATCCGATCCTTTAAATTTATTAAAAAAGGCTACTTTTCAACTGGACATTGAAAGTTTTATAAAATCAGAACTTCCATAAAGTGTTTAGAGTACACGCTTTTCAATGAATCTACCAATTAACGGCTAAGATTGTTCACAGTTTTCCTGAGTACTCATTTTCTTCATATATCATATAATATCGTGTTAGATATAAATGTACCCGACAGCATATTTTTTATAAATCACATACTATTGTGTAATGCGATTCTGCTTTTATTTGTACCCTTTTTATTCTCGTTCCTTTCATTGCTTTTGTAAAGTGTAATCTGTGTTAATCATCTATGTATTATTTATACGTAATCTCATTCTCGGAGGAAATAAAGAATTGAATTGAATACATATTGATTGTTTGTATTTAATATGATTGGATCTGTTGATATTTCGCTATATGTTTGATAATGAACTTGTGTATTGTCTTGTAAGTACAAATAGTAAGTGGATTGTGCGGTTGTACACATCGACACGGGTTTTAAATTAGATATTAAAGTTGAACAGGAAATGTAGAATTCAAGGACCAAAGTCAAACAAAAACACGCATAGAAACAAGCAACAATAACAAAAATAGAATAAAAGGTAAGGTATGACATCACAAACATAAAAGGGTTGACCATAAACGGTCAAATGGAAAAAAAG